>SMDT01002612.1:0-422706 GCA_005392925.1 Aquilaria sinensis | reverse complement strand
GTGCATTTAGACTCCCAGGATTGGTAATGTTCTGTAGGCCATCAGAACACTACCCTTAGTGTGCATACCCAAGTGGCCCTCTTGGGCACTATGTAAATACATGCATATTGGTCCAACCATCACACACATATTCACATTGCATGCACACCATGGCAGCAAAGAAGGAAAACACTAGCACAAGTCTTAGTTTTGGCTTCCACACATTAGGCAATCTTGTTAAGTTCTAGTGGCCAGCTACTGCACCTGTAACTTCCACTAATAAAATGTATCATTCTAGCCACATAGCCCCCTGTTTTATTTGCTCCATTATCAAGTAGAGACTTATATCAAACCAAGGAATTTTGATTTACATCAATAGCCCACCTATGGACCAAGTTATGGATTTTTTAAGTTGGTTACAAAATTCTGACCAAATGAACAGTAACTCAGCCAACTTTGCAACGTCATATCTTTGGCTACAGGGCTCTAAATCCAGAAATTCCAAATCCCAGTTAACCCTCTAGATGTCCTCTAGGTGTGGTCAAAATTTCATACCAAGGTTCACTCTACACAGGGAGATATTAAACTTTATGTCCAGAGTCAAAATTCTGGCAACTTTTGGACCATTTTGTCCATACAATTTTTCCAAACCATGCAAACACTTCATTCACAAGGGGAAAGCCCTCCAAGGCTATCCCATATATGTCCATTACACATAGGAATTACATTCCATTTCTATTAACAACTTTATGTGGCCAAAACAAAATTTACAAGTAAGCAGCCCATCATTCACACTTAGGCAGCTTTGCACCACATCACTTACATAGCCAAAACATTACTCAAATGTTCACATACTTGTCTCATTTTACATACACTACATGTACATGCATACATGCACTAAAATATGGTCTTAACTCAGCTAAATACGCACCCTAGGTTACAGGAGGTCCATGGACTCCAAAAACAGATGCTGGACACTGTAAGTACCACCATTAAAAATCAAATGTGCTCCTAAAATCACCAAAATTTCCAGATCATAACACATATGGAAATGTACCTGACTCCAAAAAAACAAAGGTTAGTTTGAAGGTGATCTTTCTGCTGGACCTGAAATGACAGAATTGAGGGGAGTAAGTTTCATTGAGAAACTTAGTAAGGGTAACACTTGGATTCAATAAGGTAATGTAACCATCATTAAAACCTGCATCCAAAGACACTAACAACAAAAAAACCACAATGCATATGTACAAGATATAGCAACCAAATGCAGCATCCATTCACAACCAACAAATACATGAAATGCTGTAGCAACATAAACCATAGGTTAGTCCATAAAACACATAATAAACATAACCAAACTCACTATGCAAGCCCTCCTCAAGCTAATGCTTGTCTTAGGAGGATTTTAACACTAATTACTACTAACTTTAGGCTCTAGAACCCCAACCCCAGAATTCGCTTCCATCATTGTGCACTTTACACTTGGTCACAAAACCTTCAATATGTGCACTGCCCTCACTAAGCTTGGTTCTTCATGCTCATGCCTCTCTTCCAAGCTTAGCCCTAACTCCAATGGTTGCTTGGAAATACAGAAAACAACCCAGGAGAGCAAGAGAACCCTTCCTTATGGGTATGCTGAAATTGGAGCTTGACCTTAGGTGCACTCAAGTCTTAGCACCAAAAAGCTCCCAATTGCCTTTCCTTGACTTCAACCGCAAATAGCTTTAAGTTTAAAGGTATGGTGGCTATGGAAGAAGTGTGGAGATCGTTATTGCTTCTTTTTGCTGGTGGCGGCCGCAATTAGGAGAGCAAAGGTTGTCTGGACTTCTTAAATAGTCAAAAGTACACTAACCACACTTAAAAGTAGTCTTAACCTTGACTTATGTCATTTTTCATTAAACAAGACTATGGTTTCTTACTCTTAATCTCTTGGCCCACATTTGACCTCCTTATCTTCCTTTAGTCCAGCCCTCCTTATGTGGGTTAAACCCACAAAACTTCCATTTGACTTAAGTTATAGACATACACATCTTAAGGCCTACATTAGAACACTTAGGTCCTTTATGCCTTTTTGTGTTTTCTTTGTCCTTAGTTCTCTTCCATAAGAAATTTGGTCCTCCAATAGCACTTTCATACCATTCATATCCTTCCCATAACTCTCCAAATCTCTTTTGTGAGAGTTTTGCAATTGAGTACCCGAATTTCCAAAACCTTACAAAAAAGTCCATAGGTTGCTTGAAAAACAAGCAATCCTTAAGGCTTTTCTTGGGGGCCAAGTTACCAACTTGGAACACTTTTAAGGAGGTGTTGATCATGCCTTTTACCCCCCACACTTTAAACACTATGGTGAGAATTACACAATATAATGGTTTTTAGCCATTATGACACACTTGTAATTCTCCCATTTTATGAGGTGGTAACACGACCGCACCTGGAGGAGTGAAATTCTGCGTGGTCGCAGTGGATTACTTCACTAAATGGGTCGAGGCAGAGCCCCTAGCAACAATTTCGGCAAAGGACATACAAAAATTCGTTTGGAAAAATATCATATGTTGATTCGGCATACCGAGGGCAATAATGGCCGACAATGGTGCCCAATTTACTGACAAGGGGTTCCGAGAATTCGTGGCTAACCTCGGCATAAAGCTACATTTTGCCCCAGTAGCTCATCCTCAGAGCAACGGACAGGTAGAGGTATCTAACAGAACCATAAAAGATGGCCTGAAAAAGATATTGAGGGAGGCAAAGGGAAAATGGGCAGTGGAACTTTCTAATGTGCTATGGAGCTACAGGACAACACCCCGAAGAGCAACAGGTGAGACGCCTTTTTCGCTCGTCTTCGGTACAGAGGCCATTATCCCCATCGAGGTAGTCCAGCCATCGGTCAGGGTACAAGTGTTTGACGAAGGAGGGAATGACCTCGGATTAAGAACTAAGCTTGACCTAATTGACGAACACAGAGAAGTGACCGAGCCTAGGAGAAAACCTTCCAGCAAAGAGTGGCTATGACCGCAAACTTACGCGTTAGGAAAAAAGGAATCAAAAATGGAGACTTTGTTCTTCGAAAGGCTGAGTTTGAACCCCGAAGATTGTCTCACAGAGTACTTTGAGCAAACTAGGAGGGACCTTATCTGGTCCTTGATGAAGTTCGGAAAGAAGTCCATAAGCTCAGTGATCCCGAAGGTGGAGAACTGAAAAATACTTGGCACTCGGATACCTTGAAGAAGTTCTACGCTTAGAATCTTGTCTAGAAATTGTACAGTTAGAAATTTTTCTAAGCATAGAAAATTTTCTGGAAGAGTGACTCCGCCCAAGAAATCCTGCCAAACAATATGCAAACAAGGACTGGCGAAAATGGCATATTTCCTCTTAAGTTGGTTAGATCATTTTCCCTAAAGGGTGCATCGACCAAACACGACTGATGAAAATAAGTCAAACATTGACTAAAGGTATTCACCAAAGTCAGTGTTTTCCCGAAGATGGTTGATAAAAAGAGCAAAAAGTATCTTACCAAGGGTCCCAGACCGAAGATGGTCAAGACAACCCTTAGAGACGAAAATTATTGCTTGGGGACTTAGGCAAATTTTAAAAGGAGGAAAAGTGTTATTAAGAAGGCCTTATTACATGGAGGAAATTACAAGAAGAAGATTACAAAAAAAAAGAAGGAGACAAAGTGAAGCCCTGGACATCTAAGGGACCCCGGCATCATGAGAAGCTCCATCCCCAGCATCCTTCGGCGCCGGAGGGGGGACAAAGGGCAGGTTGAGGAACTCAATCTTCGACCAGGTCCAGCGAGGTCCCTCGGGGATGTTCAGGGCAGCCAGGAAGGAGAGGTCGAGGTCTGGATATTTGGCCAAGACTTGGTGTCGAGCCAGGCAGAAACCATCTTGGAAGCCAACCTTGGTTGCCTGGTTAGCCTTGTCCAACTCGACCGTCAGGTCTTCCACTTCATTTTGCAGATCGGCCACCTCCTTCTCCAACTTCTTCAGCTTCTTCTTCTTCTTTGTTTCCTTCTTCAGGGCCTCAACCTCGGCTTGAAGGACGGCGTTGTCGGTGAGGGCCTTCGTCAGGATAGCAGAATTTTCTTCCTTCTCCTTTTGATAAGCCTCGTTGGAAGAATTGAGCTCGACAACCTTCACACCAAGGTCAGACATCTTCTAGGAGAAATCCTTCAAGAGCTCCTCCTGGCCCTTTAGAAATTCCTCCTGAAGTTTGGCGACTTCCTCCTTGGCAATTCTGCTCAACTCAACGTTCTTGACGACCCATTTAGCACAGAAAACCTTGGCCTTCTACAAGCATTCTTCAGTCCAAGTTCAGACCGAAGACTGTTTGCTGCCCAAGCTCTAAAGTATCCACTATACGCCAAGAGCTGCAAAAAATAAAGAGAACATAACACTTGGTAATGTTGCACAAGGAAAGCTAAATACTTAGAAAAATTGGGAGAAAGAATAAAGGGCATAAAGGAGTACCTGGGCAGAATGCTCTGCCATATTCACGGCGAGGATCTCCATATTCACGCACTCTTTGGCCACAGACTTGAAGGTAGCCTGGGTGAGCATGCCCCTCGCCATTTGGGGAGCCATTTGTTGGCCGTCTTCGGAGAACAAATTCATGTCCTCCGTGAAAGACCAGAAAGGCTCCCTCGGGACCTTATCCTTCGGGATGTGAGAGTCCAGAAGGGCCCGCTCTCGGGCATGCTCCACCATCCACGCCTAGGGCACCAAATCCTCTACAGAGTTAAGGCACAGTTCCGTTAAGGCATTGTTCGTTAGTCATATATCAACAAGATTGAGAGCACTAAAAATTGTCTAAGGGACAAACCTGGCGGCACCTCGGCAACGTCATCGTCAGAGTCCCGAACCTCCTCCACTTCGGCAGGGACGTGTTTGCCCTTGCTTCTTCTGTGTTGTTCAAGTTCCTCAGCAGAAGGGCCCCCTACTGAAGAGCCTAGAAGGTCCACCGTAGTAGTGGGACTTCGGGTGATGGAGATGACGGCAAGCTCCAGCTGCAGGTCGGCCTGGACCTTGGGCTGATCCTCGGCCTCCTCAACATCTTCCGGAGGCGGGGGAAGGGGGTCCTTTTCCACCTTCTTCACCGAAGATGGACTGGCCCCAGTCGTCTTTCGCCATTTCGAGGCCCCCTTCTTCGTATGTTCCCCCTTCTTGGCTTGACCAAGGAAGACGGATTTGTAGAAAGTAGCCGACTGATCGCCCATCTCTGAAAAAGCAGGAAAATATCAGTGTAAGTCCAAAAGGATACTTATACTAAAAAATGGAAAGAACCTTACTCTCAAAAAGGGCTTTGTAAGACAGCTCGCCTCAAATGAGCATCACACGCCAGGACTTCTTCCCGTCAGTGGCAGGAGCTGGCATGCCGAGGTCCTTCTTACGCTCCTTGAGCACCCCCAGCTCCCGAAGAACCTCTTCCGTCATGAAGTCCCACTTAATGGGGAAGGGATACAAGGAGCACGGTGGGACCTCGGCATCCCAGTCGGCGACAGCCTGGATACGGCTGTCGAAGTCCTCAAACCTTGCTGCCAACTCAGGAGTTAGCAACTTTTTGGGGTCAACGACGTCCGTCTCCAGCTTCCACCGAGCCCACCTAGTTGGCATGCCCGACCATGCCTCTACCACCTTCAGGAAGAAGAACTTCCTTTGCCACCCTCTTCAACTATCTTTAGTGCCGAAGGTGAACATGTATTTTTTTGCTCCCAGATCCCTGAGGCAGCATGAAATAGAAGCCACCTTTCGGGACCGGATAGAGCTTGTAGTACTGCATGAAAATGATGAAGTGGGGTTCTACCTTGAAAGCCCCACACATGTAGAGAAAGGCGTTGAAGTAACAGTAGGAGTTGGCCGGAAGCTGATTCACAGCTATGCCATGGAATTGGCAAAAGTCGCAAATCATCTTCGACGAAAAAAACTGAAGTCCAGCCTTCAGTTAGGCGCAGAAGATGGTAACCTCGTCCTTACCATTCATAAAGCTAAAGTGGCCAGGATAGGCCAGCCTGGTGGTGGCATAGGAGGGAAGAAAGAATTTGGTGGTCCACTTCGTTAATTTTTTCGGGTAGAGCAACAAGGGTGAGACATGAGAGGCTGCTAGCTCTCGGGGATGGATTGGACGGACATATGAGGAACAGGGGAAGACATGTTCGATGGGAGCGAATGACTTCGGAAAAGAAAGCCAAAGGACTTCGGGAGAAAAGAAAGAAGCTTCATGGACTAGAAAAAAATAGAAACCGAAACGACCAAAGGACCTTTGAAAAAGAAACCCACCAAAATGCTTGCCGAAGTCGGGATTAGAAGACGCCATCATAAATGGTTGCTGAAAATCGCTCTGCCACTTACACTAGCACGAAAAGAGAAGAAAGAGAAGGAAAAACTCAAAGATAGATGAGAGCAAGAGAAGGATAAAGGAAACCAAATGAGGGAAGGAAGGGTTTATATAGGCCGAACAGGGTAGCCAAATCGTCGCCATAACTACCCTGCGAAGGCGAACCGTCGCCATAATTGCCCCTCGAAGGTGAAAGGACGCGGCTGGCATAACGGATGTGACTCCCCCCAACCATCGCGTGCCACGTGTCATCTAATGCGAAAAACTAGGACATGCTTTTTGACACCGTGAAAACCTAGGCACGCCTATCCAAACTGACACGCCTGGTTATGAGACGCGACGGTCCGCTGACCTGCAACAGAAAAAGTACCCCAAGATCAACAAGGGACTGACCAGAGGGCAAGTGATGACACCTCGACTAGGAAGGAATGCCTTCGGGTGCCGAAGCATCTCCATGAATAGCGTCCCGCTCGGAGTCCGACAAGATGTCCTCAGAGAGTTTAGAGCCGAAGTCTCCACATCGACTTTTCAAAAGGGTGGGCATGTGATAGCCGAAGTCCTAGCACCCTTCAAACCCGTACGCTCAGGCAAAGCACTACCCTCGAAAAGTAGAGCATCAACCGCAAAGAATGCAAGCACAGACTTCAGAAAGAAGGGTGTCTGGCCCGTCTTACATCCGACCACGGTGATCCTTCATCACCCCTGGAGATGATAGTACCAACCTCGGGAATATGGTGCATCACCATCCTCGGTAAGATGACCAAACCACCTTCGGCAGGGAAAAACGTCCCCGAACGGGGCCACCCTTGGCGAAGATATTCCCAAATTTCTGAAATGATCTTGGAAGGAAGTCCTCCTATTCTGAAGAGTTCGCTTCTACCGAAGGGATCTCAGGAGTATGGAAAAAACAATTAAGGAGCCTCTAACACACCGTACTCATATGTTCCCCGACACGCCGCCCTCAGACACGCTCTGCCACGCCGCCCTTAGACATGCTCTGACATGCCGCCCTTGTACGGCCTAGGCTCCTGGCCAAGCGACCTGTGGTCAGCTAGATGCTCCCCTTTTCCTCGAAGGTACGGATCGCATCTGACTGAACACGTGTCATGATTTGGCCAGGCTGTGTCAAACGAACTTCTACTGTTCAGCTCCCTATAAATATTCAGGAAACGCCCCAGGTAAAAGGATCCCCCGACTCCAAGGGGAAAATCTCTCCACTCTTTAGTTACTCTCCATTTCGGAACGCTGACTTGGGCGTCGGAGGCTTCTCCCCGGAAAAATACTCCAGGGACCTCCTAACCTTTGTTTTTCTGAGTCCTTACAGTCTTTCTCCAACCGAAGCTTCCTTACCCAGATGTTCACTCACCGGCAGTTCCTGCTCCGAGCTCACCATGTTGCACAACGATGATGTTGAAGGCCATCGGTAAGGTTTTGGAAAGTTGGGTACTCAACTGAAAAAATTTCACAAAAGTGATTTGGAGAGTTATGAGAAGGATATGAATGGTATGAAAGTGCTATTGGAGGACCAAATTTCTTATGGAAGACAACTAAGGACTAAGAAAACACAAAAAGGCATAAAGGACCTCAGTGTTATAATGTAGGCCTCAAGATGTGAGCGTCTATGACTTAAGTCAAATGGAAGTTGATGGCCAGGGGCCTCATCGTTTAGAGTCATGATGACTGGAGGAGAGACTTCTGGGAGGAAGAACGCTTGGTGGATTGGATCGCCCAAAGGAGAGTGCCTGAAAGCTTAGAAACAAAGGGTTAGGAGGCCCCGGAGTGTTTTTCCGGGGGGGGAGCCTCCGACGCCCAAGTCAGTGGTGGCTGAGAGAAAGGCAGAGAAAATAGCACAAAGGGCTGAGGAGTCTCGCCTGGTAATTTTCTCAGAGTGTGGGAGCAGTGTTTTTCCAACCAGCCTCCTGCCAAGTATTAATTCCTGGTATTTATAGGAGCGCCTAGCCCGTTCAGATCGCGACACGTGTTCGGTCGGATGTTCCTGAATTTCTGGGCGTAGGAGACAGATAGCTGGTAGCAGGTTGCCTTGAGCCATGTGCTGAGACGGGCCATGATGTGATTCTGATGGCGTCAGCGTGGCAGTGCGCCTTTTGAGGCGGATTGTGGCGTCTGCGAATGGATGTGTCAGAGGCTTCCTTAAATGCTTCCATAAATGCTCCTGCCGTACTCCCGAGGTCCCTGGGTGAGGTCGTCCTTTGGTACGGACAGAGCCTCTTCGGGAAACAAGCCCTCAGTTCGGGGGTTCCCAGTTTCAGGGAGTTCCGCCTTCGGGGATATCATGTTCAGCTCGCTGTGTCTGGTGCCGCTTTTCCGAAGGCGATCTATTCACAACCTTGGGTGGCCGAGTAGTGTCCTCGGGTTTTCCTGGCGTGCCGGGCTCGGAGCTCTTCGGCTATCTCCCGAGGTGCATGATCACACATTTTCTCGGGTAGCGCCAGCTTCTTCTGGCCATTCTTGTGGCAGGGAGTTCGCCCAGATCGAGGCGATAGTGTTTGGCTATCAGAAGTTTTGTGGGGTTATCCCATATAAGGAGGGCTGCTAAAGGAAGATAAGGATGGTCAAATGTGGGCCAAGAGATTAAGACTAAGCAACCATAGTCTTGTAGTAAGGAAAATGACATAAGACAAGGTTAAGACTACTTAAGTGTGTTCAGTGTACTTTTGACTATTTAAGTAGTCAAGACCACCTTTGCTTCTCTAAATTTCGGCCTCCACCAGAAAAAAGAAAGCCAGCCCTCTCCTCCACGCTTCCTCCATAGCCACCATACCTTCAACCTCAAAACTACTTGTAATGAAGTCAAGGAAGCACAATTGGAGGCTATTTGGTGCTATTGCTTGAGTGCACCTAGGATCAAGCTCCAATTTCAGTATACCCATCAAGATAAGGGTTTTCTTGCTCTCATGGATTGTTTCCTGGAATTTTCAAACATCCATGGAGCTAGGGTTAAGCTTGGAAGAGAGCCATGAGCTTCATGAACCAAGCTTAGTGATGGGAGTGCACTTATTGAAGGTTTTGTGACCTAGTGTGAAGTGCACAATGATGGCAGTAAAGTGAGGCTTTCTAAAGCCCAAAGTTAGTACTCATTACTGTCAAAATCCTCATAAGGTTAACCATTAGCTTGAGGAGGGCTGCCATAGTGATTTATTTAAGTTTGTTACATGTTTTATGGACTAATCTATGGTTATTGTTGCTGCTGCATTTCATGTGTTTGTTGATTGTGAATGGCTGCTGCATTTGGTTGCTATATCTTGTATATATGCATTGTGGTGTTTGCGTTTTAGTTTCTTTGGATGCAGGTTTTAATGAGGATTACACTACCCTGAGAAACCAAGTGTTACCCTTACTAAGTTTCTAAATGAAACTTACTCCCCTCAATTCTGTCATTTCAGGTCCAGCAGAAAGATCACATTCAAACTGACCTTTGTAGTTTTAGTTTTGATCTGAAACTTCTGGTACATGAACTTCCATGTGTCTAGTTATGATCTGGAATTTTTGGTGATTTTAGGAGCACATTTGGTATTTTTGGTGATGGTACTTATTGTGTTGTGCAGCAGCTGCCAGCATCTTGTTTCTGGAGTTCATTGTGTCTAAGGCACTCCTGTAACCTAGGGTGTGTATTTAGCTGAGTTAAGACCATATTGTAGTGCATGTATGCATGTAGATTTTGTGTATGTAAAATAATACAAGTATGTGAACATTTGAGTAATGTTTGGGCTATGTGTGTGATATGGTGCAATGCTGCCTAAGTGTGAATGATAGGCTGCTTGCTTGTAAATTCTCTTTTGGCCACATAAAGTTGCTAGATGCAAGAAAATGTAATTCATATCTATATTGGACATGTATGGGATAGCCTTGGAGGGCTTTACCCTTGTGAATGAAGCGTTTGCATGGTTTGGAAAAATTTTATGGGCAAAATGGTCCAAAAGTTGCCAGAATTTTGACACTGTACCTAAAGTTTAATATCTCCCTATGTAGAATGAATCTTGGTATGAAATTTTGATCACACCTTGAATACATGAAGAGGGTTAACTGGAATTTTGACTTTATGGATTTAGAGCCCTCTAGCCAGAGTTATGATGTTGTAAAATTTGGCTAAGTTACTATTCATTTGGTCAGAATTTTTTGACCAACTTAAAAAATTCATAACTTGGTCCATAGATGGGATATTGATGTAAGCAAAAATTTCTTGGTTTGTTCTAAGTCTCTACTTAGTAATGGAGCAAATAAAATAGGGGGATCTATGGGTAGAATGATACAGTTTATTAGTGGAAGTTACAGGTGCAGTGGCTGGTCACTAGAACTTAACAAGATTGCCTATCGTGTGGAAGCCAAGATAAAGATTTCTGCTAGTGTTTTCCTTCTTAGCTGCCATGGTGTGAATGAAATGTGAATATGTGTGTGATGGATAGACCAATTTTCATGTATTTGCATTGTGCTCAAGAGGGCCACTTGGGTATGCACACTAATGGTAGTGTTCTGATGGCATACAGGACACACCAATCCTGGGACTCTAAATGCGCAATTTTGGCACCATAATTGGACTACCCTGGAGTGGGTAATAGAAGTTGGTATCAGAGCATTGTTTGTACATGTACATAGCATATGGTTGCATTGCATGCATCTACATACATGAACTTAGTTTGGTCAGCTGCTAGTGTCAAGTACCGTTCAAATACCTATGAACTTTGTATGTGCTATATGATGAATCATCAATACAAGAAGTAAACATGGTTGCCACAAGGAGAGGGGAACCACCCTAAAGGACTCATACTAATTCTAAGCAACAAAGAAATGGATAGAATAGAGGAAATTAGGGGCAACATGGGGTACCAAACCCTGAAGTGCCTCAGGTTTGGTTAGAGCTTCAGAGGAACTTAGCTCTAATCAATGAAAACTTAGTAAGACTGATTCAAGCACAACAGTAAGGAGTCTAAGTAGCTCCAGCAGAATTAGTTCAGGATGCATAGTAGCAACCAAAAGTGGATACTAGGAACACATCTGAATATGTTCCTTCCAGAAGCTTAGAAGACACAAATGATGAGGCCATTGAGGTGGAAGATGAGGATAAGACAAATTCGAGAGGCAGAAGAGTAAGATCTGAGGTTGGTTTGGTGTCCAAGACCAATCCTTCAGTCTATGACCATTCCTCCACTAGGAATGAGATTGAGGAAGGCCATGGGAGAAGATCCAGGAGAAGGCAGAGAGATCATAGTGATCATCACCAAACAGAGGGCTTTCACAGATCCAGGAGACACAAATCAAAGGATTTGGAAGACGTAGATGAAGTTAGACTGTTGGAGAGGTTTCAAGGCCTAAGACCTCAACAGTTTGATGGAGAAGCTGGGCCAGAGAGGGATGAGGAGTGGTTAATCTTCAAAGAAAATATGTTTGAGAGGATGCCACTCAGCTCCACCAAGAAGGTGTCACTGGCTACTTACAACTTGGTAGGCAGTGCAGAGATGTGGTGGAGAAATACCAGAGATAGGTATGCTTTCTAGAAGGGCAGAAGGCCAGGAAGAGATATTAAGATGAGCTGACCAGAGTTCACACAGCTATTCCAAGAGCAGTACATCAGTGATGCCATCAAGGATATGAAGCAAGCTAAATTTGATGCTTTAAGGTAGGACAACCTTAGTGTCCTAGTGTTAGTCTTGTGCCCAAAAGCCAGTCATGAGATGATTGTATTTTTGCACATTGAGTCATGATATTTTATTAAGGCATTAATCCAGCAATTATGTTTGTTGTTTTGTTCCTGCGTAACTTAACAAACATAATTGTAACCCTAGAATAATGATATTCTTAAAAGTCCCTGGTCTAGTATTATTGTGGAGCAGGTTGCAATAATACATAACGACTAGCATATGTGGAGACTAATATGAGATATGTAGTCTACATATGGGTACAAGTTGGAGAACTTGTGTACTGGACCGACCCACCATGAGAACACTACATGGATCGTTATATGAGTGTCATAAGTGATTCCCATAGTGATCAGGGTATATGTAGTCCTTCGACCTAAGATCATCAAGGTTCCCTACATGTGAGTCACATACTTTGATACTTTCCTTTGTTGCTCGTAACTGAGTGAACTTGAAGGAGGTCATTGGGTATGTCACATATCATGCGAAGGGATTTGTATGATCAAGATGGGATTTGTCCCTCCTATGTAATGGGTGCGATATATTCAGGCCCCTTGATAGAGTGAGACTTAGAAAATGCATGGCCATGCTCGGATGAGTTGATATGCGATATCAATGTCATCAGTTTAAGTTAGTCTACTCGGTAATCAAGAAACCAAAGATTGGGCTATACGAGAGTGACACATTCCATGTCTCGTGCTTAGTCTTGATATCTTGGACAAAGGGACAATGGCATATATCGGTGATGATCATAAAGGTATAGTCGAATCATCGACAATCTTGTCACTTGGGTAGCAATGATGTGTTGCTAGACACCGCTCATTGCTTATGATCATAAATGTGATTTATGATCATTGCCAACGTGATAAGAGCCTATTGGGTCGCACACATAGAGCATTTTGGATCATTAGAGTGCATGGGCTAATTATTTGGGTTATGGTTTCACTTTAATTTCGTATTAATAATGGGCCCAAAAGTTCAGCCATTATTAAGCCCGAAATTAAATCCTAATTGGATTAGGGCTTTGAAACATATTAGGCCTAGAAGTTGAGTCTCACTATAAATACAACTTTTAAGTGAGAAATTCGCAGCTCTCCTTGCCCTAGCCTCCAAAAAGGACAGACGCACTCTTTTCTTGCAATTCCTTGGAGGACGCAAGCTAGCACAGTGAGCGCAAGAGAAACGCATCTACCGGGACGTGGTGGAAGCGTGGTGATCCTGAGAGGCTCGTGTGGATACCATAGAGAGCCTGAACACGTCAACTGTTCAAGTTTTGTGATTCGACTCTACAGTTGAGTGAGAGATCTCAATCGAAAATTAGGTATGAAAAATTTTGAACACCCGGTTTACCCCGTTTCACTTGGATCCTGGAAGGTTTCGGTTAAATTCCGCTGCGCTGTTTGGCTCCCGAAACCCAACACCTAGAATATGAGCACAAATTCAATCAGTTGGTGAGGTATGCTCCTCAGTATCATGGATTGGAGGAGTTTTAGGCCAAAAGATTTGTCAGAGGCCTAATGTCAGACATTAGAAAGGCTGTTAGACCTTTTGGAGTAGTTATATACTATGAAGTAGTGCAGAAACCTCTATTAGTAGAGCAAGAGGAGTATGAGACTAAGTACTTTCCCAGTGGACCAGAGGAAAGTAGTCAGGCAGGCGGCAAGCAGAAGAAGCCACCACATGGCAAAGGAATTGCTACGCATTCTCATCTTGATGGTGATGGCACAGTTAAGGGAAAGTTACCTGGCTTAAGGTGCCCTAAGTGCAAGAAGTTTCATGGAAAGAAACCTTGCTATTTTGACACCCAAGCGTGTCTGAGATGTGGATCCATGGATCATTGGATCAAAGAGTGTCGACAAGCTCAAAGAAGGCCAGAAGACCAAGGTCCAGTAAGGCCTGTTGGGGCAGGACCTAGAGGGGGAGCCCCTAGGGATGGATAGCAGAGGCCAGATCCTCCAATGCCTTGGCTTCCAGTGTAGAGAGCTAGCAGAGTATTCCAAGTGGAGAGGCCAGAGACCTCAGATTAGGGAAGAGCACTAAAAGATAATATTTACCTTAATGGTATGCTTGTTAGTGTTCTGTTTGATATTGGTGCATCTGTGTCTATAGTGGCTAGGAAATTTGTTGAGGCCATGAAATTGCCTATTGAAATCATGCCTAGGATATCCGTAGTGAACACTGTAGGTATTAAATGTCTTTTCACTAATGACCTTGTGGCAACGTCGGGTTTTCTGGAGTCGCCACCAATCAGTTTTCTTAGGTCGATTGGTCACCTTAAAATTGGTCTGCGAGAGTTCGGGGATCGGGAGTACGGTTACGCTAAAACAATATTGTTATAGCACCCAAAATTGGCACCTTAGTTGATTTTAATTTTGTTTTACTTTGCTTTTAAATAATTTTCAGTTAATTTAGAAATTTTAACTGAATTAGTCGAAATGTGGATTTTTAAGTTAATTAATTCGGATAAAATTTTATACTTCCGAACCATGGACTCTGCCGAGTCATTTGGACACGGAAGATTTTGATTCCGAACCATGGACTCTGCCGAGTGATTGGACACGGAATTTGGTGAAATTTTAAACAATTTTATCCATATTGTAAAAATATGGATTTTTATCTTTTTATTTAATTTATTTATTTTAAAAAGTTTGATATTTTCCAAACCGTAGATCCTGCCGGATCATCCGGATATGGAAATTAAATTTAATTTATTGTTAGTTATATAATTATTACTTTTATGGAATTAATTATTAGTTTAATTACTAATTCGTAATTCTTTTTGTTATAGAATTTTTAGATAAAAAAATTTTATTTTTTATTTTCTTTCTTTTTTTATCTTTCTTATCTTTTTCTTATCTTTCTTTTCTTTTCTTTTTCTTGTCTTTCTTATCTTTTTCTTATCTTGTTTTAGTTTTCTTTTTGTTTTCTTGTTTAATGAAAAATATTTATTATTTTAGTGGATTTAAAAGTTATATTTTAAATAAATCAGTAAAATATAAAGTCTTAATTTTCATGTATTTTTTTTTAAACAGGTTTTATTTTTATTTTTTTGTATTATTTTTACTGGATTAAAATAACTATTAAAATTAATTTTAACTTTTTGTTATCTTTAAAGAATTAAAAACATGTATATAAAAATAAAAAAGATAATTGGCTTTTAAAAAATGATTTTTATTAGCCTTAATAATTAATTACAAAATAATCTTCTTTTAATTTTCATTTATTTATTAATTAGTAAAGGGTAAAGGTGAATTAAATAAAAAATTATATAGAGAAAAAAAACAAATTAATAATAATAAAGTGGGGCTTTTTGGCCATCCACTTTAAAAATAATAATAAATGTTAGCAAAGTTAATTAAATTAATTGTTAAACAACAATAATAAAAAGTTAGTCAAGTTAATTAAATTAATTAATTAACAACAATAATAAAAAGTTAGCCAAGTTAATTAAATTAATTAATTAACAACAATAATAAAAAGTTAGCCAAGTTAATTAAATTAATTAATTAACAACAATAATAAAAAGTTAGCCAAGTTAATTAAATTAATTAATTAACAACAATAATAAAAAGTTAGCCAAGTTAATTAAATTAATTAATTAACAATAATAATAAAAAGTTAGCCAAGTTAATTAAATTAATTAATTAACAACAATAATAAAAATTTAGCCAAGTTAATTAATTAATTAACAACAATAATAACAACAAGTTAATAAAATTAATTAGCCAAGTTAAAAAATTAAAAGTTAATTAAATTAATTAACAATACATAATAAAAAGTTAGCCAAGTTAATTAAATTAATTAATTAACAACAATAATAAAAAGTTAGCCAAATTAATTAAATTAATTAATTAACAACAATAATAAAAAGTTAGCCAAGTTAATTAAATTAATTAATTAACAACAATAATAAAGTTAATTAATTGCTAACAACAATTATAAAAGTTAGTAATAATGCAAAAATTAAAAGGTTAGTAACAATAATAGTATTAAAAGTTAGTTGTTAGTAAGTTAATAACAACAATAAAAAAAGGGTTAGTAATAAACAAATAATAAACAAACAAGTAAAAATTAAAAGGGTTAGTAATTAATTCTGCAAGAACAAAATAAAACGTTAGTGACCAAAGTGAAAGAAATTGAAAAGATGAAGGATTAAATAGGGGTTTACCCTTTTAAATTTAATTTTTGAATTTTCTGTTAAGAAACGTGACTTCGCGCGCACAGGGAAGGGAGCAGGGAAGGAGGAGGGAGGAAGGAAGAGCAGGTGGCGGCGGCGTGGGCTGGCAGGGGGCGACGGCGGGGGGGGGCGTGGACGGCGAGGCGACGGCGGGGGAGCGGCGGCGGCGTGACGGCAGCACGGCGATGCGGGACGACGGCCGGAAAGGGAAGGAAAAAGAAAAAAGTCACGGCGGAGGGGAGGCGCGGACGACGGCGGTAGAGGCGGCGGCGGCGGGCCGGACGGCGGGACGACGGCAGAGGGACGGCAGGGGGAGGTGGCGGACAGGCAGCGTGCAGGAAAGAGAGAGAGATGCGAAACGGAAGAAAAGAAAACAAACGAAGAAGATGGTCGAATCGTAAGAAAACGAATTTTTGGTACTCTCTGGGCGGAGGGAGGAGAGTCAGAGACTAAGGATATATTTTTTATTTTTTTTAAAACGGAGCTCTAAGTTTTCTCTCTATTTTTTTCTTGTGTTCAGCACTGAATTTGGGGGGGTATTTATAGAAGGAGCTTGGCTGAACTGTGGACGGATAAATTAATAAAAAATATCAAACTTATCTTTTAAATTGGTAAAATGACAGTTTCAGTCCTTTACGTTACTCCAGCTCTGGATAAGCTCAGAAGCTTCTGATTTTGACAATTTTAACGTTTTCTGTCAATTTGGGCCAGAAACGTCCGTTTAGGCCCAAAATTGACCCGAAAAATTACCCAAAGCTCCTGAAACTTTCATAATTTGTCAATTTTGTCCGAAACTTCTCAATTTTGTCATTTTTACCTCAAACTTTTAATTTTTTGTCATTTTTTTCTGAAATTTTATTTTTATTTCAAACACATACATATTCACACATATATTATTTTAAATCAAATCTTTCTCAAAATAAAAACATATTTTAAACTAATTAAAATTTTTTAGCAATAATAATAATAATAATAATTTTTTTAATTAGTTTTTTTTTATTTTTTTTTAATAAATTTTTTTTTTTAAAAAAAAAAAAAAAAAAAAAAAGGCCGGACGAAATTGGGTGTTAACAACTGCCCCCCTTTGCATGCTTCATGGGACATGATGTATGCAAAGTAGTTACCAAATTTCGTCCGTCTTAGCTAGCCGTTGAGAACCTTCTCGCCGCCTAAACCATGTGGTTAAGGAATATTCTTTTAGAACCTTAACGATAGGAAAAGTTCATATCGTTGTAAGATGGACAAATTGATTGATTGTTTGAGGTTTAAGGAAAGCTCCTTAGAACCTTAACGATAGGAAAAGTTCCTATCGTTGTAAGATGAACAATTGATTGATTGTTTAAGGTTTAAGGAAAGCTCCTTAGAACCTTAACAATAGGAAAAGTTCCTATCGTTGTAAGATGGACTGATTGATTGATTGTTTGAGGTTTAAGGAAAGCTCCTTAGAACCTTAACGATAGGAAAAGTTCCTATCGTTGTAAGATGGACTGATTGATTGATTGTTTGAGGTTTAAGGAAAGCTCCTTAGAACCTTAACGATAGGAAAAGTTCCTATCGTTGTAAGATGGACAAATTGATTGATTGTTTGAGGTTTAAGGAAAGCTCCTTAGAACCTTAACGATAGGAAAAGTTTCTATCGTTGTAAGATGGACAAATTGATTGATTGTTTGAGGTTTAAGGAAAGCTCCTTAGAACCTTAACGATAGGAAAAGTTCCTATCGTTGTAAGATGGACAAATGATTGATTGTTTGAGGTTTAAGGAAAGCTCCTTAGAACCTTAACGATAGGAAAAGTTCCTATCGTTGTAAGATGGACAAATGATTGATTGTTTGAGGTTTAAGGAAAGCTCCTTAGAACCTTAACAATAGGAAAAGTTCCTATCGTTGTAAGATGGACTGATTGATTGATTGTTTGAGGTTTAAGAAAAGCTCCTTAGAACCTTAACGATAGGAAAAGTTCCTATCGTTGTAAGATGGACTGATTGATTGATTGTTTGAGGTTTAAGGAAAGCTCCTTAGAACCTTAACGATAGGAAAAGTTCCTATCATTGTAAGATGGACAAATGATTGATTTTGAGGCTAAGGAGCAGTCCTTAGGACCTTGGCGATAGGAGCAGTCCTACCGTTGAATGAAAATTGATTGATTTTGAGGTTAAGGAGCAGTCCTTAGGACCTCGGCGATAGGAGCAGTCCTACCATTGAATGAAAATTGATTGATTTTGAGGCTAAGGAGCAGTCCTTAGGACCTCTGCGATAGGAGCAGTCCTACCGTTGAATGAAAATTGATTGATTTTGAGGCTAAGGAGCAGTCCTTAGGACCTCGGCGATAGGAGTAGTCCTACCGTTGAATGAAAATTGATTAAGTGAGGCCAAGGAACAGTCCTTAGGACCTCGGAGATAGGAGCAGTCCTATCGTTGAATAAAAATTGGTTGTGAGGCAAAGGAGCTCTCCTTAGGACCTCATGCGAAATTTATATGAAAGCAATTGAAATTGGAATAATTTTCTTCGAAAGTGTGAATTTTCATAATGGACAAGTGCAAAAATTTAGACTTCGATAAGATGAGTGAATCTTGATGATGACAATAACACTAACAAATTACATAAAGGGAACGGATGTTTGGAATCAATATCCAAGGTTCATCTAATATTTTCTTCAGTAAATTGTTAGTATTGTGCCCAAAAAGCCAATCATGAGATGATTGTATTTTTGCACATTGAGTCATGATATTTTATTGAGGCATTAATCCAGCAATTATGTTTGTTGTTTTGTTTCTGCGTAACGTAATAAGCATAATTGTAACCCTAGAATAATGATATTCTTAAACGTCCCTAGTCTAGTATTATTGTGGAGCGGGTTGCAATAATACATAATGACTAGCATATGTGGAGACTAATATGAGATATCTAGTCTACATATGGGTACAAGTTGGAGAACTTGTGTACTGGACCGACACACCATGAGAACACTTCATGGATCGTTATATGAGTGTCATAAGTGATTCTCATAGTGATCATGGTATATGTAGTCCTTCGACCTAAGATCATCAAGGTTCCCTACATGTGAGTCACATACTTTGATACTTTCCTTTGTTGCTCGTAACTGAGTGAACTTGAAGGAGGTCATTGGGTATGTCACATATCATGCGGAGGGATTTGTATGATCAAGATGGGATTTGTCCCTCCTATGTAACGGGAGTGATATCTTCGGGCCCCTTGATAGAGTGAGACTTAGAAAATGCATGGCCATGCTCGGATGAGTTGATATACGATATCAATGTCATCAGTTTAAGTTGGTCTACTCGGTAATCAAGAAACCAAAGATTGGGCTATACGAGAGTGACACATTCCATGTCTCGTGCTTAGTCTTGATATCTTGGACAAAGGGACAATGGCATATATCGGTGATGATCATAAAGGTTTAGTCGATTCACCGACAATCTTGTCACTTGGGTAGCAATGATGTGTTGCTAGACACCGCTCATTGCTTATGATCATAAATGTGATTTATGATCATTGCCAACATGGCAAGAGCCTATTGGGTCGCACACATAGAGCTATTTGGATCATTAGAGTGCATGGGCTAATTATTTGGGTTATGGTTTCACTTTAATTTCGTATTAATAATGGGCCCAAGAGTTGAGCCATTATTAAGCCCGAAATTAAATCCTAATTGGATTAGGGCTTTGAAACCCATTAGGCCTGGAAGTTGAGTCTCACTATAAATACAACTTTTAAGTGAGAAATTCGCAGGTCTCCTTGCCCTAGCCTCCAAAAAGGACAGCCACACTCTTCTCTTGCAATTCCTTGGAGGACGCAAGCTAGCACTGCGAGCGCAAGAGAAACGCATCTGTCGGGACGTGGTGGAAGCGTGGTGATCCCGAGAGGCTCGTGTGGATACCATAGAGAGCCTGAACACGTCAACTGTTCAGGTTTTGTGATTCAACTCTACAGTTGAGTGAGAGATCTCAACCGAAAATTAGGTATGAAAATTTTCGAACACCCGGTTTACCCCGTTTCACTTGGATCCTGGAGGGTTTCGGTTAAATTCCGCTGCGCTGTTTGGCTCCCGAAACCCAACAGTGGTATCAGAGCTACTGGTGAAACCCTAAATCGGGATTGAGTGTTGAATCGCATGATGCTATGTGTTCGGTTGCTTTTCGGCCATGATTAATTAGATTGATTCAAGATGCATGAAACTGGAATTCGTAATGAACATATGAGATATATGAAGAAACGACACAAATTGGTTAATGAGATTAATCTCAAATTGAATGGTATGAGATACCTATATGGATTAGGATTCTTGCAATAGTTGCAAAAACCCTAGCTTGGTTCGGATTCGGCCTGTTCAGGCACTGAAAGTAAGGTATTTTTGGTGGCTCGAATAGAGGAGTCTCGGGTGCCTACTTTCTCAAAATACAAGATTTCGGGCTAAGCAATTGTAAGAAAATTTTTTGCGCAGGGGGGCGCTGCCCCCCACGCCCCCCGCAAGGGCGGCTCCCCTTGACCTCGTCCGCTGACCGGTCAGCGGAACCACCGCCCACTGACAGGCCAGCGGGACCGCCGTATGCGAAGCGCCACATAAATAAAAACTGGTTAATCAACACACGAAAATTGGCATGCATCTTTGTTGAATGAGATTTGACATGATATGCTGATTGGTGTTTGAAGCATGGTGCATGGTTATAGCCCTTGATTGGTTGTACTTGTAAATACGGCCTGCGAGTCGTGCCTTTTCTTATCACTCTCATTGTACATTCTCTTCTCACCTTACTCCCCTCGAATGTAACTCGAGGTTTCTATTATTGATGTAATGGTGCATTATGGGATCATCCAAGGTGGTATGTCCAAGGATCATCCAAGGTGGTATGTCCAAGGAGGTGACAACAAAAGGGCAACCAAGAAAGGAAGAGAAGGAGCTTGTGAAGACTCTTTTCTTTTCTTAGGCTTTTATGATATTCTCATTGGCTTGAGAATATCGCATAGTTTGGGCTATAACCATGTCACGTTTACTTTCTTGTAAGCATGAGATGCATGTTTTATATTTGTATGTGATGCATGTATAAGACAACCGGAGATAACAAATTGGTGAGATCAAAAGAAAAATCCCTCAAACAAATATTAAGTCATTAAATGTGATGCCTTCCAAATGTTGGCACTCGTCAAGACTTTGATCAACATTAGGTGGGTTTGCCAAAGCAAAGCACCTATGTTCATCTTGGTAAGGCGCGATGGGATAATAGTGATATCCAAACTGCTAACTTTGGGTTCGACTTAACTAAGTCATCCTAATAGGATTAGGGACTTAGAGGCATAGAGTTGGGCTTAAGTTCATGAGATGAGCTTGGACAAGTGTTGTTCACCCAACTATCCAAGAGTTGCATAAGATGCAATTGGCAAGAGTTGCAGTTGCCCTACCTAAATAGCTGTAACTTGAGAGAAAAGCCAAAGCTGACTCAGGTTGTGGTCAAATATGGATCTTGGCCCACTAGAATACCTTAGCGCCGAGGTGTTCCGAAATAATATCGAGGGTTATTATTTTGAGGAAAATAGTGGGAGTATCGTTTAATAAAAGTCCTTATTAAATGAATTAAAATACATGACTCTTACACTGCATATTTACTGTTGTAGATAACCATGGCACAAAACACATCGACACTTTCGTTGCGATCGATCCTTGAGAAGGAAAAACTGAATGGGACCAACTTTCTCAAATGGTACCGAAACTTGAGGATAGTCCTCAAACAAGAGAGAAAGGCTTATGTCCTAGAGCAGCCCATTCCGAATGAGCCTGCTGCCACTGCTCCAAGAGCTGAAAGGGATGCTCACAAGAGGCATTCTGATGATGCTTTGGATGTTGCATGCCTCATGCTTATTACCATGGAATCTGAGCTTCAGAAGCAACATGAGAACATGGGGGCGTTCGATATGATCGAACATCTCAAAATGCTTTTCCAAGAGCAAGCTAGGCATGAGAGGTTTGAGACCTCTAAGGCATTGTTTCAGTGCAAGATGTCTGAGGGAAGTCCCGTGGGTCCTCATGTGCTCAAGATGATTGGGTACATTGAGAATCTTGAGAATTTGGGATTTGCTCTTCAGAAAGAGTTGGCTATCGATGTAGTCTTGCAATCGTTGCCTGAAAGCTACAGTCAGTTCGTCATGAACTATAACATGAACGACCTTGACAAGTCCCTTCCTGAATTACTCAACATGTTGAGAACTGCTGAGCAAAACCTTAAGAAGGCTAAGCCCATTTTTATGGTTCAAAAGGGCAAGGGAAAGGGAAAAGCCAACAAGAAGAAGGATAAAAGTTAATGGAAAGTCCAATGCTAGTTCTTCTTCAGCTGCACTGAAACGAAAGGGTGGTGTGGCAAAGGAAGGGGAGTGCTTCCATTGTAAGCAACCTGGACACTGGAAGCGCAATTGCAAGCTCTATCTTGAAGAACTTGCTAAGGAAAAGGGAAGTAAGACTTCCACTTCAGGTATTTTTGTTATAGAGGCTAACTTTTCTACTTCCTCATCTTGGGTATTGGATACTGGATGTGGATCTCACATTTGTGCAAATGTGCAGGATCTAAGTAGAAGTAGAAGTAGAAGATTGGCCCGAGGTGAAGTGGACCTACGTGTTGGAAATGGAGCAAGGGTTGCTGCCTTAGCAGTAGGGACTTATGTTCTCACTTTACCTAGTGGATTAGTTTTAGAATTAGACAACTGCTACTTTGTGCCTACTATTAGTAGAAATTTGATTTCTGTTTCTTGTTTGGACAAGAAAGGTTTTTCATTTATAATAAAGGACAAATGTTGTTCTATTTATTTGAATGAAATCTTTTATGGTAGTGCTCAACTTAGCAATGGGTTGTATGTTCTAGACCTCGAAGATCCAATCTATAATGTGAATACCAAGAAGGTCAGATTAAATGATTCAAACCCGACCTATCTCTGGCACTGTCGCTTGGGCCATATAAATGAGACCCGCATATCCAAGCTCCATAAGGATGGACTCTTGGACTCATTTGATTTTGAATCATATGAGACATGTGAGTCATGTTTGTTGGGCAAGATGACCAAAGCCCCATTCACAGGGCAAAGTGAAAGGGCTAATGACTTACTAGGACTCATACATAGTGATGTATGTGGCCCTATGTCTACACAAGCTAGAGGAGGTTTCCAATACTTCATTACTTTCACTGATGACTTTAGCAGATATGGCTATGTGTATCTTATGAGACACAAGTCAGAATCCTTTGAAAAGTTCAAAGAATTCAAGAATGAAGTAGAGAATCAACTCGGGAAGAGTATCAAAGTGCTTCGATCAGATCGAGGTGGAGAGTACTTGGATCGAGAATTCCTTGACTATCTGAAGGAGTGTGGTATAGTATCACAACTCACTCCACCAGGTACACCTCAATGGAATGGTGTATCTGAAAGGAGAAATCGAACTCTGTTAGACATGGTTCGCTCTATGATGAGTCAAGCTGACCTTCCAAACTCCTTTTGGGGACATGCTCTAGAGACAGCCGCTTTTACACTAAACCGAGTTCCATCTAAATCGGTTCAAAAGACACCATATGAGATATGGAGTGGGAGGCGTCCCAATTTGTCTTTTATGAAGATTTGGGGCTGTGACGCTTATGTGAAACGTCAATCCTCTGACAAACTAGGGCCCAAATCTAAAAAATGCCTTTTTGTTGGGTATCCCAAAGAAACAAAGGGTTACTATTTCTACAATCCTTCTGAGCAAAAAGTGTTTGTTGCTCGAACTGGTGTCTTTTTAGAGAAAGAGTTTATCTCTAAAGGAACTAGTGGGAGGAAAGTAGAACTTGAAGAAATTCAAGAACAACAAGGAGACATCGAACCTGAAATGGAACCTGAACAGACACCACAAGATGTTGTGGTTCAAGAGTCTGTTCCTGTAGCACAGAGCCCACGTAGGTCTGGTAGGATTCGGCGTGAGCCTGAGAGATATGGATTTCTTGTGACTCACACTGGTGATGTGATGCTCATGGATCAGGATGAGCCCACAACCTACCAACAAGCTATGTCGGGGCCTGACTCTGAGAAGTGGCTAGTGGCCATGAAATCCGAGATGGAATCCATGTATGAAAACCAAGTATGGACTTTGGTTGACCCACCTGAAGGGGTAAAACCCATAGGGTGCAAATGGGTTTTCAAGAAGAAAACTGACATGGATGGTAATGTGATTACCTTTAAGGGACGATTGGTTGCAAAAGGTTTCAAGCAAAATTCATGGTATTGACTATGATGAAACTTTTTCACCAGTTGCTATGCTTAAATCCATCCGAATTTTGTTTGCTATTGCTGCACACTATGATTATGAGATATGGCAAATGGATGTCAAAACTGCATTCCTAAATGGAAAGCTACTTGAGGATGTGTACATGACACAACCTGAGGGTTTTGTCACTCCTGAGAATGCCAATAAAGTGTGCAAGTTGCAAAGGTCCATTTATGGACTGAAGCAAGCTTCTCGAAGTTGGAATCTTCATTTTGATGATGCAATCAAAGAGTTTGGTTTTATCAAAAATGAAGATGAACCTTGTGTCTACAAGAAGGTTAGTGGGAGCGCTATTGTCTTCTTGGTGTTGTATGTAGATGACATACTACTCATCGGGAATGACATTCCTGAGCTACAGTCTGTGAAGACTTGGCTAAGGAAATGTTTCTCTATGAAGGACTTGGGTGAAGCAGCCTATGTGTTAGGCATCAGGATCTATAGAGATAGATCTAGAAAGCTTCTTGGCCTAAGTCAAAGTACATATATTGACAAGGTGCTAAAGAGGTTTAGCATGCAAGATTCCAAGAAAGGATTCTTGCCCATGTCACATGGTATCACTCTTTCTAGATCTCAGTGTCCGAGTACAACTGAGGAGAGAGAGCGCATGAGTAAGATTCCATATGCCTCAGCAATTGGATCTATCATGTATGCCATGATATGTACTCGTCCCGATGTCTCATATGCTTTGAGCATGACAAGTAGGTACCAATCGAACCCCGGTGAGAGTCACTGGACAGCTGTTAAGAACATCCTTAAGTACTTACGAAGGACTAAGGATGCATTCTTGGTCTTTGGAGGTGAAGATGAGCTCGTTGTAAGGGGTTACACCGATGCAAGCTTCCAATCCGATAAGGATGATTTTAGATCGCAATCTGGTTATGTGTTTTGTATTGGTGGTGGTGCTGTGAGCTGGAAGAGTTCAAAGCAAGAGACAGTAGCTGACTCTACAACAGAATCTGAGTACATTGCCGCCTCTGATGCTGCGAAGGAGGCAGTTTGGATCAAGAAGTTCATCACTGAACTTGGAGTGGTTCCAAGCATTGCCGACCCGATAGAGCTCTATTGTGACAACAATGGAGCAATCGCACAGGCTAAGGAACCTCGATCTCACCAGCGATCCAAACACATACTCCGAACGCTATCATCTCATCAGGGAGATCATCGAGAGGGGTGATGTAAGGATATGCAGGACTTCGACAGACAGCAACATTGCTGATCCACTGACAAAGCCCCTTACGCAGCAGAAGCATGATAGCCATTCTAGGTCCATCGGTATTAGATACATGGATGATTGGCTTTTAGTGCAAGTGGGAGATTGTTAGTATTGTGCCCAAAAAGCCAATCATGAGATGATTGTATTTTTTGCACATTGAGTCATGATATTTTATTGAGGCATTAATCCAGCAATTATGTTTGTTGTTTTGTTTCTGCGTAACGTAATAAGCATAATTGTAACCCTAGAATAATGATATTCTTAAACGTCCCTAGTCTAGTATTATTGTGGAGCGGGTTGCAATAATACATAATGACTAGCATATGTGGAGACTAATATGAGATATGTAGTCTACATATGGGTACAAGTTGGAGAACTTGTGTACTGGACCGACCCACCATGAGAACACTACATGGATCGTTATATGAGTGTCATAAGTGATTCTCATAGTGATCATGGTATATGTAGTCCTTCGACCTAAGATCATCAAGGTTCCCTACATGTGAGTCACATACTTTGATACTTTCCTTTGTTGCTCGTAACTGAGTGAACTTGAAGGAGGTCATTGGGTATGTCACATATCATGCGGAGGGATTTGTATGATCAAGATGGGATTTGTCCCTCCTATGTAACGGGAGTGATATCTTCGGGCCCCTTGATAGAGTGAGACTTAGAAAATGCATGGCCATGCTCGGATGAGTTGATATACGATATCAATGTCATCAGTTTAAGTTGGTCTACTCGGTAATCAAGAAACCAAAGATTGGGCTATACGAGAGTGACACATTCCATGTCTCGTGCTTAGTCTTGATATCTTGGACAAAGGGACAATGGCATATATCGGTGATGATCATAAAGGTTTAGTCGAATCACCGACAATCTTGTCACTTGGGTAGCAATGATGTGTTGCTAGACACCGCTCATTGCTTATGATCATAAATGTGATTTATGATCATTGCCAACGTGGTAAGAGCCTATTGGGTCGCACACATAGAGCTATTTGGATCATTAGAGTGCATGGGCTAATTATTTGGGTTATGGTTTCACTTTAATTTCATATTAATAATGGGCCAAAGAGTTAAGCCATTATTAAGCCCGAAATTAAATCCTAATTGGATTAGGGCTTTGAAACCCATTAGGCCTGGAAGTTGAGTCTCACTATAAATACAACTTTTAAGTGAGAAATTCGCAGGTCTCCTTGCCCTAGCCTCCCAAAAGGACAGCCGCACTCTTCTCTTGCAATTCCTTGGAGGACGCAAGCTAGCACTGCGAGCGCAAGAGAAACGCATCTGCCGGGACGTGGTGGAAGCGTGGTGATCCCGAGAGGCTCGTGTGGATACCATAGAGAGCCTGAACACGTCAACTGTTCAGGTTTTGTGATTCGACTCTACAGTTGAGTAAGAGATCTCAACCGAAAATTAGGTATGAAATTTTCGAACACCCGGTTTACCCCGTTTCACTTGGATCCTGGAGGGTTTCGGTTAAATTCCGCTGCGCTGTTTGGCTCCCGAAACCCAACATAAATATAGATTCGCTTGAGAGATATATCGTCCAAATAGGGTTGAAGCTTAGCTACCACAAAATATCATGCCTAATAGAGCTAATAGGATGCGTCTCAAGAGCAATAAAAATTACTCTTTACTCAGCCATTCTAACCTAAAGGCATTGTCCAATGGTTTTAATATCAGCATGAACGAAATTATCTTATAGAAATAAAAAAAAGAAACTCCCTGAAAAGAAAAACTGAAACACGAAAGAAAATGCTGATAGCAAAACGGAAGGACAAGGAGAACAGATCGGACCGCTTCTTCTTCCACAATACTTCAACAGGGTGAGTAGAGGACAATTATGGGATTGAACTGGTCGGGAAAGACTGTCGTGTCCAGTCTATCTGAATCATTGCTGGATCTGGTTCAGGAACAAAAGCTTGCATTTTATCAAGCAATTCTTCAGCAGTTTTTGCGGATATTAGGATTTGTCGTGCTACTCTTGATATAAAATTCTTCTGCACTGCATAATCCACAAAAGATATCAGACCTGTAAAGAAATTGTTAACATTCAAAAGCCCAATAGGTTTCTTGTGCAAATTAAGTTGGGCCATGGAAGCAATTTGGAAGACTTCTCCCAATGTACCAAAACCACCTGGTAGAGCGATAAAAGCATCAGCATTAAGAAGCATTTGTAACACACGCTCTTGCAAATTTTTAACCACTAATTCTTCTCCAATCGTGCCCCCAGAAACAAATTTCAGAGGTCCAGGGATGATGCCCAGAACTTGGCTTCCTCCTAGAGATGCTGCTGATGCTACACCTCCCATTAATCCGACACTACCTCCTCCATAAACTAAGTGTATTTTTCGCTCAGCTAATACCCTACCCAAATGGTTGGCTGCCTTTAAGTACTCTTCATCTTTTCCAGGAAAAGCCCCAGAAAATACACAAATACTTCGGGATTTACGAGTTGAGGTTTTCTCCATTCCTATCCTTACCCTTGTGAGAAAAGAAGAAAAGATGATGTATTTATAGAGATGAAAAGATAAAACAATAATTTTATTTTCAAGAGTGGATACATTATTGTCAGAAGAGGAGGAAAATTTCCAAAAATGACATCTATACACAGTAGTCACGACTATGGCTCAGGTCAGGAATGGGTACATTATTGTCAAAAAAGGGAGGAAAATTTTCCAAAATAGCTGCTAGCATGTACAGTAGTCGTGACTGTAGCTTACGTCAGGAGTAGGTACGTGATTGTCGGAAGAGAAGGAAAATTTCAAAAGCGACAGCTAGCATATACAGTAGTCGTGACTGTAGCTCACGTCAGGAGTAGGTACATGATCGTCGGAAGAGAAGGAAAATTTCAAAAATGGTAGCTATATACAGTAGTCAAGACTATGGCTCACGTCAGGAGTGGGTACATTATTGCCAAAAGGGGTGGAAAATTTCAAAAGCGACAGCTAGCATGTACAGTAATCGTGACTTTGGTCCATGTCTTCCACTGGCTTTGCGTCCAGTAACGGCTTCAATGCCTTCTATGAATCGGCGATTTGCATCCCATCTAGTTTTCTCACAAACTGGCAAACAGGGTCGTTTAAAGTCAGATTCCCAAGACTGTAACGATCTCGTTCTTTTTGGAAAGTCATCCATAAACCAACAATCTCAAATTGCACCATTCCGTAAGAGTGCGCTTCAAGAGTCTCTTGGATATCCTCCAGAGATTCCTTACGCAGGCCATTCTTAATGAATTTTCTTCTATCTTCACGATTTCTGGTGATCATCCCTGAAGAACGACATTTAGTGCCGCAAATCCACTATCCACAATTATGATAGACGCCTAGCCTCTTTGCTCTTCTCTTTTTGGCATAAGCGCTTTTACCAAAGCCGGGCATACGGGGGAAGAATGCATCTGGAACTTCACCAGCCGAACGAACCTTAGCTTCGATTAGCCACCGCACATTATCAGGAATGCCTTTGTGCATAAATACTCTGAATCGTTCACATCTAGCTTGATAAATCTTTTTAAGAACATTTATTGGGAGGGAAGGAAAATACTTTCGTAGGGCGGAAAGAGAAGACTCCATTGATGAAGGAGGAAATTAAGAGAAGAAAGGAAGAAATTAGTTATTGTAGGAAACGGAAATAACTGACTTTGAGAGTCACGGAGTATCGTATCCAGAAAGAAGAACACGCATTTATAGCGATGAAAGGATAACGTGTTTATTACGCTTACAGAAGCAAGTACATTATTGTCAAAAGAAAAGATAAATGACAGCTTATATGTACAGCAATCATGACTGTGGCTCTCATCTTCCACTGGTTTTATGTCTAGTAACGGCTTCAATGCCTTCTATAAGTCGGGGATTTGCTTCCTATCCAGTTTTCTTACAAGCTGGCAAACAGGGTCGTTTACAGTCAGATTTTGGGGACTGTAACGGTCTTGTTCTTTATGGTAAGTCCTCCATAAATCGTCTATTTTGCGTTGTACTATTCCACAACAATGCGTTTCAAGAGTCCTTCGGATTTCCTCCAGAGATTCCTTACGCAGACCATTCTTAATGAATTTTCTTTTATCTTCACGATTTTTGGAGATGTATCCTAAAGAGCGGCATTTAGTATTGCAATTCCATCGTCCACATTTATAACAAACATCTAGCCTTTTTGCTCTTCGCTTTTTGGTATAAGCGCTTTTACCTAAGCCGGGCATACGAGGCATAAATGCATCTGCAACTTCACCAGCCGAACGGACCTTAGCTTCAATTATCCACTGCACATTGTCAGGAACGCCCTTGCGTATAAAAACTCTGATTCTTTCACATCTAGCATGGTAGATCTTTTTAAGAACATTTATTGGGAGGGAAGGAAAGTACTTTCGCAGGGCAGAAAGAGTAGAATCCATTGATGAGAGAAGAATTTGAGAGATGAGGGAAAGGAATCAGTTATTGTAGGAAACTGAAATAACCGACTTTGGGAGTCACGGAGTACCGTATCCGCTGCTTAACCGGAAAGAAGAACACGCATTTATAGTGATGAAAGGATAACGTGTCGATTACACTTACGGGAGCAAGTACATTATTGTCAAAAGAAAATGTAAATTTTTCCAAATATGACAAATTGTATGTACAGTAATTGTGACTGTGGCTCACATCTTCTACTGGTTTTACGTCCAGTAACGGCATTAACGCCTTCTATGAGTCGAGGATTTGCTTCCCATCCAGTTTTCTTACAAGCTGGCAAACAGGGTCGTTTAAAGTCAGATTCCCGGGACTGTAACGGTCTCGTTCTTCATGAAAAATACTCCATAAATCAAGAAGTTCACGTTGCACAGATCCACAAGAATGCGTCTCAAGAGTCAATTGGATATCATCCAATGAGTCCTTACTCAGGCCATTCTTGATGAATCGTATTTTATCTTCTCGATTATTGGAGATCATGCCTAAAGAACGACATTTAGTATTACAAGTCCACCGACCACATTTATGGCAGACTTGTAACCTTTTCGCTCTTCTCTTTTTGGCATAAGAGCTTTTGCCTATACCAGGCATGTGAGACACAAATGCCTCTGGGATTTCACCTGCCAGACGAACTTTAGCTTCGATTAACCACCGTACATCTTCAGGGATTCCTTTGTGCATCAAAACTCTTAATCGTTCACAGCGAACTCGGTAGATCTTTTTGAGAATGTTCATTGGGAGAGAAGGAAAATATTTTCGCAAGGCAGAAAAAGTAGGATCCATTTTCTAGGAGGAAGTAAAAGAAAGAAGGGAGGAAGGAATCAGTTATTATGGGCAACTGAGAGAACCGACTTGAGAGTCACGGAGTACCGTATCCGCCACTTAACCGGAAAAGTGGATCCTACTTTATTTTAATGTCATAGATATTTCTTATCTTTGATATTCCATCAAGCTGATGTCGATCCAGTCCTCGATTATTGAATCCATTGCCCACTTTTGACAAATTATCAACGACAATATTTCTTGATGTCTGCCTTATCCTTGACCATAGCTATCTCTTATCTTGGATACTGCTAAGCTGGCATCAATCCTGTCCTTCCAGGTGTAGTCTCGATTATTGAATCTATTGCCAGGCTTTTGACATATTGTCTACCTTATCCTTGACCATAGCTATCTCTTATCTTGGATACTGCTAAGCTGGCATCAATCCTGTCCTTCCAGGTGTAGCCTCGATTATTGAATCAATTGCCAGGCTTTTGACAATATTGTCTACTTTATCCTTGAATTCCTGATGGGGCTGGGTCCAGCGTATTAGCTGTGCATCCAGTGATAGATTGGTAAGAGCTGATGTCATTGAGATCTCAGCTTATACTGCTGTAACTGTGCCGTGGATGTGCTTCCCATTTGGTCCCTGTTATGCAAAGGCCGTGCATGCATGATGTGAAATGCATGAATGCAGAGCATGTGTAACTGATGGTTTTTTATTTTTTTATTTTTTTTTTTTTTTTATGGATCTAGTTCTTCATGTCTTTGCTTTACTGGATCCTCTTTGTGATTGCCTTCTTGGACTATCATTGAATCTCTTTATGCTTCCCAGCTTTTGTCCATTGCCTCAAAAGCCCAACTCTTTTCAAAATCCCCTTCAAAGAAGTTTTCCTTGACTTGTTCTTGAATTTTGGCCTCAATTTCTTTAATGTTCGCCCGCTTCATACTTTATATCTCTTTGGATACTCATCCCTGATCATGGATTTCATACCATCGAAGGCTTAACTTTCAATGTCTCTTTGCCCCTTTTCTTGTGGCCGTGCTGACACTTACTTATCCCCATGTTATAGTCTGAATGATTGCTCTTTCTTAAACTCAGGTTCTGATCCATAAGACTTGCCCCCTTGTCTATTGAGCTTCTTTGTTGTCAGTACTCTTCTTACGCTTCATAGAGACTACTTTGCCCCCCTGAATATGGTGTTTATGTGGATAAAAGGTATCATCTCGCCTTTGATTTAACAGAAGATCGAGCATTTCTAGACCTTTGTGATGGCGCTCGATCATGAATTTCTCTTACAAGAACCACATCTTCTTAAAGAAAGTCTCAAGCTATCTCCTCACTTTTAAGTCTACACACATTAATGAATAATGGTTTGGCCTTAAAGAAAAACTTTCATCAATTTGCAAAGCTTGACCAAGTAACTTACGGTCTTTGTTTTTAATTAAAATATCCTGTCATTCTTCCCCTTTCCAACTCGAAGACATAAACTGTGCAAGGCAATAAGGTAGAAACATGATTCACAATGATAGCCTTTTAGCTGAACGAGGATGATATCAAGAGGTAAATTTTAGGTCTGAGGAAAGTTAAGTTTGAATGTTTTTTTTTTTTGCTTGTCTTTTAGCTGAATGAGAATGATATCAAGAGGTAAATGTTAGGTCTGAGGAAAGTTAAGTTTGAGTGGTGTGAAAGAAGGGTCCTTTAATACTACTTGTGAGCAGATTTGATTATGGTGAAAAACTCAATAGTGATGACCTCAAACTTGCCACCTTTTCCAGAAAGTTAGACCTCATCTGTTGCCCCCCAACTATCGTAATCTTTATGTACACTTGGCTTGAGGGTTGCTTTTGTCTTCTAAACCGCCTTTGCAGGTTTTCAGTCTAGAATCCATAGCTCACTTTTTTTTTTCTTTTCTTTCTTTTGCTTTATCTTGAGCCTCTTTTTCTTTTCTCTTTTTTTTGTTTGTTCTTTTTTTTTGTTTTGTTTTTTTTTGTTTTTTTTTTATGTGAGCTATGGTGATGACATACTTGATAACTCTCTTGAAGTGAGATGACTCAAGTGGCCTTACTTGCTCGTGCTTGTTCTCAGTCCTTTTTGGTTTTGAATTTTCTCTTGTTGCCTTTTGATGTAAAGGATGAACTTTTTTTCTTTTTGGAGTTTGCATTGCGGAGAGCCGAGATCATTGCCCTCTTGAAGTGAGATGACTCAAGTGGCCTTACTTGCTCGTGCTTGCTCTCAGTCTTTTTTGGATTTGAATTTTCCCTTGTTGTCTTTTGATGGAAGGGATGAACTTCTTTCCTTTTTGGAGCTTGTGTTGCGGAGAACTGAGAACCTTTTCTTGTGTTGAGCATTCATGAGAATTGGGAGGCCACTGAAGTCATTTAATATGAGAGCTACCTTCTTTGGAAGCTAACCCAAGACTTCTTGCAAGGATGTTGATAACCACTGTGAATTCCCTTTTGAGAGTTGAGGTGCAACATTTGAAATCCTTCTTACTAGATTTGGCAGCACTTTCAAGATCACTACTATCAAATCTCCCTTAACTTTCATTTTCACCCACGAGTAGTATCGTTTACAAAGTAAAGTGTGATGGCAATAATGGATAGTGTAATGGCAAAGAGTGAGAGATAGATGTAAAAATGGAATTTTTGGTAAAAAGTGGTAGAATGCACACATTACATCTTTTTGTTGGAGAACAAAAAGAATTACCGGTAAAAAGTGGTAGAATGCACACATTACATCTTTTTGTTGTACCAGAAAAAGAATACCAGGTGTCCATCTAACAAAGACTACACCCTAGATTCTGGACTAAATCTAGGAGATTTTTACTATTAGATTACTTTGGCAAGCTATCAAAGATACAAGTTTATTCAAAGGATTCCCTGTCATTCAAAAATGTGTGCGAACTGTTAGGTCAGATCTGACTTGGAGCCCTTCCAAAATCAATGTAATTCCAGCTCAAAATCTTCACTTTCAATTACCAATCACATCAGGCCTAGCAACTTGAAGAGAAGGTCAATTGGTCTTTGCTACCATCGAATGCCAACTTTTCTTCAAAAATGAATGGACCTTGAGTTTCAGTGCCAAGGGCCAATTCCTATTGGCAGCTCTATTTCTCCAACAACATTTCATTCGTTAAATGCTTGAATAGTGATATGGCATTTGGGTCATACCAACTTGTGAAGAGAAGGTCAATTGGTCTTTGCTACCATTGATATAGATGATAGCAGAGATGACCCCTTCTTCTGCAAAGACTGTGATGAGATTCTGTGCTGATTTGTTGACTGGTCAAAATTATTCATGAAATTCTCTCAACATTTTCAAGACTGGTTCTCGATGAATCAGAGCTTATGAGTAGTGAAAGTATGGAAATCTTTGCGGGCAGGCAGTTTAACTCCACGATGGTCTCACCCAACAGACTCAAGCTTGTTCAAGAAGGATTAAGGTCCATAACTCTGGAATGTGATGTGGAAGACACAAGTTGGGTCAACGTTCCTATTTGGCAAGCTTGTATTTGCTCCAAGAAACATCGACTACTTCTAGTCCTACTCAACTGCTTGAATAGTTGATATGACTGTTGTTGAGTGTAATGATGAGCTCTATACCAAACTTGTGTGATTTGTAGGGGAATGGCCTCGGGACTTGAATTCTTAAAGGCTTGACAATAGATTTTGAAATTGGTATGACTAGAAATTTTGGCGTAGCATTGAGTGACCCGTTCCTTAATGATCATATTTACATCATCATCTTTATCTGATAAAAATCTGAGTTGGGATGAGTCTATGAGTCTTTGTAGACTTTCACTGAAATTCTGAGCATTCCAACATAGGACTTTTACAAGACATTGAAGAAGGCCACTCGATGATCATCGAGCTTCTTCATGTCCAAAAGAAGGCTTTCCCATGATGTTCCCTTGCTTCACAAGGCTGAATATACTTGCTTAAAAGGGTTTATGATACTCGTTGACTGACTTCTTTATCAGCCGGTGCATCTTCTATCATATTGACTGGTTTTGCTTGATGAGGCGGCAATGGATTGTGAGTGACGTTTGGTTCATCGGAAAAGTCCAACCATTTGACTCGATTAATTGTTGGACTATACGTTTCAATGCTATGCAATTTTCTAAGCCGTGGCCTGCAGCACCCTCATGATATGGGCAAGTTATGTTGGGGTCATACCAACTTGGATACGGGGGTTCGAATGGCCTTGTAGGAATTGGACGGATAAGTTGACTTTTAATGAGTTTTGGATACAACTCAGTATAAGTCATAGGAATTGGCGCAGCAGACTTCTCTTGGTCTTTAATGATCATACTGGAGGGGTCGGAACAGGTGGCCGTAACTGATTAGGCCTGTTGAGAGGATAATTGTTGGGCCTATTGTAGGATAATCACGGGCCTATTCTGAGCATTCATTGGATAGGAATGATAATTTTACTGGCGATCAAAGTAGCCATACCCACGAGGGGAATCCCTCTTCCTCGTCCTATTTGTTGTACTTCCTCATCTTTTCTTCTGGATGGTCCTCCTCTTTTCATGGGATCATTAAAGGACTCAGTAATCTTCTCCAGTTATGATATCATGCTCGATTCTTTCTCCAGACATGACAACTTCTATCAAATTGACTGCCGAATTGCCAATGAGGCGGTCATAATATGGACTTCAGTGTTTGAACAAATAAAGTAACCATTTCTCTTTCTGTCATGGGTCGCTGAACTTGTGCAGCTAAGTCCCTCCACCTTTGAGCGTATTCCAAAGGTTTCTTGCTTTTTCTTTTCCATCATCTATAGGTTTGTTATGTGGAACAGCAAGTCCACTAACATGGATACGGGGGTTGCTGAATGACTTTTCCATGTTTTAATGTTTCTTGGATAAGTTGACTTAGATACCACTGGATGCTGATTTTGTGTAAGTCATCTTGAAAAAGTGCAATCCACACCTTTTCATCTTTTGTGAATGGTTGTAGTCTTCTGAGAAACAACGTGATTAGGAGTGATGGGATCACTCGTTCCATCGTATTTCACAAAATCTGGCACCTTAAAGGTAGAAGGGATTACGACATCTGGCACTATACCAGAAGGGAATCCACTGATGAGATCCGAATATAGTGCCTCCTTCAATGGCTCGAAGTCTCTTCTTCTATTGTTTCAAACTTTTGAGATTCTCCTTCTTCCTTTGGTGGTGTCTTCTTTCTCTTCATATACAGTGTCTTGTTTCAGGTGAACACTAGCTGATGGTCCTAATTCCTGAAACAGTGTTTTCTTGAACTGAGACTCGTTGCGGGGTGAATCCCGGAGGATAAGTGGGATCTTGTGCTTCTTTGATGGGAACTTGAGTTGCTTTCCCCTTTATTAGCTCCATCAATTGTCTCATTTGTTTGGCCATACTTTCTATCTTGGACTCCATCTCTATGAGACGTCCTTCGGTTTGTTCTGCCATTAATCTTGTTTGGAGCCGAGTTGAATATCGGTGTTGAGGTCCAATTTTACCCTTTTTAAAGTAAGATTTATTTTATTAGACTCTACATGTATGTGATTGATGCAATGGATGCATGCATGCAATGAGTGAGTTTGATTATCCACTATCGTGGAACTTCAAGACTTTTAGTTGTTATTTAGAAAGATCAAAAGTTATTACAGTTTAATGCGTGCGTTAATGGTTTTGATGCATGAAGAATAATTGCATAAAACAGAAATACAAGAAAAGAAAGATAAGATTATTAATAAGTTAAATAGCAAGTAATAACTCATGAACTATTATGGAAAAATGAGTTAAAACCATAAATATAAGACACGAAGAAAATAAAAGTGTAGAGCAACATAATAGCATAACAAGGACATGCTTATGGCGTTGGTAAATGGGAGGAATACTATGGTCAGTTTCTATGGTTAAGTGGGGAGTTCTATATGCATAGGGTGGTTTATCAAAAAGGCCAGGGATAGTTCCCGAATCCCATCACTAAATTATAGTGACAGCCCAATTCCTTACCCTCTAGGGTTTATGTAAGGAATGGATTAATTCGAGTCGTAGCTTTTCGTGGGCCCATGCAGAGACTAACCGTCTCAGAAGGCAATACACTACTTTGCTACTTTGAAACCGGTGAAGGCTTGGAGACCATGGCCTCACAAGGACAACAACACCAATTCCGCTTAGAAAGAATTGTGTTTGATTTGAGGAAGCTCGGGTATAGAGCTTCATATTGTGAATGCATTATGCATGTTTATCTAAGTAAATATAACATATAAATCCACATAATAATAAGCAAAGTAAATCAAAACAAATCAACTTTTAGGCTCGACTCACTAACATCGACTCCCCAGTGGAGTCGCCAAGCTGTGGCAACGTCGGGTTTTCTGGAGTCGCCACCAATCGGTTTACCTAGGTCGATTGGACACCTTAAAATATGGTCTGCGAGAGTTCGGGGGTTCGGGAGTACGGTTACGCTAAAACAACTTTGTTATAGCGCCCAAAATTGGCACCTTAGTTGATTTTAATTTTGTTTTGCTTTGCTTTTAAACAACTTCAGTTAATTTTCAAAATTAGAAATTTTAACTGAATTATTTAGTCGAATGTGGATTTTTGGTAATTAATTTGTATAAATTTTGATATTTCCGAACCATGGACTCTGCCGAGTCACCCGGAAACGGAAGCTTTAATTCCAAACCATGGACTCTGCCGAGTCACCCGGACACGGAATTTGATGAAATTTTAAATAATTTAATCCATATCATAAATATGGATTTTTATTTTTGTATTTATTTAATTTATTTAATTAAAAAAATAGATGTTTTCCAAACCGTAGATCCTGCCGGATCATCCGAATATGGAAATTATTTAATTCTTATTATTATTATTCTTAATTAATTATTAGTTTAATTACTAATTTATAAGTCTTTTTATTAAATTTTAGATTTGTTAATGATCTTTAATGTTAACTAAAAAAAAAATTTTTTATTTTTTTTATATTTTTTTCTTTTCTTTCTTTCTTTTTATTTTCTTTATTCTTTTCTTTTATTTGTTTTTTTTATTCTTTTACTTTTTACTTTTCTTTTACTTTATTTTTTTTTATTCTTTTCTTTTAGTTTTCTTTTTATTTTCTTGTTTAATAAATACTTAATTTATAAGGGAACCAAAAAGTAATTTTTAAAATATTTAATATCAAAATTCTTTAAAGAAATTAAAGAGTTAAAAGAAATCTTAATATTTATTTTATGTCTATTCTATTTATTTGATAAAAGAATAACCAAAAAATAAATTAATCAAGGTTTTATAAAAAAAACTAAGGATTTAAAAAAGAAAGATTTATATTTTTATGTTATTTTTCATTCTTTTTATTTTTTAAAAGTTGAACCAAAAAGTAATTATTTAATCAAAATTTTATTTATTTAATAAAGAAACCAAAAATTTATATGTATATTTCAAAAATAAAAGAAAAGTCTTAATATTTTTTTTTGATAAAAAAATGAACCAAAAAGTAATTATTTAATCAAAATTTTATTTATTTAATAATGAAATCAAAACTTTATATGTATATTTCAAAACTAAAAAAAAAGTCTTAATATTTATTTGTTAAAAGGTGAATCAAAAATAATTATTTAATAAAAATTTTATTTATTTAATAAAGAAAACAAAAATTTATATGTATATTTCAAAAATAAAAGAAAAGTCTTAATATTTTTGTTTGATAAAAAGTGAACCAAAAAGTAATTATTTAATCAAAATTTTATTTATTTAATAATGAAATCAAAACTTTATATGTATATTTCAAAACTAAAAGAAAAGCCTTAATATTTATTTGTTAAAAGGTGAATAAAAAAAATTATTATTTAATAAATTTTTTTTTTTATTTAATAAAGAAAACAAAAATGTTATATCTTTTTATTATTTTAAAAGAAATAAAGTAAGAAATAAGTAAAATATTAGCCCAAAAATTTTTACTCTTTTATTCTTTTTACTAATAAAGAAACTAAAAAGTTGTATTTTATAAATAAGTAATATATTGCTGGATAAATAAAATATTAGCCCAAAATTTTTATTTTTTAATAATAAAGGAAAATTTATTTATATACTTTATTTAAAAATATTTAATATACTTTATTTAAAATATTTTCCAAGCCATGGATCCTGGGGATCATTTGGACATGGAGTTTAATTTTTATTAAATTTTATTTTAATTAATTATTTAATTAATTATTAATTTTAACCATAATTATTCTATCTTTTTCTTAAATTTTTAAAAAAATCATTACTTTTAAAGATATATTAAAAAAATGATTTGAATTTTTGAATTATTTCATTATGTTTGTTTATTAATTTTAATAAAAGGTATAAAAAGTTATGTTTTAAAAGATGGTTGGCTTTTAAAAATGATTTTTATCCTTAAGAATAAATAGAATAAAGTTAATTATTCACATAAAATTCTTTTTTTTTATAATAATTTGTTATTATTATTTTTTTTTATAAAAATTAAAAGTGAAATAAATTTAATCACAAAAAAAAGACAATTAATAATAATAAAGTGGGCTTTTTTGGCCATCCACTTTAATAACACAATAATAATGACAACAATAAGAATTAGCAAAGTTAGTAAAGTTAGTTGTTAATAACAATAAAAATAAAAGTTAGTAATGTTAGTTGAGTTAATTATTAACAATAATAACAACAATAATAATAAAAGTTAGTAAAGTTAGTTGAGTTAATTGAGTTAATTGTTAACAATAATAACAACAATAATAATAAAAGTTAGTAAAGTTAGTTGAGTTAATTGTTAACAATAACAATAAAAGTTAGTAATGTTAGTTGATGATGTTAATAACAATAATAACAATAATAAAAGTTAATGAAGTTAGTAAAGTTAGATGTTAATAACAATAATAACAATAATAAAAGTTAGTGAAGTTAGTTGTGCAAAAATTAAAAGGTTAGTGACTAATAACAATAATAATATTAAAAGTTTATTGTTAGTTCTGCAGAGATAAAAAAAACGTTAGTGACTTGATTGCAACAATATAAGAAAAAGAAGTGTTAAATGAAGGTTTTACCTAAAACTTATTTTGTTTTTCAAAAACGCGAAACAGTTTTCCGTTACCCTGCCGGCGACGTTGCGAGGGAGGCTTGGCTTGCGAGACGGCGTAGCTGGGCAGGGCGATGAGGGTTGGTACGCGATGGGAAGGATGAACCGGCGGCAGAACGGCGTGGGGGAAGGGCTGAAACGGAAGGAGAAAGATGACGGGGCGAGGGAGAGAGGAGGAGGGAAGGAGGACGGCGAGGGCAGAGGGAAACGACGGGGGGAAGGCGACGGGACGGAGGTGACGGCGGACGGCGTGGGGCCGCGACAGCACGGCGGCGGGCCGGAGATTATGGCGACGGAGGAGGAAGAAAAACGGTGAACGGAGAGAGAGCAAACGGGAATGGTGGGAACAGGGGCTAAAACGTGAAAACAGAACCCGTTGGGTCTTCTGGGAAGAGGGAGGAGAAGGCCAGGGGCTTCGGCTACAATTTTTACTTTTTTTTAAAACGGAGCTCTAAACTTGATTTCTTTTTTTCTCTCTTTTCCCTCTGTGTTAACACACAGATTTGGACCCCTATTTATAGGGGAAGGGGTTATGGACTGTTCATAATTAAAAATTAATTAAATTCAAACTTATCTCTTAATTAGCTAAAATGACAGTTTCAGTCCTTTATGTCTCGCAGACTCTGGATAAGTTCCTGAAGCTTCTGATTTTGACAATTTTATCGTTTTCTGTTAATTTGGGCCAGAAACGTCAGTCTGGTCCAAAATTGACGCGAAAAATTACCAAATGCTCCTGGAACTTTCAGATTTTGTCAATTTTTCTCAAAACTTCTCAATTTTGTCATTTTTACCCCAAACTTTTTAATTTTGTCATTTTTTATGGAGTTTTCTTTTTATTTCAAACATATATTTATACATACATATATCATTTTAAATTAAATCCTCACAAAAAAAATGTATTTTAAACTAATTAACTTAATTAAAATTTTTTAGTAATAACAATAATAATAATAATAATAATAATTTTTAATTTAATTAATTTTTAACGGTCGGACGAAATTGGGTGTCAACACATACCCAAAACATTTACATGACAAAAATTTCTAAATAAGTATAAAAAATTCCTTCAAGCAATGTTGTTGTGCCCTGATGGGTTTCGGGAGCCAAACAGCACAGCGGAATTTAACCGAAACCCTCCAGGATCCAAGTGAATCGGGGTAAACCGGGTGTTTGAAAATTTTCATACCTAATTTTCGGTTGAGATCTCTCACTCAACTGTAGAGTCGAATCACGAAACCTGAACAGTTGACGTGTTCAGGCTCTCTATGGTATCCACACGAGCCTCTCGGGATCACCACGCTTCCACCACGTCCCGACAGATGCATTTCTCTTGCGCTCGCAGTGCTAGCTTGCGTCCTCTAAGGAATTGCAAGAGAAGAGTATGGCTGTCCTTTTTGGAGGCTAGGGCAAGGAGACCTGCAAATTTCTCACTTAAAAGTTGTATTTATAGTGAGACTCAACTTCCAGGCCTAATGGGTTTCAAAGCCCTAATCCAATTAGGATTTAATTTCGGGCTTAATAATGGCTCAACTCTTGGGCCCATTATTAATGCGAAATTAAAGTGAAACCATAACCCAAATAATTAGCCCATGCACTCTAATGATCCAAATAGCTCTATGTGTGCGACCCAATATGCTCTTGCCATGTTGGCAATGATCATAAATCACATTTATGATCATAAGCAATGAGCGGTGTCTAGTAACACATCATTGCTACCCAAGTGACAAGATTGTCGGTGAATCGACTAAACCTTTATGATCATCACCGATATATGGCCGTGTTCCTTTGTCCAAGATATCAAGACTAAGCACGAGACATAGAATGTGTCACTCTCGTATAGCTCAATCCTTTGGTTTCTTGATTACCGAGTAGGCCAACTTAAACTGATGACATTGATATCGTATATCAACTCATCCGAGCATGGCCATGCATTTTCTAAGTCTCACTCTATCAAAGGGCCCGAAGATATCACTCCCGTTACATAGGAGGGACAAATCCCATCTTGATCATACAAATCCCTCCGCATGATATGTGACATACCCAATGACCTCCTTCAAGTTCACTCAGTTACGAGCAACAAAGGAAAGTATCAAAGTATGTGACTCACATGTAGGGAACCTTGATGATCTTAGGTTGAAGGACTACATATACCATGATCACTATGAGAATCACTTATGACACTCATATAACGATCCATGTAGTGTTCTCATTGTGGGTCAGTCCAGTACACAAGTTCTCCAACTTGTACCTATGTGTAGACTACATATCTCATATTAGTCTCCACATATGCTAGTCGTTATGTATTATTGCAACCCGCTTCACAATAATACTAGACCAGAGACGTTTAAGAATATCATTATTCTAGTGTTACGATTATGTTTATTAAGTTACGTAGAAACAAAACAACAAACATAATTGTTGGATTAATGCCTTAATAAAATATCATGACTCAATGTGCAAAAATACAATCATCTCATGATTGGCTTTTGAGCACAACACTAACATGCCCGTTAATTTGACATATGGGTCAAGCAAATAAGCAACTAAAAATATAGGTGGAATATTTTTGAAATACTAAAGCCATTTAGCCCGCATGGCTTCGACAATCGATTTTAACAACTCATCATCCTTAAACTAATGTAAAGCATATGTAATGTTCACTAAATGAAGCAAAACTTGATGAATGGTTGGGTAATAAACACTAGAGAAAAATTCAGTAGCCTCGTAAAAAAACTTAAGCAATTCACCGGTTTTGGAACATTTTTCTTAAACTTCAATCATAAGAAATTCACAACTCATTTTTAAGTTCATGAAATGTATCAACAAATTTGCATACGGAAATGTATCTTGCAACATTAAATATGTGGAGTTCCAGCGGGTTGGGTAATCTAATTTAAACCGTTTCCAAGAAAACTCTTTTCGATTATCAAAACAAAAGCTTTTAAATTCACAAAACACAGTAGGTCTTGATTTTAAATACGTCATTGAGTTCCAAATAGGTAGAATTTCATTTTGTAGAACATCTAAACCCTTTTGCACACAAAGGTTCAAAATATGATACATGCATCTAACGTGAAGGAATGCACCGTTGAGAGGTGGTTTCAATGTTTGACTCAAAAGGTGAGCGGCAACATCATTGTTTGAAGCATTATAAAATGAAATGCATAGGACTTTATCAGCACAAAAATAATTATGTAAAGTTTCTAAGATGCAATTGAATATGTGACAACCAGTATAATCCGTTTCAATGACCCTAATTGACAAAATTTGTTTTTGCATAATCCAATCAGAATCAATCAAATGAGAAGTAACACAATAAAATAATTGACTTATAGGTGATGTCCACATATCAGAAGTGAATGCCATACAATGATCAAGAGCAGAAAAATAGGCTTGCAAATCTGATTTTCCGACTTCAAATAATCTAAAGCTTTCTTTCCTAGTGGTTTTCCTAGACACTTTTTTAAATGCAGGATTTAATTGTGATTTTATCCTAGATTCTAGGTGCACATCATTAGCTTGTGAAAAAGGCTTTTCGGTAAGCATCATCCAATTTACCATGCCTTCTCTACAAAATTGTTGGTTAAAATGAAATATACCTGGCCCACCGACGCCAATTGTAGACCCAAGTTGTGTTTGTCCTCCATAACTAATTCTGGTACTATGGAGGACGCTAGGATGTTTATTTTCAATATATTGCTTTAGTGGTCCAGTGCCGAAATTCTTTTTATGCACCAATTTTTTACCACAATGTATGCATTTCCCGTACCTCGACTCTCCTTCGTGTATGAGCTCATAATGCTACCAAAACCAAGCAGTTAGTCTCGAGGATTGACCTTATCCTTGGGTTTCCTCCATGGTGGGTCCATGAGTTGTTAGCGTCGGTTATGTTGATAGATTCCCGGCTGCCATTGCATCCAACTCTTCAACTTCATCATCCGATAATTGATCATCAAGTCTCAAATCATAATTCGTCATATCGATTCCAACATCATCATCGTGTAACTCTCCAATTAAGATGCCTTTAACGACGGGCCGAGAACGGTGACGGAACAAACCTCGAAGATCGGTAATGTGGGAAGATGAACTCTCTGTCGTCTTGCCTTTTCCTCTTTAAACCATGAGTCACAAACTAATAGTAGTGATTAATGAAAAATTAAGAGAAAATTATTAAGATATTAGCAGGAAATTACTAAGAAATTTGGAAGAGATTAAGAAAAAAGCTCAAATGGTTGAGATAATATAGTAAAGGAAGAATAGAGATTGAGTGGTGGTGTGAGGATAAAGTGAAAATGGTATTGGTATTTATTATGGAGGGCCAAAAATTATTTGGACCAAAAAGTCCTTAAATTTTAGTTGTTGGGAGGGTGAAAATGGAATTTTGGAGGCAAAAATGGAGCAGAAAACCATTGGAGGACCTATATTATAATTAACACATGTTTTTGAATTTTTTTTGCAGGTTGCTATTTTCTAGCTGTTTAGCCCCCATGCCCGGATTGGCTGGTCTAGGGCTTGGCTCTAGCCACGTTGTCTATCGGTCAGGTTGGGTTGCGGGTCGGAGCAGGTCAAAAATTGGACCGGGGCGGTTTGTTTTGCTCCATCTTCCACTATCATGCCCATATTTGGCCCAAATTTGCGCAGGTTTTTGCCGGGCGGGGTGGGTTTGACTGTTGGGCCGGTCTCAATTTCCCTCCGTATTCCCAAACACTATAAAATGTTATTTGGTCTAGTTCAGTAACTTTTTGGGTCCTGAACATGTCAATATTTCACTCATTAGATACTATAAAATTACATCTTTCAAAGTTCAAACCATATTCACGTGTATACTTGATTCTGTATACTAAAAAAGAAAATAAAAAAAGTAAGTGAATCCGGGTTCAATCAAGAGCTTTATTTATGGGGCACAACATAGGAGGATCCTAGAAATAACATAAATAAAAATTACAACAGAAATGTGAACCTTGCTAAAATTTCAAGACCTCTTGAATTAGCAATGTGATGTTATTCTGAGAAGATCCTCCAGCCTCTACTGCTCTCCTCGCCACCTCTCCATACTCCTGGGCTCTTCGTCTTCTTTCTTGTCCTTCCTCCCCTTCGTCCATCAACTTTTCCACGGCAGTTTTCACGTCATCCTTCTTCACTACCACCCCAACTTTTTCTTCCTGTCCCCAATAGTTAGGGTCATCGACACCGATCCTCACTCCGATTTTAAGGTCTTCTATGATCAACCTTTCATTAAAAAACTGGTCTCCAAATAGTGGCCAAGTTATCAAGGGCAGCCCTGCACATATGCCTTCTAATGAAGAATTCCATCCGCAATGAGTTAAAAACCCTCCAACTGCCGGGTGTGATAGAATAAGCACTTGGGGTGCCCATCCGCGGATTAAGAATCCCCTGCCTTGGGTCCTTTCCTCAAAGCCCTCTTCCACAATCCAGTCCTCTAGTCCTACTGATTTTTCACTTCCTCTTATGACCCAAATGAATGGTCTATTTGTTGCCTCCAGTCCCAGTGCAAGCTCAACAAATTGTACTTTTGTCAAATTGCATAGACTTCCTAGGCAAGAGAACACAACAGACCTTGTTTCTTGTGAATCAAGCCACCTCATGCACTCATTCAGGTCAACTGAGGCCTGGTCACCTCTTTCAGCCCTGTCCAACTCGCTGTGCAGACTTAGTGAGACAGGTCCAATGCACCAAACATTGTTGTGCTTCACCCTCTTCAATTCTTCGACATACGAAAGCTCTAATTCCTCAAATGTGTTGATCACCATCCCAAATGATTCTTCATCGGCCTCTATAAACGCATCTGTCATTTTCTTCCATTCTCCGGTGGTCGCCAGCTGCAGCTGAGATCTCTTAAACTCAACATCTTGTGGCAAGCCTGGAATACTGATAGGGTCAGAATCAGTAATCTCTAAAGTCTTATATACTTGCACGTTGCGCACACAAAGTGTAGCGAAGCAGCTGTACCCTTGGAATCCAATTCTAGGAATCCCAAACTTCTTAGCAATCTCGCTAGTGTAATACAAGATGTAATCAGAAATTATGCAACTTGGGGTTGGTGTTAGCTGCTCAAACACTTTCTCCACTTGGTCCCCAAAAGAGTTCACCATTCTGAAGAACTTGAAAGACGTATCTACATAAAAAATCATGTCTAAATTCTCACAACCTTCCGGTAGCCCTGCTTCTTTGAAAGGGATCTGAAGCTCTACCAAGTTGATCTTCAACCCGGATTCTGTAGCGCGAGTAAGTACTCTCTCGAACCGGGTTGCATTGTTAGGGGTTGTGATGATGGTAACAACCACACCGCGCTGTGACAGCGACCTAGCAAAGTCTACCATTGGGATCATGTGGCCTTGAGCCATGAAAGGAAATAGAACAAAGTGTAAAATTTCCATTTCTCTGAAGGAAAATAGACTTGTAGAATATACTTCACAAGAATTTCGTTGTAGGGTCATATATATACATGTTTTCCGTAAGATTATTGTCAATTATTTTGCTGCTGAAGTAAGGGACCACATCAGCCTCTGTTTTATTTGTTTGTTTTCTGGCCATTTATACTTGCATACTTCGGGCCTATCATTATCCTTGTCGTTATTGTATTAATAATGTAGCTCTTCCATTGCTATTGAAGACAAAGACGTTGATATATTATTTGAGTGCAATTTGGTTGACGTTTTTGTATTTTCTTTTGAGGAGGCGGCAATAATCGGATCACTTTCATTAGTTTCAACAATGAAATGGTGATAATACCGCACAAAACCGTAAAGGAATTGGACGACAAATATAATGTCCTATTATAGTTGGCCGTATCCAAAAAACTGCCGTCTAACAAATCTCGGTAATATATATAAAAATTATGAAAATCCCCTTTCTTTAAATTTTTGTTTTTTGCTTTATATTCGGAATATTGGAAAAAATGCTACAAGAACGGCACTATGGTATCATAAACTCTACCTTATTTTGCCCAACCTAAACCCACCATTTGGTTGCGAAGAAAACAAAACATTTTGCATAAGGCAAGACAAAAATCCTAACTAACCACAAGGTATGATTAGGAGTGAAAAAGGACCAAGTTTTTTTTGGGTTGTTTGAGCTCTAATTCAAGTTTAGGTTTTTTGAGCCGGGCCAAGTTAAGTAGAGAAGGAAAATCAAATTGAAATCTTTTAGAGTCGAGCTCGAGCCTAAAGAAACCCAGTGCCATATTTTTTGTGCCTAGCGAGCCTAGCGAGCCTTTAGGAATTTCTCACTTCTTTGCACTTCTTCTTGGGTTTCTGGTAAACTTCAACAGCTTCTTCTCAGATTTCTTTTTAGGCTTCTTCACTCTTGTTATCAGATCTCAAAAATCAAAATTTCCAAGATTTCTTTGCTCTTCTTCTTAGATTTCTTTAGGGAATTTTGGTTTTAGATTTAACTTGAAAATTTCAAATTTGGTTAACCTTTCTCCCTTCCTTGATTTGAATGGCGACAATAGAGATGGGGCTTGAGATTGTGCAATTGTGAACTAGACTAGATGAGGTGCTAGGGATGAGTCCCTATGAGTTGGATCCTTCGGTTGCAGTTGTTGCAGATTTGGCAGCTACAGTCAACATCTTGCAGATTTGCCATCCACAGTCCCCCCATGTTAGTTGGATTATACAATCACATATCGTCACTGAGGGTAGCTGATGGATGAAGTTGAGAGAGAGTCTTGCTAAGTCCAGAAATCAACATGGTAGCCAATAGAGGACTGCAATGGCTCAGTAGCTAACATATTGAGGAAGATTATTACTCATTTATGAAGTTTATGAAATTAGGGCAGAGTAGCAAAGGATTTAAAAGTTTGGGATAGGTTCTAAAATTTTCCCTTTGTTCTGGTTATCTATTTAAAAATTGTAAATTCAATTCTATCTTTCATTTAAGTTATAGTTATGATACTAAATATTTATATGTGTTATTCGAGTTTGATGAGCTTTTAGGCTGAGATCGAGTTTAAAATATTCGGCTCGAGCAGTTCAAACTCAAGCACGGGTAGTACCAAACAATGAAGTTGCTTAGCTCAAGTCCAACAGACTCGGGCTCAACTTGGCTCATTTTCACCCTACATATGATGCTATTCATGCCAATAAGGCAAGTATCTCATGGGTGATCCCACTAGTTTTAGAGTGTGAGTTTGTATCAATGCTTGTTCATTAACTAGTTTTTGTTTCTAATGCCTTGACATTAGATTTGTGGTAATAATAGATGATATGTTCTTTTAAAAAGAGAGAGAGAGAGAGAGATTACAATTTTTAAGGGTAAAAATATCAAATAACATTTGACACCTTCACATACTTAAATAGATGAAAAAATATATATATGTCACTATCATAAAATCTGTAATTTTTTTTCTAGCCTCAATAATTAAGAAAAACATATCAATAGAAAAGAAGCATGAGACCCGTCATTGCTCAATTGCTACCATTTATTTCCGAAATTCTGCATTATGTCATGAATAAAGAGAGTAATATTATGCCAAGATGATCCTCCAAGTTCAACTGCCTTGTTTGCCAACTCACCAAACTTCTTAGCTCTTTCTCTCAATTCTTCAGCTTCCTTTCCTCCACCCAGTACCTTATCCACAGCATCTTTCACGTCCTCTTTCTTCACCAACACGCCAACCCTCTCTTCCTCCCCCCATCTATTAGGCTCCTCCACCCCAACACTCACTCCAATCCTTATCACTTGCACAAGTTTCTCATTGCAAAACTGGTCCGCGAACAGCGGCCAAGTTATCAATGGCAACCCGCTTGATATTCCTTCAATCGTTGAGTTCCATCCGCAATGAGTTAAAAACACTCCAACTGCTGAGTGCGACAGTATCAGTAACTGTGGCACCCAGCCTCTAATCAGGAGCCCTCTCCCTCTAGTCCTTTCCTCGAATCCGTCCTCAGTAACCCACTTTTCAAACTCTTTTGATCCATAACTTCCTCTCAAAGCCCATATGAAGGGCCTGTTTGATGCTTCTAATCCAAGTCCAAGCTGAACCAGCTGTTCGTAGGTCAGATTACACAGGCTCCCTAAGCAAGCATAAATAGCAGAACCTGGTTTCTGATCTTCAAGCCATTTCAAGCACATCTGTTCATCAATGGCGGCCTCGTTTCCTCTCTCGGCCTTGTCTTCCTTGTTCCTGTGGCTTAAAGAGACTGGTCCGATGAACCAGACTTTGCCGTGTTTCGCGCTCCTGTACAACCTGATATAATCTTCCTCCAACTCTTCAAAAGTATTCACTAACACCCCATATGATGCTTCCTCTGCCTCTCCCATTCCGTCGACGATTTCCTTCCAGTTCCAGTCCACGTCGACCGTCGCTACCGGCAATTGAAGCCTCTTGAACTTAATCTCTTCCGGCAACCCAGGAATATTGAAGTACTCTGAATCAGACTTGATGCCTTCTAGAGTATTATTGACCTTCGAATAGTGGATGCAAACAAGACAAAAGCAGCAGTATCCATGGAACTGGATCCGTGGAATCTGAAACTTGGCTGCGACTTTTCTGGTGTAGAACAAACACATGTCAGAAACAAGGCAGCTAGGCCTCGGCGTTACCTGCTCGAGCAACTCGTTCACCTGCTCCTCCACCATGTTGGCGGCTCGGAAGAACTTAAAAGACTGGTCAAGATTGGGAAGCATATCGAGGTTGTCACATCCTTCCGGCAACCCCTGTTCCTTGAGAGGAAGATCCACTTGCAGCAAGTTAATTGTTAGCCCCGACTTCCTTGCTCGTGCAAGAACTTTCTCAGAACGAGCTGCGTTGCCAGGAGTTGTGACAATGGTGACCACAACTCCGCGCTGAGACAGCAGCCTAGCAATGTCCACCATGGGGATCATATGGCCTTGAGCCATGAAAGGGAACAGCACGAAGTGAAGGTGTTCGGGCAACGAACCCATTTCTAAGATCAGAGCTTTTTTCTGTTTCTGTTTCCAACCCAAGTTTCCAATCCCACTGGTGCATCAAATGGTGATATATATATAAGAGAGGCTCTAAACCTTGGCAGTGGAAGATGAAATAAGAGCGGGCATAAGAAATCTTGGTCTTATTCGGAGGCGGTGTGGCTAGGATTGGGGCTTGAATTTTATTAGAATAATAGATACAAGTCTGGTCGATTAGCTGTAGCAGCATCGATCTATTTGTCTCTAGTCGAGATTCTTGCGCCTTATAGCTTAGCTTGCAGAGCCAGAGGCTACGTATTTAACTAACAAACGTATGGTTCTGATATGTGCAATACAGGGCTCGAATAGGACAAAATTTTGTTAGCTGTGCATTTTCTTATGGACAAACACTCACAAAAAAGCTCAACATTTTTGTGAAAATGCTTGAAACAGAATTTTTTATTTTAATATATGAGTTATCTAAAGTATTAAAAATAAGTTGCATTTTTTTAATTAAATAATGCACTATTTTCCTTTTTTCTTTCTAGTGATTATTCAGTTAATTTCTATATATGCTTAACTATACAAATAGCCCCTCAACTTGTCAAATTCACATGAGTTAGTCTATGATTCAGGAATCAATAAATTTAAGTCCCTGAAGTTTGCAAAATTACACGGGTTGGTCCATCCACTCAAATGCTCTGATGGAAATATTATGAACGCCTATATTATCTATTTTAATTTGTTAAAAGAGGCCCTCTTCGTTCATAAACATCTAGATATATACATTATCTTATTCCTCAACCTCCAACTATCTCAAGACAGTCACAATTTTCCTTCTACATTTTGCTTCAAGTTGGAGGGTTGATAGAAGAAGAAGAAGAAGAAGAAGAAGAAAGAAAGAAAGAAAGAAAGAAAGAAAATAGATGTGCATTAGAGAGAGTAGAGATATCTTCTATTTCTTTAATTTTGATAAGACTTTGAGCAAATTCTATCAAATCTGAATGAATCATCTTTAACTCTTTCTAGTTTCATTCTTTCTGGTAGTTTTTTTGGTGCTTTCTATCACTGGATGATATTTTTTGTGGGTAAGAATTCGACTTTCATCACCTGGTCTATTTTTTATAACAATCTAAATCTCTAGCCTACACCAATGCTCAAGCGTTGTTCCGCTCTAGCAATTTCAATTTAGTTCATGATTCGAGGGCTCTTTCTCTAGTCGGTTTTAAATGAAAATTGTTCTTGGTTTCTACCTTTAGCTGGTTCTAATTTCATTTGGTGGTGGCGATGTGGGATTTCAACAACCAGTGGTTGGTTTTACTATTGCATCTAGCTCTAAATCTTGATTAGCATCAAGTTCCACATGTGCTCAAAGTTTTATTAACTTGTTTCTTATTGGTTTGAATTAGATTTTAGAGCATTGGGAAGAAATCCATAACATGAAATGCAGAATGATAAAATCTTTTATGTCCATACTGAGATTGTTGGAGATTGATGGAAGAGATAATATATTTGTACGCTTTAGAATAAAAAAGAGCTCTTATGAAAAATAATAAGAGATAATGGAGACTTTTGTAATATTTATATATTGGCCTTGGAGTTGATGGACCAACTCATGACATTTTGCAAAGTTCAAGGGTTTGAATTTATTAAGTCATGAGTCATGGTCCAACTTGCGCAAGTTGAGTAAGTTCATGGGAGCAATGTAACTTTTTACTTTAAGAAGCACAAGAAGTTACGTTTTCTAGAATATTCTTAAAAAAAAAACGTTGGTACTTTTTATTTTTTTTTCTTTTATTAGATTGGGTATATGTAGAAAAAAAGATCCATGAAAAAAAAATGTTTGTCTTCTGTTCTTTTTAACATTTGTTATTTTAGACCGTACCAAATTTTTTGCATCATTTACATACTAAATAATTTTTATACATTTCATTTACCATACTACTATTCTCAACTCTCACTTCAAAATTAAAAAATCAGCCCCTAATATTTCCAAAATTACATTGCTCCCTATAATCTTTTGTAAAAAAATCATTTAGTCCTTATGTTTTTAAAAAGCTTTCAAGTAAGTCATTGACCTTTCATGGGGCCAAATTGGAAAAAAGTACTCCTTCAGTTCCATAAATGATGATATATTTCTTTGTGGACAAAGATTAAGGTACGTATAATTTATGATATATATTTTTTTACTTTTACCAATAAAAACTAAAATAAAAAACAAATGTGCAGTGAAAGTTTTAATGAATATTAAAAAAAAATGATGGATGCATCCTGTGTGTCCGTTGTTGTGGACCCCACATGGGACCTGTAGCAACGGAAGCGTAGGATGCTTCTATCATCCTATTATGCTGTCACCCTCCCATTTTCCAAAAGAAAATATTCCTTCTTAAGTTTTGTATTGTGATAGTTTAAATGGTAGCAAAGTAAATTGTATGTTAAAAATTTTTCAAAAATAGAAACATTTCATTTTTTTATGACCCAAAAAGAAATACGCTTCATTTTTTTTTTATTGAGAAAGTAACAAAATTTATCATATGTCAATCTCAGTGTTAAACTCAAATGTGTCAAACTAAATGGGATTGAGGGAACAATTACTTTTTGAAAAAAATTTATTCAAATGATTATTGGATGAATATGGTAACAATTTTCAAATAACACTGGTTCTAAAAAAAAAAATCAATAAAAATAGAAAACAAAGTGCATTATTTAAACTCAAAATAATGGCTCCAAAAGTTGTACATATTCTTAAAACAAGTTATACACACAAACTTTTACCAAACAAATTTGAAAAGGAAAAAAAGAGAAATTTTCTCCCACTACCTAAATAAAGATTTTTATAAAATTTTCCTGTACTAAACAATATAATAGATATTAATTGGACATAAATTTGTGAGTTTGACTTACCAAAATTTAAAATGTGCACCAAGTGTTCTACTTGTTACTGAGTGCGAAAAGATTTTGAAAAATTTTAAACCAATCACCTAATTATATTAACTAATTCGCTAAGGAGTGAAAGCGATACTATACCATGAAGTATGAACAATAGCTGCTATGCTGTTTTGGGCTTGGCTCATTTTTACAAAAGGTAAAATTACATAATAGATACTTTATTTGTATATGATAATATATCTTGGTTCTCAAATTTTAAAATCAAGCATTTTTATCACTGTATTATAACAAACACAAAAAATATTCTAAGCTTTTAATTTTTACACTTTAGGCTCTCAAGCTTACATAAGTTACAATCAAGAACCGAATTTTTTGCTTAAATTCCATAACAAATTGATTATGAACAACTTTTTAAAGTTTTAAATTGATTATGACTTAATTTTAAGTTTATAACTTTTGTAATATTTTTTCCAGTGTAAATATATTGGTATAAAACTTTGTATCTTTGGTGATCGACCTATAACAAAGTAAAGGCCAATTACTAGTGTTTTCCTATATGCTCTTTCAGGCGCATGCGAAATCATAGAGCTTCGGGTGGCCATGCTTTTCACGCGCACTGTGCACATGCACATGGAACTGTTGTTGTAACAACAATAAATTTAAGGCAAGAACTTGACAGGTTCTAGGCTTCTTGCTAGTTACTAGTCACCAAGATTCCTCTTCATTTCTTTTCTTTTTTTTCTCGAAACACTAGCTCGTGGAAATCAACACAAGTTGATTAACTTTTTGCCTGGTCTGTTTTCGCATGAAATTGACAAATAAGTTAGGTCCCAGTCCCACCAGCCAACATTATGACAGTAGTTTCAAAGAAAGTGGCTCACATGTAACAAAAATTTGATTGAATTCTGGCCAAGGTTTTTCGATACGAGTAAGATCCGGCAAATAATGCAACTGGTGACTAAGTTGGACAATCACTAAGGGATTACTGGGTTTCTTTGGGGAAATGTGATTTTTTACTGTAAAATTAGTCGTGAATCCTAAAATTTTTAAATTTTTTGAATCAGTTTTAATTTTTTTTTAGAATGTTAATAGTTAGACATATAGTTATTGAAAGACAATTACTAAATAGGAATACGTTTTACAAATAGGAAAAATTGGTTTAAATAATCCATTACCTTTATTAAAAAAATATTGTTCAGTTTATATTTATTGGGACATAGTTATCAAATAGTTTAAATTGTAATTCAACAAAAAGTTGCTTCCAGAAAAAATGATTAGTTCTAGGATTAATTGTTCACATGATTGCAAAATGTTAGAACTCATTTAGAAAAGAAGAAAATTTTTGGGACTAACTATTTATACAATTGCAAAGTTTTTTGGAATTATTTGGAAAAGTGAAACATTTTAGAACTTAAATAGAAAGGTAACTAAAGCTTTACGACAAATAATGACCTTTTCTTGGGTTTCATTTTAACAAAGATTCATTTGTGTGCCATTTTTTTGGTAAATAAGAATGCATTAGGTGAAAAAGTACGGAACAAAGATAGCACTCTAGGGAGGGTTACAGCATTTTCTAGAAAGCCAGTGTTCCCTCCTGCTATAGAAAAGCTCCATGATTAACAAGTAGATGTACCATTGTATTCCTTACTCTGAAAATGTGTTTGATCTGCAGTAAATGTCCTTGTTCATTAAGCAACCTACATTTGAAAATAGGTTAGATCAGGTCAATGGAATGGGTTTTGAGATGGATCCAGAAGCTAAATAACTCTATCTCAATTTGAAGAGGAAAGCTAAAGCGAAAGGCAAGGTGCCCAAAGTTCTACCATTAGAGAATTAGCAAAGCCCACGTTCATTTCGCACATTTAGAGCCTAGATTGGCCTGTTCAAGCAATCAACAATAAAACACATGTATAAACATTAAATGACACATAAGCACATCTAAAAGTATCATGGAGAAAAAAGAAAGGCATGCAACATCCAACTTATCACTATTAAGCCAGCTACTCAATTTATCACTGTTATCCCTTAACTCAAATTCCTTACAAGGTTCTATTCCTCATATATCAATAAACTTCACAATTTTGTAGGGTTTTGGGAGCCAAACAAGCGCAGTGGAATTTAATCGAAACCCTCCAGAATCCAAGTGAAACGGGGTAAACCGGGTGTTCGAAAATATTCATACCTAATTTCAGTTGAGATCTCCCACCCAACTGTAGAGTCGAATCACAAAATCTAATGACGTGTTCAAGCTCTTTATGGTATCTACACGAGCCTTTCGGGATCTCCACGCTTCCACCACATCCCGGCAAATGTGTTTCTTTTGCACTCGCAGTGCTAGCTTGCGTCCTCCAAGAAATAGCAACAGAAGAGTGCAGCTTTCTCTCTTTGGGATGCTAGGGCAAGGCTGCGAATTTCTCATTATATGTTGTATTTATAGTGAGACTCAACTTCCAGACCTAATGGGTTTCAAAGCCCTAATCCAATTAAGCTTTAATTTTGGGCTTAATAATGTCTCAACTTTTGGGGCAATTAATAATGCGAAATTATCATGAAACCATAGCCCAAATAATTAGCCTATGCACTCTAATAATCTAAATAAGCTTTATGTGTGCGACCCAATATGCTCTTATCACGTTGGCAATGATCATAAATCATATTTATGATCATAAGCAATGAGTGATGTATAGCAACACATTATTGCTACCCAAGTGACAAGATTGTCAGTGATTCAACTAAATCTTTATGATCATTACCCATATATGTCATTGTTCCTTTGTCCAAGATATCAAGACTAGGCACGAGACATGGAATGTATCACTCTCGCATAGCCTAACCTTTGGTTTCTTGATTATCGAGTAGACTAACTTAAATTGATGACAATGATATCGTATATCAACTCATCTGAGCATGGCCATGCATTTTCTAAGTCTCACTTTATCAAGGGGTCCGAAGATATTACTCCCGTTACATAAGAGAGACAAATCCCATCTTGATCATACAAAACCCTCCACATGATATGTGATATACGCAGTGACCTTCTTCGAGTTCACTCAATTACGAGCAACAAAGGGAAGTATCAAAGTATGTGACTCAGATGTAAGGAACCTTGATGACCTTAGGTCAAAGGACTACATATACCATGATCACTATGAGATCACTTATGACACTTATATAACGATCCATATAGCATTTTCATGGTGGGTCGGTTCAGTACACAAGTTCTCCAACTTGTACCCATATGTATACTACATATCTCATATTAGTCTCTACATATGCTAGTCATTATGTATTATTGTAACCCGCTCCATAATAATACTAGACCATGGACATTTGAGAATATCATTATTCTAGAGTTATAATTATGTTTATTACGTTATGCAGAAACAAAACAACAAACATAATTGCTGGATTAATGCCTTAATAAAATATCTCATTGAATCAATGTGCAAAAATACAATCATCTCATGACTGGCTTTTGGCCACAACACTAACAATCTCCCGCTTGCACTAAAGCCAATCATCCATGTATCTAATACTGATGGACCTAGAATGGCTATCATGCTTCTACTGCGTAAGGGGCTTTGTCAGCGGATTAGCAATATTGCTATCTATCGAAGTCCTGCATATCCTCACATCACCCCTCTCGATGATCTTCCTGATGAGATGATAATGTCGGAGCATGTGTTTGGATCACTGGTGAGACCGAGGTTCCTTAGGCTGTGCGATTGCTCCATTATTGTCACAATAGAGCTCTATCAAGTCGACAATGCTTGTAACCACTCCAAGTTCAGTGATGAACTTCTTGATCCAAACTGTCTCATTCGCAGCATTAGAGGCGGCAATGTACTCAGATTCTGTTGTAGAGTTAGCTATTGTCTCTTGCTTTGAACTCTTCCAACTCACAACACCACCACCAATACAAAACACATAACCAGATTGCGATCTAAAATCATCCTTATCGGATTGGAAGCTAGTATCGGTGTAACCCCTTACAACAAGCTCATCTTCACCTCCAAATACCAAGAATGCATCCTTAGTCCTTCGTAAGTACTTAAGGATGTTTTTAACAACTTCCCAGTGACTCGCACCGGGGTTTGATTGATACTTACTTGTCATGCTCAAGGCATATAAGACATCAAGATGAGTACATATCATGACATACATGATAGATCTAATTGCTGAGGCATATGGAATACTGCTCATGCATTCTCTCTCCTCAGGTGTACTCGGACACTGAGATCTAGAAAGAGTTATACCATGTGACATGGGCAAGCATCCTTTCTTGAAATCTTGCATACTAAACCTCTTTAGCACCTTGTCAATGTATGTACTTTGACTTAGTCCAAGAATCTTTCTAGATCTATCTCTATAGATCCTAATGCCTAACACATAGGCGGCTTCACCCAAATCCTTCATAGTTAAACATTTCCTTAGCCAAGTCTTTACAGACTACAGCTTAGGAATGTCATTCCTGATGAGTAGTATGTCATCAACATACAACACCAGGAAGACAATAGCGCTGCTACTATCCTTCTTGTAGACACAAGGTTCATCTTCATTTTTTATAAAACCAAACTCTTTGATTGCTTCATCAAACAAAGATTCCAACTTTGAAAAGCTTGCTTCAGTCCATAAATGGACCTTTACAACTTGCACACAATATTGGCATTCTCAGGAGTGACAAAACCCTCAGGATGTGTCATGTACACATCCTCAAGCAGCTTTCTACTTAGGAATGTAGTTTTGACATCTATTTGTCATATTTCATAATCATAGTGTGCAACAATAGCCAATAAGATTCGGATGGATTTAAGCATGGAAATTGGTGAAAAAGTCTCATCATAGTCAATACCATTAATTTGCTTGAAACTTTTTGCAGCCAATTGTCCCTTAAAGGTAATCACATTACCATCCATATCAGTTTTCTTCTTGAAAACCCATTTGCATCCTATAGGTTTTACCTCTTCAGGTGGGTTAACCAAAGTCCATACTTGGTTTTCATACATGGATTCCATCTTAGACTTCATGGCCTCTAACCACTTCTTAGATTCAGGACCCAGCATAGCTTGTTGGTAGGTTGTGGGCTCATCTTGATCCATGAGCATCACATCGCCTGTGTGAGTCACAAGAAATCCATATCTCTCGGGCTCACATCGAATCCTATCAGGCCTATGTGGGCTCTATGCTACAAAAACAGACTCTTGAACCACAACATCTTCTGGTGTCTATTCAGGTTCCATTTCAGGTTTGATGTCCCCTTGTTGTTCTTGAATTTCTTCAAGTTCTACTTTCCTCCTACTGGTTCGTTTAGAGATAAACTCTTTCTCTAGAAAGACACCAGTTCGAGCAAAAAACACTTTTTGCTCAGAAGGATTATAAAAATAGTAACCCTTTGTTTCTTTGGGATACCCAACAAAGAGACATTTATGAGATTTGGGCTCAAGCTTGTCAGAGAATTGACGTTTTACATAAGCGTCCCAGCCCCAAATCTTCATAAAAGACAGACTGGGATGCCTTTCACTCTATATCTTATATGGTGTCTTTTGAACCAATTTAGATGGAACTCAATTTAGTGTAAAAGTGGCTGTCTTTAGAGTATGTCCCTAAAAGAAGTTTGGAAGGTCAGCTTGACTCATCATAGATCAAACCATGTCTAACAAAGTTCGATTTCTCCTTTCAGATACATTATTCCATTGAGGTGTACCAGGTGGAGTGAGTTGTGATACTATACCACACTCCTTTAGATAGTCAAGGAATTCTTGATCCAAGTACTATCCACCTCGATCTGATCGAAGTACTTTGATACTCTTCTCGAGTTGATTCTATACTTCATTCTTGAATTCTTTGAACTTTTCAAAGGATTCTGACTTGTGTCTCATGAGATACACATAGCCATATCTACTGAAGTCATCCGTGAATGTAATGAAGTATTGGAAGCCTCCTTTAGCATGTGTAGACATAGGGACACATACATCACTATGTATGAGTCCTAGTAAGTCAATAGCCTTTTCACTTTGCCCTCTGAATGGGGCTTTGGTCATTTTGCCCAACATACATAACTCACATGTCTCATATGATTCAAAATGAAATGAGTCTAAGAATCCATCCTTATGGAGCTTGGATATGTGAGTCTTATTTATATGGCCCAAGCGATAGTGCCAGAGATAGGGCGGGTTCGAATCATTCAATTTGATCTTCTTGGTATTCACATTATAGATTGAATTTTTGAGTTCTAGAACATACAACCCATTGCTAAGTTGAGCACTACCATAAAAGATTTAATTCAAATAAATAAAACAACAATTTTCCTTTATTATAAATAAAACCCTTTATTGTCCAAGCGAGAAACAAAAATCAAATTTCTACTAATAGTAGGCACAAAGTAGCAGTTGTTTAATTCTAAAACTAATCCACTAGGTAAAGTGAGACCATAAGTCCATACGGCTAAGGCACCAACTCTTGCTCCATTTCCAACACGTAGGTCCACTTAACTTGGGCCCAATCTTCTACTTCTACTTAGATCCTCCACATTTGCACAAATGTGAGATCCACATCCAGTATCCAGTACCCAAGATGAGGAAGTAGAAAAGTTAGCCTCTATAATAAGAATACCAGAAGTGGAAGTCTTACTTCCCTTGTCCTTAGCTAGTTCTTCAAGATAAAGCTTGCAGTTGCGCTTCCAGTGTCCAGGTTGCTTACAATGGAAGCACGCCTCGTCCTTTGCCACACCACTAGATGGTTTCAGTGCAGCTGAAGAAGAATTAGCATTGGACTTTCCTTTAGCTTTATCCTTCTTGTTATTGGGTTTTCCCTTTCCCTTGCCCTTTTGAACCATCAAAATGGGCTTAGCCTTCTTAAGGTTTTGCTCAGCAGTTCTCAACATGTTGAGCAATTCAGAGAATGACTTGTCAAGGTCATTCATGTTATAGTTCATGACGAACTGACTGCAGCTTTCAGGCAATGATTGTAAGACTACATCAACAACCAACTCTTTCTGAAGAGCAAATCCCAAACTCTCAAGATTCTCAATGTACCCAATCATCTTAAGCACATGAGGACCCACGGGACTTCCTTTAGACATTTTGCACTGAAATAATACCGTAGAGGTCTCAAACCTCTCATGCCTAGCTTGCTCTTGGAAGAGCATTTTGAGATATTCGATCATATTAAACGACCCCATGTTTTCATGTTGCTTCTGAAGCTCAGATTCCATAGTAATAAGCATGAAGCAAGCAACATCCAAAGCATCATCAGAATGCCTCTTGTGAGCATCCCTTTCAGCTTTTGGAGTAGTGGCAGCTGGCTCATTCAGAATGGGCTGCTCTAGGACATAAGCCTTTCTCTCTTACTTAAGAACTATCCTCAAATTTCGGTACCATTTGAGAAAGTTGGTCCTACTTAGTTTTTCCTTCTCAAGGATCGATCGCAATGAAAGTGTCGATGTGTTTTGTGCCATGGTTATCTACAGCAGTAAATATGCAGTGTAAGAGTCATGTATTTTAATTCATTTAATAAGGACTTTTATTAAATGATGCTCCCACTATTTTACTCAAAATAATAACCTTCGATATTATTTCGGAACACCTCGGCACTAAAGTATTCTAGTGGGCCAAGATCCATATTTCACCACAACCTAAGTCAGCTGTGGCTTTTCTCTCAAGTTACAGTTATTTAGGTAGGCAACTTCTTGCCAATTGCATTTCACGCAACTCTTGGATAGTTAGGCAAATAACACTTGTCCAAGCTCATCTCATGAACTTAAGCCCAACTCTATACCTTTAAGTCCCCAATCCTATTGGGATAACTTAGTTAAGTTAGACCAAAAGTTAGCAAAACCAAAATTTAGCAATTTGGATATCACTATTATCCCGTCGTGCCTTACCAAGATGAACATAGGTACTTTGCTTTGGTAAACCCACTTAATGTTGATCAAAGTTTTGACGAGTGCCAACATTTGGAAGGCATCACATTTAATGACTTACTATTTTTTTGAGGGATTTTTCCTTTTGATCTTACCAATTTGTTATCTCCGGTTGTCCTATACATGCATCACATACAAATATAAAACATGCATCTCATGTTAACAAAAAAGTAAATGTGACATGATTATAGCCCAAACTATGCAATATTCTCAAGCCAATGAGAATATCATAAAAGCCTAAGAAAAGAAAAGTGTTTTCATAAGCTCTTTCTCCTCCTTTCTTGGTTGTCTTTTTGTTGTCACCTTCTTGGGCATACCACCTTGGACAATCCCATAATGTACAATTACATCAATAATAGAAACCTCGAGTTACATTTGAGGGGAGTAAGGTGAGAAGAGAATGTAAAGTGAGAGTAATAAGAAAAGGCACGACTCGCAAGCCATATTTACAAGTACAACTGATCAAGGGCTATAACCACACACCATGCTTCAACCATCAATCAGCATAACATGTCAAATCTCATTCAACAAAAATGCATGCCAATTAACACCTGTTGATTAACCAGTTTTTATTTATGTGGCGCTTCACATACGGCGGTCCCGTTGGCCAGTCAGTGGGTGGGGTCAAGGGGAGTTGCCTTTGCAGTGGGTTGCTAGGGGGCTGCCCCCCCAGCGCAAAAAATTGTCTTATAATTGTGTTGCCTAAGATCTTCCATTTCGAGCAAGTAAGCACCCGAGACATCTCCATTCGAGCCACTAAAAGTACTCTACTTTTGGTGCCCAAACAGCCCTAATCTAATCCATGCTAGGGTTTTGCAACCATTGCAAGAGTCCTAATCCATATAGGTATCTCATACTAATCAATTTTAGGTTAATCTTATTAACCAATTTGTGTTGTTTCTTCATATATCTAATATAATCATTACAAGTTCCGGTTTCATGCATCATGAATCAATCTAATTAATCACGACTGAAAGCAACCGAACACACAATATTATGTGATTCAACATTCAATCCCGATTTAGGGTTTCACCAATAGCTCTGATACCATTGTAGGGTTTCAAGAGCCAAATAAGTGCAGCAGAATTTAACCGAAACCCTCCAAGATCCATGTGAAATAGGGTAAACCCGGTGTTCAAAAATTTTCATATCGATCTCTCACCCAACTGTAGAGTCGAATCACAAAACCTAAACAATTGACGTCTTCAAGCTCTCTATGGTATCTACACGAGCCTCTCAGGATCTCCTTACTTCCACCATATCCCGGCAGATGCGTTTCTCTTGTGCTCATAGTGCTAGCTTGCATCCTTCAAGGAATAGCAAGAGAAGAGTGCGACTGTCTCTTTTTGGGATGCTAGGGCAAGGCTGAGAATTTCTCACTATATGTTGTATTTATAGTGAGACTAAACTTCTAGGCCTAATGGGTTTCAAAGCCCTAATCCAATTAGGCTTTAATTTTGAGCTTAATAATGGCTCAACTTTTGGCCCAATTATTAATGTGAAATTATCATGAAACCATAGCCTAAATAATTAGCCCATGCACTCTAATAATCCAAATAGGCTTTATGTGTGCAACCCAATAGGCTCTTACCACATTAGCAATGATCATAAATCACATTTATGATCATAAGCAATGAGCGGTGTCTAAAAACACATCATTGCTACCCAATTGACAAGATTGTTGGTGATTCAACTAAACCTTTATGAACATTACCCATATATATCATTGTCCCTTTGTCCAATATATCAAGACTAGGTATGAGACATGGAATGTATCACTCTCATATAGCCCAATCTTTGGTTTCTTGATTACCGAGTAGACTAACTTAAATTGATGATATTGATATCATATATCAACTCATCGAAGCATGGTAATTGTCACACCCTACACATGCCCCAGCCTGTGCACCTAATGTGCCACTCAACTGTGCTACCAAAGCACTAACAATTTTATCCAACTTTTACACTTAAAGTAAGTTTTCAAGTACCATTATGGCTTGGCCATGATCTTTAATCTCACTCAAAATTCATACTCCTAAGGCCAAGGCTTGGGAGGTGCCCCAGGAGGCTAAATAAGTAGTTTTAGATCATTACTTGCATCACAAGGCAATTCTTAATTAATTACTTGCATCTTAAGGCAAGATTTGTGTACTTTCATTGTTAAGTGTTTTGGGTGTGTGCTCATCAAGTGTGGCATTCCAATGCATGGCAAGCAAGAAGGCTATATCCATTCAAGATTTGAAAACACAAGCTTTACATGTCATATGCACATTTGGCACAACAATGTCCAAGAGAGGTTCAACACATTATGATAAAAACCAAAAGAACTCATAACATAACTTGGCAATCCATGCATAACACTTACACAAAAGTTTCATAAGTCATCCGAGGCTATCTACATAAAATATCCTCCATACTAGTACTTACATACTTGGAACAATACCAAGAGTGCTCAAACTACAAAATAGCCCTTTGTTATGCATTACATATCCAAGTTCCTAGTAGTACCTGAGAGCTACCTTAAGGGTATAGTGCAATACCAAAGTTTGTAATAAGATTGCTACAACTAAGCCCATGCTCATAAGTGCAAACCACATAACTAAAGCCCATGAGCATACATCCATTGATCCTAGACTTGTCCCACAAATCTACACAATCTTGCAAAACTCAAACACATGAGTTTGTGCATTAACCATAATACTTGCACTATGTACTTATAAAGCCAAGCATTCGGTCTAGAACATACCTTGGCAAAACCAAGCAATAACTTATCTCACAAGCAACTAATCAAGATTAAGACCTTTTCCTGAAACAAAAAAGGGCATGAGTTTTCAAAACATAATAAGGACCGCTATAGCTCATTGAGCTTATTTAGTTATGCCCGAGGGCTTAACCTCCCAATTTCATGCTTTACCTGCAAACAAAAACAAGAAAACTCCAAGACAACGTATACAATAGCATATACACATAATATCTACAACTACTAAAGGTTAGCAAGAAAAAACAACAAACAAGGCACACAACTCACACACCACACACTTAGTTTCTTCTCAGCCGAAGCCTACTAGCAAGTACACTTATAAGTTCCATTAAAGCTTCACCACAAAAACATCCATTCCACTAGAGCTCCAAGTTCAAATATAGGTTGGCCTTCCTATAATGAACTTTAAGTACTTGCCATTAGTAACTAGCAAGTCACATACCACATAAACCCAAAGGTAATCACATATTCCCCTATAGCATTCTAAGATCATATAACTCAATTTACCGTCACTTAGAAGCCAAATCATTAACTTAAATATGGAACAATACCAAAATCAAGTAGTGAACCGTGAATACTTACCAATTCCTTGCCCTGAGCTCTCGGTTATAACTTGAATCTCCAAGACTAGGCTTGAAAATTCAATCACAAAGTCGCCAATGGCCGAGAACACCAATTACGTGCTTGATTCTTCAATTCAAGGCTTAATTGCCAATATTTTCCATGAAATCACCAAGAACCTAACCCTTCCTTGCCAAGAACATACATTTTAAATAGGTTCTTTGAACCATCTAGGGTCTCGGCCGAGTAGTGGAACCATACATTAACCAGTTGCATGCCACATGCACACAAAAATGGTGCTAACACCTTTCACAGCATCACACAATTTTGCATGGCTCACTTAGATCCTTCCGTGCATCTTAACATCTTTATTAGCACCCGATTAAAAATACAATTTAGCCCTTAAACTTTCTCTTTCACCATTAGTAACTTAAGCCATTCAAATGTAAAATTTGAACTCGATAGTTCTCAGTTACACATATACATGACTTTCCTTATTTTTGCTTAAGTCCCTCATTGTTTTAGTGCATTTCTCTTGCATTTTTGGCATAGGCCAAGTACTGAGGTAGGGTTCTAACAACTCTTCCCTGCTTAAAGAATTTGGTCCTCCAAATTCTTCACAATTGTTGGGTACAATTGAGGTAACTCTTGGCAATTTCCTGTTCTACTTCCCAGGTTGCCTCTTTTGGAGTATGATTATTCCACTAAACCTTAATCATGGAAATCAACCTGCTTCTCAACTTCCTAGTGTCTCTGGCTAGGATTTGAATAGGTACCTCTTCATAAGAAAGGTTTGGAGTTATAGGTACACTAACAGGTATCACTATTTGCTTAGAACTTGGAACATACTTCTTAAGCAAGCTTACATGAAACACATCATGTATATTACCAAGTTCAAGTGGCAAGTCTAATTTGTTGGCCATATTTCCAACTTTGGCCAACACTCAGTATGGCCCTATATATCTGGGTGCCAATTTCCCTTTCTTTCCAAATCTTATCACTCATTTCATAGGAGAAACCTTAAGCCACACCCAGTCCCCTTCCTGGAATTCCAGGTCTCTTCTTCTTTTCAGGTTTGCATAAGACTGCTGCCTATCATTAGCAGCCTTGATTCTTGCCTGAATCATTTTTATCTTTTCAGTGGTCTCTTTAACAATGTCTGGTCCCAATTCCAACTTATCTTCTAGCTGGTGAAAACAATGGGGTGTGATACACCTCCTGCCATATAAGGCTTCATGTGGGGCCATTCCAAATGATGCCCGACAGCATCCTCGTTGTATGACATGTTGGCCTGAATGAGAGACTTCAGGTGTGAAGATGTCTGAAACACTTAGAAGAACAAGGGTTAGGAGCTCCCCGGAGTGTGTTTCTGGGGGAGGAGCCTCCGATGCCCAAGTCAGTATTTGTCAGAGTAATAGTAAAGAGAAGAGAGTGGGAAAATAACGAGAGTTCTTGTCCTTACCAAGGTCCTTCCCAAGTATTTATAGGAGGGTGGAGAGAGAAGGCCGTTTGACACAGCTTGTTCAGATCATGACACGTGTTCAGTCAGATTCGATCCGTACCTTCAGAAATAGGTATCTTTAGCTGGCCGTAGGCTGTTCTGGCTAGAGGGCAAAGGCGTGTGCGAGGTCTCTTTGTCAGAGGCTCCTTAACCATTTTTGTTGTATTTCCATGAGACCTCTTCAAGGTACGAGATGCCTTCGGGTGGAGATTTTCCTCGAGGGCTATTGGGAAAGGCCCTTCGGCAGAGTGGTCACCTCTAGGAAACGTTTTCCTCTATCGAGGATGATGGATCTACTTTTCTGAGGTTGATCCGAGGGTGGTGAAAGACACCTTTTCCCAAAATTGGTCATTTTACCTTTCTAAGGGTGGTGTATAAGTATGCCCTAAGGTCAGGGCTAAGTTCTTACCGAGGGTGGTTTCAGGTTAGCTGATTCGTAGATTTTGGGGTCATAGCCCTTCGGCTATCAGCAATCACTAAATGGTAACCATTGTTATAAAAGAACTCCACTAATGGGAGATGCACATCCCACTCTCCTTGAAAATCAATGACGCAACACCTTAGCATATCTTCCAGAGTTTGGATTGTTCTATCTGTTTGCCCATCAGTCTGTGGATGGTATACTGAACTAAACTTAAGTTTAGTTCCTAAGGCCTGATGTAGGGATTTCTAGAACCTTGAAACAAACCTAGGATCCCTATCTAACATAATGTCATCAGGTATTCCATGAAGTCTCACTATCTCCCTTATATAGAGTTGGGCAAGTTTGTCTAAAAAATCAGTGAGATTCATTAGGAGAAAATGGGCTACCTTGGTCAATCTATCTACAATGACCTAAATGGCATTATGTTTCCTTTTTGTCAGTGGCATTCCCACTACAAAGTCAATAGATATGGACCCCCACTTTCTCCAAGTATAGGTAAGCTCTGAAGGTTCCTTCCTGTCTTCTGGTGCTCAACCTTTACTTGTTGACACACTTCACACTTAGCTACATGAGTGTTAATGTCATGTTTCATATATGGCCACCAAAAACAAGCTCTAAGAGCATGGTACATTTTTATGGCTCTAGGATGCATGCTAAGTTTACTAGAGTGTGCCTCTTCAAGAATCTGGTATCTTAGGTCATCCTTTTTAGGCGCATATAATCTGTTCTAGAAGTATAGCAATCCTTGCTTATAGGAGAATCCTTGGAAAAGTTCTCCTCTCATTTGGCCCGACACCAATCCAATGTTTTCATCACTAAATTATGCTTCTCTAATGAGCTCTTTCCATTCAGTTGTAATAGCGAGCACACTAAGCTGCTCATGCTCCAAATTCAACCACTGTCTTGTTAAGCAAGTAAGGTTAAGGCTCACGGCCTTATGTTCCCCTTCTCCTCCTTTGAGCACTCTAGTATAATTCTTGCTCAGGGCATTTGCCACTACATTGGCTTTACCAACTGTGTATTCAATTATATAGTCAAAATCCTTCAGGTACTCTAACCATTTTCTCTGCCTCATGTTTAAGTCCTTCTGAGTAAAAAGGTACTTGAGGCTTTTATGGTCTGTATAGACCTGAAATTTATTACCTAACAGGCAATGTCTCCATTGCTTAAAAGCAAAGACTACTGCTGCTAGTTCCAGGTCATGCACTGGATACTTCTTTTCACGTGATCTTAACTGTCTAGATCTGAAAGCAATAGCCTGCTTATCTTGCATCAGGACACAACCTAGCCCTACATAAGATGCATCAATATACACCTCATAGCCTTTTCAGGATTTGGTAAAACTAACACAAGAACTGTTGTTAGCCTCCTTTTTAGCTCTTGGAAGCTTTCCTCACATTTACTTTCCCAGAAAAATTTCTAGTTCTTTCTAGTTAACTAGGTCATGGGAGTTGCTAAACAGAAAATTTTGGCACAAATTTCCTGTAATAGCCAGCTAACCCCAGGAAACTTCTAACTTCCTTCACATTCTGGGGTTGTTTCCAATCTAAGATTGATCTTACCTTTTCAGGGTCCACTACTAATCCTTGATCATTTATCACATGACCCAAAAATCAAATTTCTTGAGTCCAGAATTTACATTTACTTAGCTTCCCATAAAGCTTATGTTCTTGGAGCAAGCCAAGCACCATCTGCAGGTGTTCTTTATGAGTTTCCTCATCTTTTGAGTATACCAAAATATCATCAATAAAAACCACCACAAAGTGGTATAGGTATGCTCTGAACACCCTATGCATTAGATTCATGAAAAATGCAGGTGCATTTGTGAGCCCAAATGGCATCACTATATATTCAAAATGTCCATACCTAGTCTTGAAAGCAGTTTTAAGTATGTCTTCCTCCTTTACCTTCAACTGGAAATAACCAGACCTTAGATCTATTTTAGAAAATATCTTTGCTCCTTTCAACTGATCAAATAGATCTTCAATTCTTGGGAGGGGGTACTTGTTTTTAATGGTCAAGGCATTAAGTTTTCTATAGTCTATACAGAGCCTAAGGGTTCCATCTTTCTTCTTCACAAACAAAACAGATGCTCCCCAAGGAGACACACTAGGCCTGATGAACCCTTTTTCAAGCAATTCATCTAATTACTTTCTCAATTCTACAATTTCAGGTAATGCCATCCTATATCGTGCAATAGACACTGGTACTGCTCCTAGTACCAGTTTAATTTCAAACTCCACCTCTCTCATGGGTGGCAGTCCAGGTAGGTTTGTAGAGAAAACCTCTGGGCAATCCTGAACTATAGGAATCTACCTAAGTTCATTAGCCACTCCCTGTTCATTTAGTTCCAGGCATTCATATTCATTTTCTAGAGTTATTAATTTCAACACTTTAACTTGGTATTTCAAGGCTAACTCTAGTGATTTATCTAATTCAAATGGTTTACAACCAGGCATCAATAATTGTCTAGCATGACAATCTATAATCACTTTATTTTCACTTAGCCAGTTTATGCCTAGTATCACATCATAATCATAAGTGTCTAGCACTATTAAGTATGCTCTCAGTTTCAACTTGTCAATCTGAATCACACAATTTTCAACAATGTGACATGTAAATAAGACTTCATTGCCAGCAGTTTTAACCAAAAACATATTTCTCATATACTTTACTTCTAGTTCATGGTCTCAACCAAGTTAGAAGAAATTATGGACAATAAAGCTCCAGTGTCAAATAGTGCAAACACTAACTAGCCATTAAGGTAAACAGTACCTTTCAAGGCTCTCCTGCTAGTCCTTTGTTGACTAGTTTCTTTTCCAACTGCCTTGGCCCCTGGTGCCTCATACACCGTCTTAGAGGTCTCCAACTAAAACACCCTGCCAGGAGGTTCATTCTGCCTGTAAACAGTACCTTTCAAGGCTCTCCTGCTAGTCCTCTATTGACTAGTTTCTTTTCCAACTGCCTCAGCCTTTAGTGCCTTCAGCATCTTCTTAGAGGTCTCCAACTGAAACACCCTACCAGGAGGTGCATTCTGCCTCCTTTGATCTTGAGGCCTCACCTAGTGATCTAGGGCTCCACACTTGTGGCATCCACTGGTAAGCCTGAACATGGCTTATTTCCATGAAATTTCCCACAAGTAGTGCACTAAGGACCATATTGTTGTGGGCCCTTCTTTTTCTTGTTTCCTTTCCTTCCCCCACTAGGTTCAAGTTATTCTCTGGGCTTCTTCTGGTGTCCTTTCTGTGATCCACTTCCACTCCCTGGACCACTTCAGGTTTGCTCATTGAATCCCTACTCCAATTTTATAGCACTTTATACTACTTGGCTGTAGTCTCTGGCTCCCACAACTCTGAGTATCTATCTCATCTCAAGCTGTAAGCCTCTCAAGAACCTTTTGGTCCTTAGCTCTTCCTGCCCATCATACTGAGGAGCATATCTGATCAAGCTATTGACTTTCTGTTCATACTCCATCACACTGAGGTCTTCCTGCTCTAACTAGTCAAATTCCACCTACTTCTAATCCTTCTAAGCCTCACTCACATACTGCTATTAGAAAACTTGGAGGAACTCAACCGATCTCATGGACCTCCTCCTTGCAGGTGGCCTCATTTGGTTCCTTTCCTGGTAAGTTTTCTGTACAGCTCTACACTAGAGCTCTGCATTTCCTTCTAACCTGAAAGTGTCTAGAATGAATTTCTAGGTAGAGGATACATCCATCCTCTTAAATATTTTCTCCACCTGGTATACCCAAAATTCAGCTTCTTCAAGGTCACAACCACCCTTAAAAATAAGAGGTCTCAAAGCCAGGAATCCTTCCAACTAGCCCTCCCTTAATCCACCTCTTTTAGTCTTTCTTCTCCAAGTTCTGTGTTTCAGGTTCCACCCCTAGGTGGCCTTCATTTGGCTGTAACCTCAGTAGGAGGCTCAGTCCTCCTTGAAGTCATATAAGTGTCCAGTTCCTCCATCTTCTAGACTCTCTTCCACTTTAGCCCTGGGTTCCTGCCTCACTTCTGACCTCATTCTCCTAGCTCTTGGGTGCCTTCTCTCTTCATCACCTTCATCTTCCTCTCAGTTTCCTCCATTCTTACTTGCTTGGTTATAGTTCACTAGCCTTTTCCCAGGCCTTCTACCCCTCATTCCTTCACCTTCTTTGTTCTGTCTTGCCCTTGTTTGCTCTAGGCTTTCCTATGCCTGAGCTTGGCCTCTAGCCAAGGCTTGCATACCTACCACCAATTAGGCTACTGTGGCTTGCAATGTTTCCATCATCTGTTCCATTCTTTCTTTCCTGCCCATACTAGGTCCAGGTACATGTTCCCTAGCATTAGGCTTTTTTTCCAAATCAAGCTCTAAGGCCTCTGGTTGCCTTTCAGGCTCAACTATATGTAATCCATCTCTAGGATGGGTTGCTCTACTTTCTTCCTAATCAAGGAATTCTCTTTCTTTACCTTGGGTTCTCATCCTGCACTCAAAATGCATCTATTCACATATGCTTAATAAGTACAAGTCTTCATAAGCCTAAGTGGGAACAAGTCTAGACAAAACATTATAGCTTAATCAGAAGCTATAAACCAAAGCTCCAATACAAACAAAGCCTGTCACACCCCACACAGGCCCCAGCCTGTGCACCTAATGTGCCACTCAATTGTGCTACCAAAGCACTAACAATTTTATCCAACTTTTACACTTAAAGTAAGTTTTCAAGTACCATTATAGCTTGGCCATGATCTTTATTCTCACTTAAAATTGGTACTCCTAAGGCTAAAGTCTGGGAAGTGCCCTAGGAGGCTAAACAAGTAGTTTTAGATCATTACTTGCATTACAAGGCAAGGCTTAATTAGTTACTTGCATCTTAAGGCAAGATTTGTGTACTTTCATTATTAAGTGTTTCGGGTGTGTGCTCATCAAGTGTGGTATTCTAATACATGGCAACCAAAAAGCCCATATCCATTCAAGATTTGAAAACACAAGCTTTTCATGCCATATGCACATTTGGCACAACAATATCCAAGAGAGCTTTAACACATTATGATCAAAATCAAAAGAACTCATAACATAACTTGGCAATCCATGCATAACACTTACACAAAAGTTTCATAAGTCATCCGAGGCTATCTACACAAAATATCCTCCATACTAGTACTTACATACTTGGAACAATACCAAGAGTGCTCAAACTACAAAATAGCCCTTTGTTATGCATTACATATCCAAGTTCCTAGCAGTACCCGAGAGCTACCTTAAGGGTATAGTACAATACCAAAGTTTGTAGGAAGATTCCTACAACTAAACCCATGCTCATAAGTGCAAATCACATAACTAAAGCCCATGGCACACATCTATTGATCCTAGACTTGTCCCATAAATCTACACAATCCTGCAAAACTCAAACACATGAGTTTGTGCATTAACCATAAGACTTGCACTATGTACTTATAAAGCCAAGCATTCGGTCTAAAACATACCTTGGCAAAACCGAGCAATAACTTATCACACAAGCAACTAATCAAGCTCAAGACTTTTTCCTGAAACATATACAAAAAGGGGCATGAGTTTCAAAACTCAGTAAGGACCACTACAGTTCATTGAGCTTGTTTAGTTAAGCTCGAAGGGCTTAACCTCCGAATTTCATGCTTTACCTACAAACAAAAACAAGAAAACACCAAGACAATGTATACAATAGCATATACACATAATATCTACAACTACTAAAGGTTAGCAAGCATAAACAACAAACAAGACACACAACTCACATGCCACACACTTAGTTTCTTCTCGGTTGAAGCCTCCTAGAAAGTACACTTATAAGTTCCATCAAAAGATCAACACACAAACATTCTTTACACTAGAGCTCCAAGTTCAAATATAGGTTGGCCTTCCTATAATGAACTTTAAGTACTTGCCATTAGTAACTAGCTAGCCACATACCACATAAACCCGAAGGTAATAACATATTCCCTTATAGCATTCTAAGATCATATAGCTCAATTTACCATCACTTAGAAGCCAAATCACTAACTTGAACATGGAACAATACCACAGTCAAGTAGTGACCCGTGAATCCTGACCAATTTCTTGCCTTGAGCTCTTGGTTATAACTTGAATCTCCAAGACTCGGCTTCAAAATTCAATCACAAAGTTGCCAATGGCTGAGAACACCAATTACGAGCTTGATTCTTTAATTCAAGGTTTAATTGCCAAGATTTTCCATGAAATCACCAAGGACCTGACCCTTCATTGCCAAGAACATACATTGACCTTTAAATGGGTTATTTGACCCATCTAGGGTCTCGGCCGAGTAGTGGAGCCATACATCAACTGGTTGCATGCCACATGGACACAAAAATGGTGCTAACACCTTTCACGGCATCACACAATTTTGCATAGCTCACTTAAATCCTTTCATGCATCTTAAGATCATTATTAGTGCTTGATTAAAAGTACAATTTAGCCCTTAAACTTTGTTTCCGCCATTAGCATCTTAAGCCATTTAAATGTACATTTTGAACCCGCTAGTTCTCGGTTACACATATACATGAATTTCCTCATTTTCACTTAAGTCCCTCATTGTTTTAGGGCATTTCTCTACCTAGAAAGCCATGCATTTTCTAAGTCTCACTCTATCAAGGGGCCCAAAGATATCACTCCCATTACATAGGAAGGACAAATTCCATCTTGATCATACAAAAGCCTCCACATGATATGTGATATATCCAATGACCTCCTTCAAGTTCACTCAGTTACGAGTAACAAAGAGAAGTATCAAAGTATGTGACTTACATGTAAGGAACCTTGATGACCTTAGGTCAAAGGACTACATATACCATGATCACTATGAGAATCACTTATGACACTCATATAATGATCCATGTAGCGTTCTCATGGTGGGTTGGTCTAGTACACAAGTTCTCTAACTTGCACCCATATGTAGACTACATATCTTATATTAGCCTCCACATATGCTAGTCGTTATGTATTATTGTAATCCGCTCCACAATAATACTAGACCAGTGACATTTGAGAATATCATTATTCTAGGGTTATAATTATGTTTATTTCGTTACACAAAAACAAAACAACAAACATAATTCCTGGATTAATGCCTTCATAAAATATCATGACTCAATGTGCAAAAATACAATCATCTCATGATTGGATTTTAGGCACAACACTAATAGTTTATAGTCTCTAGAAATTAATGATAACTTTATAAGAAAACCTACACCCTCAAAACTCAAACACCTAGGACTATTAAATAAGTTAAACCTTAGCTACAATAACCATTCTTATTGGTAGAGTCTCGGCTATATGAGTTATTGGGATAATGAAGCTACAAAACAAACACACAAAAAGGATAATGAAGTAGGGAGCCCAGAGGTGCTTCACAAGGGCATGTCCAACACTCGAGTTTCTAAAGAAAGTGTTTGAAAATTCCATGAGTAGTAAAGTAAGTGTACCTTAGAAATTTGTTGAGCTTCCTTTATATAGTCTTACTTAGATGAATCATGGGCATTGGTTATGTTTGCCCCATATACCCAATTGTGTATGCATGTTAACATAACAGCGATACGTGGGAAGTAGGCAACCCGTTCCTAGTTACCTATATGGAAGCTTGGATGAAAAGGTGCAAATGGTCCGAAGAATCCCAAGTATCCTTTTACCAAGGTAAGGTCATGGCCCAAATGGATGAACATTTGTAGGCAATCTGACACTAGACAAGGGTTCCTTAGCTCGTGTTCTGTGTTTTGCTAGAATTTCCTTGCTAGTGCCCTTAAATCTCTATATTCTATGGTTCCAGGGCATGACAACTAGAATTTCAAGTGGGACATATAGGGGCATTTGGCCTAAAGGCTGACATGCATAAAAATGAAATAGCAACTATGGAGTCTAAAAGAAGGCCCAAGGATTTCTAGTTGAGGATCCAACAGTATGGTGTTGAGGTTTGGCTCTGATCTCAATGAGTTATAGAAGAAGTTTTACCTTTAGTCAAGATAGGCAATGAGGGCTCCTTGCCCTTTGGAAAGGGGGTATTCTCTTGAAATAGGGGATTTAGTGGTGCACTCACATTAGCTATTGCTCAGTTTGCAATTTCCTTCACCAAAGTTCTTGGTCAACTTGTCTAATCTTTTTAGGATCTATGTTAATCAATTCAACCCAAACATTACTCGTACATCAATGTGTTCTTTATCTTTTCCAACCTTTAGTGCATGCCTCTTCTGTTGCCCATATTTCTTCAGCACTCTACAATTAGTCCCCACACCGTCAAGTGTGTTTTACTAGGTCCAATTTTTGAATTTGCTCCTTATTGTCTGGTGGTATCTAGACTCCTTGAAGGGCCAGCACAAGCACTTCTTCTTTGTCACCCCATTTCCAAAATGGAATTGGCATTTGGGTTTTCTAGACACTTCTCCCGCTCTTTCCCTATTCTAAGATGTCAAGGGGTTCTGTATAAAGAGCAAGAGGACTATAACCCATGGAGAGTTATGTGTAGGATTTCCTTGACTACACTCATACTGAGCTTCTAGGTGTCCCATTGCCCCTCTTTTACAAGCTCATCATAGAGCACGTGCTTAGGTAGATTAAGGGGTTATAGCTAAGCCATTGTTAGTTAAAGTTCAAGTCCAGGAGAGGGCTTTATCCAGGCTACTGAAGGGGACCCTCAACATATCTTATATTCATGAAGCGCATATGTTTTTTTTATTCTAGAGCTATTTCTCTTTCATGCCCCTTTTGTTCCACCTTTTTTTTTTACTGCTAACATTCTGGCTCTCCTATAGCTTACTTCATGAAGTGGTTAAATATTTATAAGCAACATGCTGATGGGGCAAGATAAGAGAATCCAGGTAAGGTACTGGCAAGGAAAGGCCCAGGTTGATGACTCCTACTCAAGTATCTAAGAGGTCGAAGGAAAGGGGCATTAGCATCCATGAGCTAGTCTTTTTCACGCAGGTTGTACTTGCTTTTCGGTCTACTCATAGAGTCTTAGGATCAAGTCTAAGGATGAAGGACTAGGCACAACCATAAGCTCCTCGGGGCACGTAGGGTGCACCCGAAAGGCCTTATGAGACCCCTTATTGGAATTCAACATATGGCAACTTTGTTTTAGTTCCTTTAATACCTACTAAGTGTAATTTGATCATTTGATGTGTTAGAGCTCATTTCTACAATACTTTTATGGACAAGGCATGGATGGACCTAGAGGGGCCTCCTATGTCGTGCCCTAAACTACCCCTAGCCCATTTGGGCCTGATTACTTAAAACATGCCGTGAAAGTTTTTATTACACAGAATGGGGCTTTCTAACACTTATTAAGACTTATGGGCATGAACCCCAGGATACTTACTAGTACTAGCTCGTTAAATTCTTATTAAAGGTTAAGTTGAAGTGCTCTCAAAAACAAGTTAGCAACTATGTGGAATTTTATGTGTTCATTTCATGGATTTTACCCAAGCTTAGCCAAGAACATGCATGGCAAACAAAATACCAAGTCCAAGTTTGAAAGCTTATTTTCATGCATATGCCTTGCATGTTTATGTGTATTTTGGTATTCACTAGTACACATATTCACTTGATTTCTCTAGATGCAAATTAGTACTTAGGCATCCATTATTTCACATACATGCACATAGTTTCCTTTAAGAGCCATTCTTTAACACATGCATCCAATTTCATGCTTTTCCAATTCCATTTGCATATTCTTCCTTAAGTGCACATACGTAGCCCAAATATTGCATGCTTCCATATTAAACATAGGCTTTTGGGCTTTTTACAACTGAACATGCATATGGTCCAATTTACCAACATAACATGGGCTTGTGGGCCTTTTAACATGGGCTTGTGGGCCTTTTACTACTTAACATGCATATGGCCCAATTTACCAAAGAACATTTTTAACTTGTCCAAGATCTTATTTAAGCCCAATACATGCATTTAAGTCAAATTTCAACACGCTTCAAGTTTCATGAAAATTAAATATCTATAGTTCATGCGTGGGCCTTGGTAAGTCCACCAAGCAATAAAAATACCCACAAAGTCCAAAGTCCAATTACAAGTCCAAAACCAAGTTTGGCCAATTTTTAATTAAGTCCATGGTTTTGGGTCATTATGGTAAAACCAACAAATCACACATGTTGTCCAAGCAAGCCATAGAACACAAGTTTCCACCTTAAGACTTTGTTCCCACAACTCTAGACTTCAAGTCCTGCACATAGAGTCCACACTTATTAGCTCAATTACATGCACTTAAAACATCTAGAATTTTTCAAATATTGAGCAAATACCACATACATACCAAACCTTAGCAAATCACAAAGTGTACCCAAAACTCTTAGCTTGATCTCTCAAGCACACCTTTTCCTACAAAAGTAGATGGGGTGGGTGAGTTATAAACTCAATAAGGACTCCATGGCATCCAATGCCTAACTTATGGCTTCCAAGGCCTAATACATGCCAAGGATGTAATGGCAATAAATATTCCAAGTTCCTGCAAAGAAAACACTAAGACAAGAAAACATAAGATACATCCATATACCATAATAATCATAATCGGGGGTTAGCATGCACATCAAAACAGAGAAGCACACAAACACACACACCACTTAACACCTTATTCATAGAAGGGCAGCAAGCATCCCTATTTCATATACTTAACATTTTTAGAGAGCTCACTTAGCATGGGAATTAAGGTGGCCTACTTAAATCCTAGCCTATAATGCTTGCTTAACTTAGCTCATGAGCAAAAAACAAAATTGCCGAAGCAATAACACACAAAGCCCTCTTAACACTCCTAGGATCATATGGTTCTTTGACCATCACCTAGGGGCCCAAATACTCCAAGGAGTATAGGAATCCTTACCACAAAACCTTAGCAACCAAGTTGCCCGAAAGCTTTAGATGCTTGATTTCCTTAATCTTCCTTGCTTGTTGAGACTAGAACTTGTTTTCTAGCATAAAAACCAAAGATGGCCAAATTGTTAGGATGCATAATATTTCAAAAAATACCAAGAAAACTTGGTGTTTAGCTTAAAGAACATGAAATACCAAGAACACTTGGTGTTTACTTACTAAACCTTAACAAGGTGGTGAGGCCGAAAGTGTAAGCTTGATCTCCTTCAAGCCTCCACTTGATCCTTGCTTCCAATGAATTTAGAAGCACAAGTATGCAAAGAGCACCTTGATTAGAGCTTAAAATCACCAAGAAATGGTGATGGCCGAATCTTCCTCTTTGATCTTCCTTGAGTTCTTCACTTGATCCTTGCTTTATATGGCCTTAAAGCTTGATATTCACCAAGAACACTTGGTTTTTGTTTTAGGAAGGTTGTTTTCTTGCTATGGCCTAATGTATTATGGAGGAGAAGAGTTGGAAATATTTTTGGAAGGAGAAGAACAAGTGATGGCCAAATGTAAGAGAGAAGGGAGGAGAGTTGAGAGAGCTTGTGAGTTGTTGAGTGAATGAAGTGCACAAATGAGGGGGAAATGTGCATGGCCGGTTATGGGAGTGTTTTAGTGGGCTTGAGTGGTGCCATAAACTATTCTAAGTGGAAGACAAGTGTGGGGGACAAAGTGGAAGAGAAGGTATGAATGATAGATAAAATAATGATGAGTGGGGGACAAGGGTGAGTGGGAGGGATGGTGTGATTATTTTAATGTGAGTGGAGTATGAGTGGGGGATTATTTTAATGGGAAAATGGGGGGAATGGCCGGCCATGGCATTCTTGCCATTGAAAATGGGTTAATTTCCCCGTTAGTCCTTCATTTATTTGAATTTGGGCAATTGAGCCCAACTTACAAAATCCCCTTTGTTCAATTGAGTCCTTCACCTTTAAAATCCACCATTTTCACCACTAAATCTCTTGGCCCTAGCCAAGTTTAATTTCAAGAGTGTTCAATACTCAATTATTCCCAATTCATACTTAATTCAATCTCCCCTCAATTTAATTAAGCTTAATTCCTAAATTGGGAAAAAATTTTATGTCCTTAATCCACTTAGCCCGGGACTTAATCATTTAGGATTTTTTGGGCATTACAACACTCCCCTCCTTAAGAAATTTGGTCCTCCAAATTTCCTAGGAGCTTAGGGAAGGTATCTGGGTAATTCTTAAGCATTCCAGCTTTTACCTCCTATGTGGCTTCCTCCACAGAATGGTTAGTCCATTGGATTTTTAGCATCGATATCCACGTACTCATGAGCTTCCTAGTGTCCCTTGCTAATACCCGAATTGGTTCTTCTTCATAAGTGAGATTTTGGGTAATGGCAACACTAGTGACATGTACCACTTGTTTAGGATCAAAGACACACTTCTTCAACAAGCTTACATGGAAGGTGTCATGTACATGTCCCAGCTCAGGCGGTAGCTCTAGCTTGTAGGCTACATTCCCTACTCTTGCAAGTATTAGGTATGGTCACACATACCTTGGGGCTAATTATCCCCGCTTACCAAACCTCATTACTCCTTCCATGGGAGATACTTTCAACCATACTCGATCCCCTACCTGGAACTCCAGGTTTCTTCTTTTCTTGAGGTTGACATATGATTCTTGCCTATTGTTGGTAGCCTTAATCCTTTCCTAGATTAGCTTAATCTTCCCAGCAGTCTCTCTTATTAGTTCTGGGCCTATTTCCAACTTATCACCTAGCTCATGCCAGCAATGTGGAGTTATACACCTTCTTCCATAGAGTGCCTCGTAAAGTGCCATGCCAATCACTGAGTGATGGCTATTGTTGTATGAAAACTCCACTAAAGGCAAGTGTTTATCCCATTCTCCTTGAAAGTCAATAACACAACACCTTAACATATCTTCCAAGGTTTGAATGGTCCTCTCAGTCTGTCCATCCGTTTGAGGATGGTATGCAGAACTGAATTTTAGCTTGGTGCCGAGGGCATGGAGCAAAGACTTCCAGAATCTGGAAACAAATCTTGGGTCTCGATCTGAGACAATGTCATCTGGTACACCATGTAACCTTACTATCTCTTTAACATATAGTTAGGCTAACTTCTCGAGGGAGTCTGTAAGGTTTATGGGCAAGAAGTGGGCTGCCTTAGTCAGTCTATCCACTATGACCCAGATTGTATTACATTTTCTTCGTGTCAATGGCAAACCCACTACAAAATCCATGGATATGGATCCCCATTTTCTTTCTGGTATGGGTAAGCTCTGTAATTTGCCACCAGGTCTCTGGTGCTCCACTTTGACTTGTTGACAAGTCATACACTTAGCCACAAAAGCACCAATCTTTTCCTTCATATATGGCCACCAGAAATGCGATCTTAAATCCTTATACATTTTCTGAGCTCCAAGATGCATACTCAACAAGCTGGAGTGGGCTTCTTCTAGGATTTGTTGCTTGATTCCATCCTTATTTGGCACACAAATCCTATTCTGAAAGTATAATATTCCAGCCTTAAAGGAAAATCCTTGATACAATTTCCCTTGTTTTTGCCCAGAGATCCTAGGAATTTCCTCATCTTGAAGTTGAGCTTCCTGAATTAGGTCTTTCCATTCAGACCAAATAGTTAAGACTTTTACTTGGTCCATTTCCCACTTTTCCCATTTTTGGGCCAACTCAGATAAATTGAGTAACTCTACCTCAGCAGTCTCTCCAGTGGCTTTGAGTATTCCCATGTACTTCCTACTGAGAGCATCAGCCACCATATTGGCTTTCCCGGCCGTATACTCGATGACGCACTCGAAGTCCTTCAGGTACTCGAGCCATCTTTTTTGCCTCATGTTCAGGTCCTTTTGTGTGAACAGGTACCTCAGGCTTTTATGGTCTGTGAAGATTTGGAATCTGCCGCCAAGTAAGTAGCGCCTCCATTGCTTCAGAGCAAAGATCACTGCTGCCAGCTCCAGATCATGAATTGGATAATTCTTCTCATGAGGCCTTAGTTGCCTTGACCCATAGGCTATTGCTTGTTTCCCTTGCATTAAGACACAGCCCAGACCTACTCGAGAAGCATCAGTGTAAACTATATAATCCTTAGTAGGGTCTGGTAAAACTAGTATTGGGGCTGTAGTCAATATTTCCTTAAGTTCTTAGAAACTAGCCTCACATTTCTCACTCCACTCAAACTTTTGGTTCTTCCTTGTTAATTGAGTGAGTGGAGCTGCTAGTACAAAAAATTTGGGCACAAATCTCCTGTAGTAGCCAGTAAGTCCTAGGAAGCTTCTTATGTCCCTCACAATCTGAGGTTTCTTCCATTCCAAGACAGCTTTAATTTTCTCGGGATCAACAGCCAAACCATGCTCATTGATCACATGTCCGAGAAATCCAATTTCCTTAGCCCAGAATTGGCACTTGCTTAGTTTGCCATATAACTTATGTTCCCTTAACAGGCTTAGCACCACTCTCAGGTGCTATTTATGGGCTTCTTCATCCTTTGAGTACACCAGTATGTCATCAATAAATACCACAACAAAGTGGTCTAGATAAGCCTTGAACACTCTTTGCATGAGGTCCATGAAAAAGGCTGGCACATTTGTGAGCCCAAATGGCATCATTGTGTATTCAAAGTGACCATATCGGGTCCTGAAAGCTGTCTTTGGGACATCTTCTTCCTTGACTCTCAGCTGGAAGTATCCAAATCTGAGGTCTATTTTGGAAAAGACCCTAGCTCCCTTTAACTGATCAAACAGATCATCAATCCTTGGGATAGGGTACTTATTCTTAATGGTTAGTGCATTGAGCTTTCTGTAATCAATGTACAACCTAAGGGTTCCATCTTTCTTTTTCACAAAAAGTACAGGTGCTCCCCAAGAAGATGTACTTAGCCTTATGAAACCCTTCTCAAGCAACTCATCCAGTTGCTTTCTTAGCTCCGTCATTTCAGGAATAGCCATCCTGTAAGGAGCAATAGATGCTGGTGCAGCTCCTGGCACCAATTTGATCTCAAACTTAATCTCTCTTGCAGGAGGGAGTCCTGGGAGATCTGTGGGGAACACTTTAGGAAATTCTTTTATTATGGGTATTTTACCCAGCTCTAATTCCACTTCAGTTCCATTTAACCCTAAGTATTCACCTTTTATTATTAAGGGTTTGTGTTCCACCACCTTTAAGAGAATTTCTGGGGCTAACCTAGATGATTTTTGCAAGGATTGGGGTTTGTGTTCAGGCAGGTAAATTTTCCTGGCATGGCAGTCTATGATTACCCAGTTGGTACTAATCCAGTTTATACCCAGTATGATATCATATTCATTATTATTCAAGACCATCAGGTCGGCTCTAAGCTCTAGTTCACCTAGCCTAAGCATGCAATCTTTTACCATATGGTATGTTATCAAGATCTCATTCCCAGCAGTTTTAACCGGGTACATTTTATCCGTGTTGCATACTTCTAGGTTCATATCCTTGACTAGCTTAGAGGATACTAGAGACAATGATGCACCAGTATCAAATAAAACTGATACTTCATAATCATTAATAGAAATGGTACCTTTCAGAGCTTTCCTAACCAGTTTTTCCTGGTCCATATCTTCCTCATCATCCTCGACTCCTCTGACCTCTGGGTCTTCTCATGCTCTCCTAGGAGCTTCGATCTGGAATACCCTTCCAGTAGCCTGATTCTTCCTGCTCTTATCCTGAAGCAAGTTGGGGCCTTGACTCATCCTTAGTGGAGGTGGAGGCATATCCATCCTCTTTATGGGCAATTGCTTCTATGCCCATCTATTATTGAACCCTCCTGGGGTTCTCTATTCTTCTCTCTTGGTAGGATAGTCTTTTACCTAGTGATCCTGGGCACCGCATTTAAGGCATCCAGAAGTGAGCCTATAACATGACTTCTGGCCATGGAATTTTCCACATGTTTCACATTGTGGTCCATAATAGGATGCTCTCTTTTCTCTTTTATCTTTTCTTGGCTCATATGCCAAGCCTTCCCTGCCTCTTTTCTTAAGACTTTGTGTATCCAACTAGTGCTTGCAGAGCCATTCATGGCTTGCCCCTTGAATTCTTGTTCCAGGGCTATAGCCCTCTACACAATATCATGGTACTTATATGCTCCCACAGCTTTGACGATTTGCCTCAGCTCTGGCCTTAATCCTTGAAGGAATCTTTTGGCCTTTAGGTCTTCCCAACCATCGTACTATGGTGCATACCGTATGAGGTTATTAAACCTCTGTTCGTACTCTAGTACTGAGAGCCCCTTTTGCTCAAGCAGGTCAAACTCAACCTGCTTTTGATCCTTCAGTGCTTCGCCGAAGTATTGTTGTTGGAACACTTGTTTGAACTCAGTCCATCTCATTGCCCTTCTTCTATAAGCAGGCCTCCTAGCATTTTTGCTAGCATAAGTTCTGTGGACTACCCTCCACCATAGTTCAGCATTGCCCTCCAGCTTGAAGGTTGCCAGTAAGACCTTCTGAGAAGAGGAAATATCCATCATCTCAAAGATCTTCTCAATTTGATTTACCCAGAATTCTGCTTCCTCTGGGTCACAGCTGCCTCTAAACACTGGGGGTTTGAGGGCAAGGAACCCTTCTAGTTGGCCTTCTCTTAGGCCTCCAGTGTTGTCAGTATTAAGCCTCCCTCTTTGGGCCCTCACTGTTCCAGTGGTGATAGTGAGTTGGATAGGCCTCTCAATCTCTTCTATGTCTAGCTCTTCAGCATCTAGACTCTCTTCCTCTTCTTCCCTCAGTTCTTGTCTGATTTTAGACCTTATCTTTCTAGCTCTTGGGTTTCTCCTCTCCTCATCATCACCATTTTCAATGGCTTGTCATCGAGCACTGCTTCCTTCCTTGGCCTTCTTCTTATTGATGGCTCTCTTTGCTGCCCAGCAGGTTCTGGGACTTGGGCTTGACCCCTTGCTAGTATCTGCATGCTATTTGCTAATTGGGCCATGGAGGCCTGCATAGCTTCCATCATGGCTTCCATTCTTCTCTGGGCATCAATACTAGGCCTAGCAACATTAGCCCCAATGGGCAACGTAGGCCTAACTTAGGCCTCTGGCATATAGCCAGCATTCTCATTCCCCTGATGGGTAGATTCATTTTCATTTCGGCCTCTGATTTCTCTGTTCATATTCCTGGTTCTCATCCTGTTATTATCAATAAGAAAGGCACACAATTGCTCAATATTCATAAACATTCATTAGTGGACCTAACCTATGTGGGAACAAGTCTATACTAACAAACCATAGACCAAAAATTTGGTCCTTAAGAGCAACCATGCTCTGATACCAAGTTGTCGTGCCCTAAACTGCCCCTGGCCCATTTGGGCCTGATTACTTAAAACATGCAGCGAAAGTTTTTATTACACAAAAGGGGGCTTTTTAACACTTATTAAGACTTATGGGCATGAACCCCAGGATACTTACTAGTACTAGCTCGTTAAATTCTTATTAAAGGTTAAGTTGAGGTGCTCTCAGAAACAAGCTAGCACCTATGTGGAATTTTATGTGTTCATTTCATGGTTTTTACCCAAGCTTAGCCAAGAACATGCATGGCAAACAAAATACCAAGTCCAAGTTTGAAAGCTTATTTTCATGCATATGCCTTGCATGTTTATGTGTATTTTGGTATTCACTAGTACACATATTCACTTGATTTCTCTAGATGCAAATTAGTACTTAGGCATCCATTATTTCACATACATGCACATAGTTTCCTTTAAGAGCCATTCTTTAACACATGCATCCAATTTCATGCTTTTCCAATTCCATTTGCATATTCTTCCTTAAGTGCACATACGTAGCCCAAATATTGCATGCTTCCATATTAAACATAGGCTTTTGGGCTTTTTACAACTAAACATGCATATGGTCCAATTTACCAACACAACATGGGCTTGTGGGCCTTTTACTACATAACATGCATATGGCCCAATTTACCAAAGGACATTTTTAACTTGTCCAAGATCTTATTTAAGCCCAATACATGCATTTAAGTCAAATTTCAACACGCTTTAAGTTTCATGAAAATTAAATATCCATAGTTCCTGCATGGGCCTTGGTAAGTCCACCAAGCAATAAAAATACCCATAAAGTCCAAAGTCCAATTACAAGTCCAAAACCAAGTTTGGCCAATTTTTAATTAAGTCCATGGTTTTGGGTCATTATGGTAAAACCAACAAATCACACATGTTGTCCAAGCAAGCCATAAAACACAAGTTTCCACCTTAAGACTTTGTTCCCACAACTCTAGACTTCAAGTCCTGCACATAGAGTCCACACTTATTAGCTTGATTACATGCACTTAAAACATCTAGAATTTTTCAAATATTGCGCAAATACCACATACATACGAAACCTTAGCAAATCACAAAGTGTACCCAAAACTCTTAGCTTGATCTCTCAAGCACACCTTTTCCTACAAAATTAGATACGGCGGGTGAGTTATAAACTCAATAAGGATTCCATGGCATCCAATGCCTAACTTATGGCCTCCAATGCCTAATACATGCCAAGGATGTAATGGCAATAAATATTCCAAGTTCCTGCAAAGAAAACACTAAGACAAGAAAACATAAGATACATCCATATACCATAATAATCATAATCGGGGGTTAGCATGCACATCAAAACAGAGAAGCACACAAACACACACACCACTTAACACCTTATTCACAGAAGGGCAGCAAGCATCCCTCATATTTTATGTCATTATTTCATATACTTAACATTTTTATAGAGCTCACTTAGCATGGGAATTAAGGTGGCCTACTTAAATCCTAGCCTATAATACTTGCTTAACTTAGCTCATGAGCAAAAAACAAAATTGCCGAAACAATAACACACAAAGCCCTCTTAACGCTCCTAGGATCATATGGTTCTTTGACCATCACCTAGGGGCCCAAATACTCCAAGGAGTATAGGAATCCTTACCACAAAACCTTAGCAACCAAGTTGCCCGAAAGCTTTAGATGCTTGATTTCCTTAATCTTCCTTGCTTGTTGAGACTAGAACTTGTTTTCTAGCATAAAAACCAAAGATGGCCGAATTGTTAGGATGCATAAGCTTTCATAAAATACCAAGAAAACTTGGTGTTTAGCTTAAAGAACATGAAATACCAAGAACACTTGGTGTTTACTTACTAAACCTTAACAAGGTGGTGAGGCTGAAAGTGTAAGCTTGATCTCCTTCAAGCCTCCACTTGATTCCTTGCTTCCAATGAATTTAGAAGCACAAGTATGCAAAGAGCACCTTGATTGGAGCTTAAAATCACCAAGAAATGGTGATGGCCGAATCTTCCTCTTTGATCTTCCTTGAGTTCTTCACTTGATCCTTGCTTTGTATGGCCTTAAAGCTTGATATTCACCAAGAACACTTGGTTTTTGTTTGAGGAAGGTTGTTTTCTTGCTATGAACAAATGTATTATGGAGGAGAAGAGTTGGAAACATTTTTGGAAGGTGAAGAACAAGTGATGGCTAAATGTAAGAGAGAAGGGGGCAGAGTTGAGAGAGTTTTTGAGTTGTTGAGTGAATGAAGTGCACAAATGAGGGGGAAATGTGCATGGCCGGTTATGGGAGTGTTTTAGTGGGCTTGAGTGGTGCCATAAACTATTCTAAGTGGAAGACAAGTGTGAGGGACAAAGTGGAAGAGAAGGTATGAATGATAGATAAAATAATGATGAATGGGGGACAAGGGTGAGTGGGAGGGATGGTGTGATTATTTTAATGTGAGTGGAGTATGAGTAGGGGATTATTTTAACGGGAAAATGGGGGGAATGGCCGGCCATGGCATTCTTGCCATTAAAAATGGGTTAATTCCCCCATTAGTCCTTCATTTATTTGAATCTGGGCAATTGAGCCCAACTTACAAAATCCCCTTTGTTCAATTAAGTCCCTCACCTTTAAAATCCACCATTTTCACCACTAAATCTCTTGGCCTTAGCCAAGTTTAATTTCAAGAGTATTCAACACTCAATTATGCCCAATTCATACTTAATTCAATGTCCCCTCAATTTAATTAAGCTTAATTCCTAAAGTGGGAAAAATTTTTATGCCCATAATCCACTTAGCCCCAGACTTAATCATTTAGGATTTTCCGGGCATTACATCCTAGGCATGTTACAAAGTCCTACTAGGACTCCTAGGTCCTAGGTACCTTAGTTTGGCTAGGTTTAGGGTTTTCTTATGTTTTCTGGCCACTACAATCTCATTTAAGGCCATCAAAACTCTTGCAATAAAAAAAATTCATTTAATATTGATTTCTTACTAATAAAGCAATTTTTTTGAGTTCTATGTGAACTTTGCTTAGCATTCAAGGAACTATGTGATCTTTGCTTGCCATATCTTCTGATTCAAAATGTATGTTTGTAGAACTTGAAGCTAATGTTTCATGTGTTTTCTGTGTGGTGCTTGTATCAATTGATATCAGAGCCATAATTTCTACCTAAAGAACATATCAAATGTTACCAGCTCACAAAATGGAAGAATTACAAGTGTGTCATAATGGCTAAAAACCATTATATTGTATAATTCTCACCATAGTGATTGAAGTGTGGGGAGTAAAAGGCATGATCAACACCTCCTTAAAAGTATTCCAAGCTGGTAACTTGGCCCCCATGAAAAGCCTAAAGGATTGCTTGTTTGTCAAGCAACCATGGACTTTTTTGTAAGGTTTTGGAAATTTGGGTACTCAATTGCAAAACTCTAAAGAAGGAGACTTGGAGAGTTATGGGAAGGATATGAATGGTATGAAAGTGCTATTGGAGGACCAAATTGCTCATGGAAGACAAGTTTGGACAAAGGAAACACTAAAGGCAATAAGCACCTAAATGTCCTAGTGTAAACCTTAAGGTATTCAAGCTTTTGACTTAAGTCTAAGGGTGGAATTGTGGGGTTATCCCACCATGGGGGAGGCAGCCAAGACTTGATAATTAGTCAAAAATGTTGGGCACATGTGTACCTAGGGGTGATTATTCAGTTTATTCAGTTCAAACCGAACCGAATTTTTCGGTTTATTCGGTTTTCGGTTTTGGATACTAAGAAACTGAAATAATCGAATTAGTCCATAAAACCGAATTCAAACCGAACCGAAATATTTCGGTTCGGTTCGGTTCGGTTTAAACCGAATTAACCGAAAAAATGGTAATTAAATTCTATAAAAAAATGAAATGAGATAAAGATATTGTTTTTCTTTTCAAATTCTATTCAATATAGAAGATTCATTGTCCATGGAAAGAAAGAAAATAAGAATTTAAGCTAATTTGGGTTACTTGGTAGCATTATTGTTCATGAAACAAATAAAAAAAAAATTGGTATAAAAATTTTCGGTTATTTCGGTTACCGAATTAACCGAATTCTAAAACCAAAACTGAAATTTTTGTTATTCGGTTTCAACCGAAACCGAACCGAATTACCGAATTAACCGAACCGAATTTTAAAATTTTTTCGGTTTTTTAGTTTTTTCGGTTTCAACCGAATACTGATCACCCCTATGTGTACCAATGATTTTAAGACAAAGAAACCATAATTAGTGAGAAGGAAAATGACATGAAGCAAGGTTAAGCTTGTTAAGTGTGTTTTGGTGCCCTTCTGCTCATTTAAGGCCATTTAAGTGGCCAAATCACTTATCCCTCTCATTTTAGTCCTCCCCCAGCCCAAGAACACAGCCATACTTCCTCCATAGCCACCACACCTTCAAACTTGCAATTGATTGAAATTGAAGGCAAAAGGGCAATTGGAAGCTATGTGGTGCTAAGACTTGAGTGCACCTAGGATCAAGCTCCAATTTCAGCATACCCATCAAGGTAAGGGTTCTCTTGCTCTCATGGGTTTTTTTCTATATTTTCAAACATCCATGGAGCTATGGTTAAGCTTGGAAGAAAGCCATGAGCTTGATGAACCAAGCTTGTTGAGGGGAATGCACTTATTGAAGGTTTTGTGGCCTATTGTCAAGTGCACAAAGATGGCAGTGAAATGAGGGTTTCTAGAGCCCAAAGCTAGTACTAACTACTGTTAAAATTCTCCTAAGACCAAGCATTAGCTTGAGGAGGGCTTCCATAGTGATTTGGTTATGTTTATTATGTGTTTTATGGACTAACCTATGGTATATGTTGCTGCCACATTTCATGTGTTTGTTGTTTGTGTTTGGCTGCTGCATTTTTTTGCTAAATCTTGTATATATGCATTGTGTTTTTTGTGTTTTAGTGTCTTTGGATGCAGGTTTTAATGATGGTTACATTGCCTAGTGAATCCAAGTGCTACCCTTACTAAGTTCTCAATGAAACTTACTCCCCTCAATTTTGTCATTTCAGGTCCAGCAGAAAGATCACATTCAAACTGACATTTGTAGTTTGAGTTTTCATCTGAAATTTCAGGTACATGAACTTTCATGTGTCTAGTTATGATCTGGAAAGTTCGGTGATTTTAGGAGCACATTTGGCATTTTTAGTGGTGGTACTTATTGTGTTGTGCAGTAGCTGTCCAGCATCCTGTTTTTGGAGTCCATTGTGTCTCAGGACCCCCTGTAACCTAGGGTGCGTATTTAGCTGAGTTAAGACCATATTGTAGTGCATGTATGCATGTACATGTAGTGTATGTAAAATGAGAAAATTATGTGAACATTTGAGTAATGTTTTGGCTATGTAAGTGATGTGGTGCAAAGCTGCCTAAGTGTGAATGATGGGCTGCTTACTTGTAAATTCTGTTTTGCCCACATAAAGTTGTTAAAAGAAAAGGAATTTAATTCCTATGTGTAATGGACATATATGGGATAGCCTTGGAGGGCTTTCCCCTTGTGAATGAAGTGTTTGCATGGTTTGGAAAAATTGTATGGGCAAAATGGTTCAAAAGTTGCCAGAATTTTGACTCTAGACCTAAAGTTTAATATCTCCTTGTGTAGAATGAATCTTGGAATGAAATTTTGACCAAACCTAGAGGACATATAAAGGGTTAACTGGGATTTTGAATTTATGGATTTAGAGCCGTGTAGAAAAGATATGACGTTGCAAAGTTGGCTGAGTTACTGTTTATTTAGTCAGAATTTTTTAACCAACTTCAAATATCCATAACTTGGTCCATAGGTGGGCTATTGATGTAAAAAAAAATTCCTTGGTTTTCTCTAAGCCTCTACTTGATAATGGAGTGAATAAAATAGGGGGTATGTGGCTAGAATGATACAGTTTATTAGTGGAAGTTATAGGTGCAGTGACTGGTCACTACATCTTAACAAGATTGCCTATTGTGTGGTAGCCAAGATTATGATTTGTGCTAGTGTTTTCCTTCTTTGCTGCCATGGTGTGCATAAAATGTGAATATGTGTGTGATGGTTGGACCAATATGCATGTGTTTACATAGTGCCCAGGAGGGCCACTTGGGTATGCACACTAAGGGTAGTGTTCTGATGGCCTACAAAACATTACCAATCCTGGGAGTCTAAATCCACAATTTTGGCACCATAGCTGGACTATCCCGGAGTGGGTAACATCAAAAGTAGTGGTGGAATTAAGATATTTGTTTCAAGGGGGCTGAGGTTAGGAAAAACTGTCAAATTTGTACAATCTCATACAAACCGAATAATACATTTCAATATAAGTCATGAAATTTAAAAGAGAACATAAAATCGATTAAGTCTAATTGCAATTATTCATAATTAAAATTAATTTTATTACAATTATTCACAATTATTCACTATACAATTAAAATTAATTTTATCAATAATTATTCACTATCAAAGAAAGTTTGACAAACAAAAGTTACAAAACTAAATAAATCGGTAAATCACTTAAACAAACATTGACTTACCGAGGCAAATTGTGGCTGCAAATTGTGCCGGATGGAATCACGGGATTGAGGGGAATCAAAGGGAGGATCGATGGTGAAACTTCATGAATGCCGATGGCAAATGGCGAGCCTGAATCACAAGATGTGAGAAAGGAGAATACCAATGAGGATGAGCCTGAAAGAGAGTCAACAGAGCCCAGAGGAGAGGAACGGCATCATGGTGAGGCAGAGAAGAGGGACGACGTCACGACAAGGTGGTAGGGAGGTCGAGGTCATCGAGCAAGCACTAGCAACTAACAGGTGGTCATTGGTCTACTCATCTATGATTTGGAATTGGGGATGGCTGGGAGAGAGAGACTAGGAATTTTAAGGGGGAATGAAAAATGATGTCATCCTATGTATGTTAGAATAGCTAATCTAGGCTAGAGGGAATAATTACTTATTTGGTCCCTATTTTCTTCAGTGCTTACCTCATTGTCCCTCTATCTTTATATTCTTCCATCATTTTTGGGGGCAAGAATGTATATCTAGTCCCTAATTTATCTCGAATTAACCAATTAATTACCCAATATCTAAAGCTTTCCAAAATTTTTAAGGGGCAGCAGAACCCCTTACCCCTATTATGGTTCGCTATTGATCAAAAGCTTGTTTGCCTTTCCTTTATGTCTTTTAATTCCCATTTAGCTTTGTTTCATTCCTTTCATTAATGAGGGTTTAATTTTGTTTTCTTCTTTCTTCTAGGTCTTCCTTTCATTATTAGTCTCGGTGTCAGCTAACCTTCTAGATTTCTTGAGTTTTCTTATTCAAGCTTCATTACCTATTTGCTGTTTTGTCCAATCTCTTCTAAAGTATCCTTGTCATTGGTTTAGATCAACCCAACTAGTTTCAAATCCTTGTGTTTCTTGCATCAGACAAAGAAAATACCAAAAAAATGATCAAATAAGTTATGTTGTCAAATTTTCCATATGATCATCTCAGTTGAAATATAATTTCAAAATTCTTGGCTGCCAAAACCCTAATTTGATTTATTTTTTAGCAAGAAAATGATCTTGGATCTAAAATTGGATTTCCAGCAAGAAGCACATACAAAATTTTTGACAGTTTCAATTTGCTTTAATCACCCAAAAATAATCTTTAAGCCAAAAACCCTTATTTTTCTATAGTCCCTGCAATCATTCATTGCCAGGCTTCCTAGTTTAAATTGTTTTAAAAAATGATTTTGCAATTTCTTGTGTGATTTTAGCTTAGTTTGCCTAGAACTTGGGAGACAAGTTTTGCTGGCAAGAATTTTCCTTTCTTCCACTACAAATTGAGTGAGTATTTGTGACAACCTTTGATTTCATAAGCAACATGTTTAGGAGTACAGGCAAGAACATGGATGTTAAACTCACCATTAAGGATATGCAATCTCAATTCTGAAGGTTTTGATGCCCTAGAAGCCATGAAGGAGAATAATACCTAAACGTGTGAGAAGAGTGCATAGAAGATTAAGGAGCTAACCTTCTAAATGTCCACATGAGTAGAACCCTCCACTAGGATCCAAAGGAGGAACAACCCCATGTATAGATCTAATAAAGCACCTAAGGAAGTATAAGAGTTAGATGGTGAGGAGGACATATGGAACACTACCCAAAAGCTGGCCATGTTGCTTAGAAAATGAGCACCTAAGCTTGATGACAACTTGTGCTAAATAAAGTTCAATATCCTATTCTTACAAGGCAAGAGTGATTTAGATTCATAATGGGAATAAGAGTAGAAGATTGAGATGGTCTTTGATTGCCATCAATACTCAAAAGAGAAGAAGATAAAGTTAGCTACTATGGAGTTTATTGCTTATACTCATGTATGGTAGAACCATATGGTGGTCACAAGGTGTAGGAATGAAGAGGAGTCCATTCGGACTTGGAGAAAACTCAATGCTTTAATGAGGAAAAGGTTTGTTCCAAGCTACTATTATTGGGATCAGCACCAAAAGCTACAAAGATTGGTACAAGGGATTAAATCTATGGAGGACTACCACAAAGAGCTTAAGATGTCCTTAACCCAAGCCAATATTATAGAGGATAAATAAGTAATCATGGCATGGTTCTTGAATGGCCTTAACCCTGAGATAGAAAATAAAGTGAAGATGGTGCACTATGTGGGCATAATTGATCTTTTGCACCAAACAAACAAAGCCAAAATGATCATTCAAAAGATAAGGGCAACTCAGGTTGCACTAGATGGAGGTTCAATTGGAAATGGAACCCAAGCAAGAAGGTTAAGAAGAAACCACCAAGACAACCCCAAATAGGGTTTAGAGGCACACTCAAAAAGCCAAGGCACTTCTACACACCAAAATACTTAAAGGGCCTAAGACATTATATGCTATAGGTGTAGGGGTAAAAGGCACCTACCTCGAGATTGTGCCAACCAAAAGGTACTATACATTGATGAGCTTAGAGAGCTTGTGTCCAAGGAAGAAGAGGGGATTAATAAAGGATACCTTACGGTCATTCCCCTATTGGAGGACATTATTTTTGTAGAGGAGCCACCAGAATTTGTAGTCTTGTTGGTTGCGGGGATAGCACTTATTATGCATCTTTCATACAAGGTCCCGAGTTGGGGACAAACTTTGTAGCCTTATTATAAATAATGGAACTTTCACTAAAATGGCTAGTACTACCTTGGTGGAGAAGCTATGGCTACCTACACATGCCCATCCCCAACCTTACAAGTTACAATGATTAAAAGATGAAGAAGAAGTGAAGGCCCAAAGGCAAGAATTTGTTTATTTTCAGATTAGTGCTTATCAAGATAATGTGCTATGTAATTTCATCCCCATGCAAGCTTGCCATATTTTTTCTTAGGAGGCCATGGAAATTTGATAGAATAGCTACTTATGATGGTTTCAAGAATGTCTACTCTTTTGTGCATAAAAATAGGCTAGTTGCATTACTTCCTCTTTTACCTCAACAAGCCTTTAAATACCAAATGAAACTATAATGTAAAGACAAGAAAAAATAAGTTGAGAGGAGAACTAAGGGCCTAAGTGATAAGAAAAAAAGAAGAAAGTTGAGAGAACAACCTAGAAACATGGTAAGGTGAGTGGACTTAAGTAAGAAGTGAGAGTAGAGAGTTCTTGAGGTAAGAAACATAAGAGGCAACTTGAGAGAAGAAAAGAGTGTCATCTAGCTAAAATGAGAAACTTGAGGCAAGCCCTCTAAGGACAAAGGCTGGTGCTTCTCTTGCTCTTTAAAGAATCTTATTTTACTTTGAATGAGCTAACTTCCCTTCCTAGTGTTGTGGTATCTCTTTTGCAAGAATTTGAAGATGTGTTTCCCAATGAGCCTAAAGGATTTCCTCTTATTTGAGGCATTAAGCATCAAATTGATTTGATTCTAGAAGCCCCTATACCATATAAGCTAGCTTATAACGCAAACCATAAGAAAACCAAAAAGATTCAAAGGCAAATAGAAGACTTGTTGGTTAAGGGTTATGTGAGCGAGAACATGAGCCCATGTGCCACACCAATGCTCATGGAGCCTAAAAAGGATGGATCATGGTGTGTGAGCATGGACTATAGACCAGTCAACAAAATTACGATGAAGTATAAACACCCTATCTCTAGAGTTGATGACACGCTCAATTGTATAGTTCTACTATATTCTCTAAGATTGATCTAAAAAGTGAATACCATTAAATCAAAATGAGAAGGGGGATAAGTGGAAGACAAACTTTAGGACCATGTTTGGGCTTTATAAATGGTTAATGATGCCCTTCGGTCTAACTAATGTACTCAATGCTTTTATTTTGAAAGGGTGTGCTTTTGGTGCATTGCTTGCAAGAGTGCCAAGTCCAAACAAAGCTTTCAAGATTTTTATACCCTTTAATCATACCTTCTTATCCTAGGACTAATATTTCTATGAATTTTATTGTAGGACATCCAAGGTCTATAAAGGAAAAGGATTCAAGCTTTGTAGTGGTGGATCAATTTTCCAAGATGGCACACTTTATAGCATACAACAAGATGGATGATGTCAAAAATATAGCTGATCTTTTCTTTAGAAAAGTGGTTCAGTTGTATGGTATGCCAAGGACTATTGTATTTGACCAAGATACCAAATTCCTGAGCCATTTCTAAAGGACTTTATGGGGAAAGTTGGGCACAGAGTAATTGTTTTATACCATTTGCCACCCATAAACAGATGGTGCAAATAGAGATAACAAATCAAACCCTTGTTACATTGCTAAGAGCTATAATTAAGAAGAATTTGAAAACTTAGGAAAAGTGTCTACTGCATGTGGATTTTGCTTATAATCGTATGGTACACTTTACTATCGGATATTCACCTTTTTGAAATGGTGTATGGTTTTATTCCACTAACCCTTATGGATTTATTGCCTTTACCTACTACTAAGATTGCTAGTTTAGATGGTGCACGTAAGGCAGAATATGTGAAGAAGCTCCATGAAAAGGTTAAGCAACAAATTGAAAAGAAAAGTGAACAATATGCCAAAACTGCCAACAAGGGGCATATGAATGTTGTGTTTGAGCTTAGCGATTGAGTGTGGGAGGCCATGAGGAAGGAGAGATTTCCAATCCACAGGCAGGCCAAGCTTCATCCAAGAAGAAAAGGACCACTCCCAGTGCTAGAAAGGATAAATGACAATGCATACTAGTTGGATCTCTCGGATGTGTACAATGTGAGTGCCACATTCAATGTCTCTAATTTTTCCTTGTTTGGTCATGCATATTCAAAGATGAATCCTTTCAAGGAAGGGGGGAAATGATAGGAATCAAAATGCTTTGAAAAAGCCCATGAAGATATCTACTAGACCCATCACACAAAATAAAGCCTGAGAGCTTGAGGAAGCCCTCCATAGGCACATGGTGAGGCTCTTCAGGCCCTTGAAGGATAACAATGCTAATATCACTTAGGACCAAAGGCATGTCATGGACTTAAAGGGGCCACCTAGGCGTGTTACTATGTCCTACTAGGACTTTTAGGGCCCGGGTACTTTAGTTTAACTAGGTTTAAGGTTTTCTTATGTTTTCCAGCCAATGCAATCTTATTTAAGGCCGTCTAAACTCTTGCAATAGATAGAATTCATTTAATATTCAAATGATGATTTCGACCGAGTCCTAGGAGTTAGCACAATGTAGGTAGTGGCCAATCTTTTTGGGCTTGAAGCCTTGTTGCCTTTTCATTCCTAAGACCTTATAGAGTATGATGACGGTTCAATGGCAAAGGCACCTACTGCCACTGAGGTAGCTACTAAGGCATCATCCGTTTGTTCTCTGGTATAGGAACCTATTACTACATAAGCAATGATTGGAGCATCCTTCATTCTTTCTACCCCTACACCTCTTTTCTCCTCGGAAGCTCATGTGGTGTTTTTTCCAGAAATCCCTGGAGGTAGTAAACTTTCTACTAGAAATATCCCTTGTAGCTCTTTCAATCCTTGCATTTTAACTTCCAACTCTATCTCTACTCAAGTTTTCCTCCAAAGCTCACCCCACCTAATTTCTAGGAATAGGTTTAATAAGTGTCTACTATGAGAGATCAATGAGATTCCTAGCCCTAGCTAAAGGATACAAGCCTTGTAGACTTTCTATTGATATTAGCCCAGATGCGAATATATTTTCGGTTTTTAGGTCAGTGGGTTTGGATAGGTAGCTATGCCACATCAGTTTGACACATGGGCCTTTTAACTATATCGGTAGCCGCCTTATCAAAGACAAGGACTATTTTAATCATCATAGGGTTGATCTTGCCCGAGTGTGTTCTGTTTATCTTTTTCCTCAAGGTTTTTCTAAACTCTGCTTTTCTTCTACACTGGCAAACTTTCCTACTACTGTTGGTGCCCTCCTTATATTCCCATGGGATGATGCTTTTCAAATGTCTGTGCACCTATTAGGAGTCACTTCTTTAAACTATAAGGGTGATAGATACTTAATAATCAGCACATTCATCAGAGGAATCATTTGAGTGGTTTCATCATTGAGGGTATCTATGCCCAAGCCTAGGCTTCTTAGGAGACAAAGTGATCCACCTATGAAGACTTTCTTTGGAAACACCAAGCTAAGGTGGCTTGCCTCTACTCTAACAAAAGTAAGGCCTAAAGCCATAGGAAAGATTTTTCTTTGGGTCTAGGAGCGGATACTGTGCAAGAGAACCTTAGGAAAGTGTCCAAGGAGCTTGCACACTACGAAGTATAGTGGAATTCCCTTTGGGCTAAGCAAGCCACTCTACAACCTAAGGTCCAAGAGATAGGGGATTCCATCAAAGGTCTGAAGATGATGGCTCGGCTAAGGCTAAGAGTGTTGTTAGTGCCTAAGCCGAGGTTGACATCTTCAAGCTTGACTAAAATAAAAGGGCTTGTGTTTATTGTTATTTAATTAATTAAATAGACTACCAAAAAACATTAATTAATTAAATACAGAAAAATGTAAACAATTTTATAACTTAGGAAAAATTACCAAAAATTTCCTAAGGTATAGTCAAACCTATAGTTTTGTGCTCCATTTTTTAGAAACCTATACTTACCCTCTCACAAGTTAATTCTATTAATGATCATTAATATAAAAATAGAGAAAATCTCTAACTTTACCCTCCTAATCTTCTTCCATAAAAATTTCACACCCCAACTTCTAAATTAACTTGATGATGAACAAAAGAATCATCTCTCGTTGTCTCTTTCCAATTTCACACATCTTCCCCACCTCCTCACCCTATCATCTTAATCGCCAAGCCGCTCGCCGCCATTATCAAGCAAAACCAGACCTGTGTTGGTTACAATTAACTATTATTTCCACCGTTTTCCTTTCCAGAAATCGATTTCTTTTCTTCCCATTTATTCTGATTTCTTTCCTTCCCTTTTCAACATCTTCCTCCATCATGATGGGTTATCCGAAAATGAATTTCCAAAGCAAAAAATGATTCGGAGAACAGAAGGCCAATCCAAAGATTAATTGTACCCCATCTTGGTTGGTCAACAAATTGGGCTCTTCAACATCCTAGGACTTGAACAGGAAACCCATCTTCAGATGCTTCCAGAGAACTGTCGAGTTTTGTCGGTTGCTCTTCTTGTCCAGTAACAGAGCAGCGGCCTTCAAGAACCTAATTTTCGGCTAGATAAAACTAGATCGAGCGTCAAAAGAGAGTGTGGAGAGACAAAACTAGCCGTTGGGAAGAGCATCAAGGAGACAAACCCAATTTTCAGTGAGACAAAACCAGCCGTCAGGGAGAGAGAGTCCATCACAGTAAAGCGTCTGAATCGGGGTCGTCAGAGACGGAGAATGGAGATGTAGAACAGAGATGGAGAATGGCGGCGAGTTCGCAGGAGAGAAAGAAGAAAGGCCAGAGAGCCGGAGGGGAGGAATGAAGAGAAGCCGAAGAAGGCGAGACAATCGTTCAGGAACCGTCGACCTTCAGAGGGGAAGAGACGGAGAGGAGACGAAGAAGAGGGAGTAAGGACCAAAGAAGGGCACAGGGAGGAGACAGAGAGAATGGAGGAGACGGAGATGAGAAGAAAAAGAAGATGGCTCTGGATGTTTAGGATATGATATTCAAGTGGGGGAATGCAATTAAAATCGTTAGAAACTAGGGGGCAAAGTTTCAAAGAAAGAAAGAAAGGAGGGCAAAGTCAAACAGTTTCTCTTTTCTTTAATGATGACCATTAATGGAGTTAAATGTTGAGGGAGACAAGTCTAGATATTTGTTAAAGAAGGAAAAAAACTGTAGATTCGAGCATACTTCAGGGGTTTTTGATAAATTTTCATAAATTTGCTTGTGATCTTGGAATCAAACAGATTGCATGTTTTGCGTCCTTTACTATATTTGTTGTTATCAGACATTGACTTAATCTTGAACACTTTGCTAATAATATCTACAAATAAAAGTTGTTGAAAAAACATGGTAAAAAGTATGACAATACACAAATTTCATATGTGAATTGTATATGTGTAAAAACATTTTAAGTTGTAAGTGATTATAATAAAAGTTACCGATACAATCAAGGTTACAAGGATACTAAGTCAAAACAGTAGTGTACTCAACAAACTTGAATTTATTCTAACCAATACCATGAGAATCACAACCAATGGGTTGCACTGGTGTATATCTCGTTAGAAGTATTCTTTGTTGCATGATACTGGTCGCCAACACAGGATACTTTTGAAACATTAAAATTTCTTATTAAATATGCACATCCTTCTCTCAAAACACAACAATACTTGCTGAGATGTCACTTTTGTATGTGATCGCAAATGTAATCATTGTACATAGATATGAGAAATATAGGTTAACCAAATATCATCATATTTAGTTACATGGAGACATGACTTATGCATGTTCAATTAGACTTATTAACAAAATGAAAAAAAAATGTCTAATGTTTACATTTGAGTCCAAGAGAATCATCTCGATACCTAGGAATGATCTAGCTTTTTTATGTTGATAGATTCCCATAACCGGGTAACATGAACACTTAACAATCAATTATAGCCAACCGGCGAAAGGTGCTCAACATGATGATAATGTTGCTGCATGGTAAACCTTGAATAATACAAAAGCACATAAATTTAATAAGAATATTGTTTATAAAATTCATTTTTCTAAATATATTGTCATTTTTTTCCACAGTGAATTCTTGTTCAAACAAATCCTTTATATAAGCCATCCAATGTCAGCTTAGGCTAATATATAAGCTTAGGCATTGTTTCTTGTTTTGTGATTTTATGAAGTAAGTCAACAAATGATATGAGTATGCCACCCATGGGCTGAAATGAATAAAACAAAGTATTAAAACACGTTACTAATAGATTCTAAATATTATGTTGAAAATTTATCTTTTACTTGTGCTGAATTTTAACTTTTTTTTTATTCAAATAGGCCCTATTCATTAGCGACACTATCTATTTATGTGTTGGATTTGCTTACACCACTCTTCTCAAAGGCTTCACATTTTTGCTGTAGAGTTTCAGTCGATGGCCTAGCATAAGGATTTGAGACAAAAGATGCCAAAATTTGACCCGACCCGAAGACCTGATCCAATCCACCCGAATCCAAACCCGATATGACCTGATTTGACCGAAAAAGTCAACGACCCGAATCTAATTGTACCCAACCTGACCTGAACTTGAACCCGACTAAAGTGAAACCCGAGAAAACCCAAATCCAAACCTGAACCCAAAATGACCTGATGACTAAACCTGATAAGACCCAATTTTAGCTTAAATCAATATAAAATATATGGTCAACAAAGACTGTAGAAAAATTATGATTTAGTATATATAGATGAGTTTCTTCTATTCTCACTACTAGAAAAAACCGATTTAGCGACGGCCATTAGCCGTCGCTACAGAATACATAGCAACAGCACACCGTCACTAAATGGTCCGTTGCTAATCTACTCGCCGCTAATTTATTAGCGACGGCTACCATCGCTAATTAGCAACAGCCAAAGGTCGCTACCAAGACCGTCACAAATTTTTCTGTGGTTCATCGGCCGACACTTTAGCGACCTTTTTCCATCGCTAGTTAGTGACGCGTAACCGTCGCTAGTTAGTGAAGTTAGTGATGCATAGTCGTCGCTAGTTAGTAATGCGTAGCCATCTATACTTAGTGACTTGTGACCGTCGCTAGTTAGTGACGTGTCGCCATCACTAGTTGCTGAAGTTAGTGACGCATAGTCGTCGCTAGTTAGTGACGTGTAGCCGTCGCTAGTTATTGTGGTTACTGACTAATGTAGGTTGGTAGTTAGTGACTCACGTACATCGGTACTTAGTGTTGTCAGTGACGCATAACCCCTGCTAGTTTGTGACGTGTAACCGTCGCTAGTTAGTGACACATAAACGCCGATAGTTGTTATAATTAGTGACGTGTAACCATTACTAGTTAGCGATGCGTAACCATCGCAAACTAGCAACGTGCACCCGTCGCTAGTTAGTGACGCGCACCCGTCGCTAGCTAGTGACGTGTAACTGTCGCTACTTAGTAACGCTTTGCCGTCGCTAATGTCTGCTAAAAAAAATTTTCACCAATCATCCTCTATACGTGTTCATTCCATACAACCCAAACACAAATCTTGTTCCCAATAATGCAATGTAATGTGAAACACGTCCAAAAATCATAAACATAACAATTAATATTTAGAATGCATATAGTGTCACAATGTATTTTGGCATCTCTGCAATGTTAATAATTATAGTCAAACAAGTTAATGGGATATAATTCTACCGTAATGACAACCAGTTTTATGACTATTAGTACCTAACCATCAGACTGTGGTGCAGCTGGCGGATTCTTCCCTATTGCTTGCCATATAGCTGCCATCTGATCCTGGTGTCTACGCGCCATCTGTGCTAACTGACCCTGATACTAACTCTCCATCTGTGCAATACGCCTATCCATGTCCTCTTGTACCTGTGACTGCAACTGGCTCATTCTTTGGGAGACTCTCTCCTCCACCCAACGGTCAACCTTATTCTGAAATTGAGATTTCTGAGTGAATGAGATTGGTGCACTAGACCCATCACCGTAGTACGAACGATGACGACGACCAGGCACCAAATGACTCTCAAAACGCATTCTTGTGATGCGGCCCTTATTTTTCCCCCCAGCAATCTCTGCAAACACCAATGCCTCATCAAACTCAACGTCACCGTCTGAACGCTGTGTTATTTCTTCTACCTTTGCAAGATATTGAGCCTGTATAATGCTCCATGTTAATCAAGTAAGCGACAGTAGTATATGCAATTTCTTTTTAACCACTATCTAATTGGTCGTTCATACTAACCTCAAAATTTTCCATCTTCTTATTCACCTTCTTTCCATCTTTCTTTGTGTAGCACTTGGTCCATGGTTTGAAGAAGCCTAGATCGTGTTTCTCCGAATCTGCCTCCTTCTGCATGGTAATAAGCAGACATAATTTGTTAGTTACATACTTATTGTGACAAATTTCAAATAACTGAAATTTTTATTTTCTTACCATCTTTAGCCTATGTCCTAAAACTGAGACTCTACCTCCAGCATAATTTGTCATTTCTTCACCAGATGCACATCTAACCTGTCTCATCCTATTAGACATATCCTTGAATTCAAGTGAAGCCCCCCAAGCTTCAAGTGCCTCTAATGTCTCTGTCGTCATCCAGTTCACTTTTTCTTTTCGTTTCGTCGGATATTTCTCTTGTCTTATTTTTTCATATGACTGCAGCAACCGCCTCTTTCCCAATTTGCAGAAAATGGCAAATATCCGATTATGATCAGAAGGGTCCCAGGAACATTTAGTCTGAAAATTATGAACAAAGTCAATTATAGTTTGCTACGCTATATAATACTTGTAATATCTTTTAATGAATCTATGAACCTGGAAGACGCTAAACCATTGGTCAACAGCTCCGGCCATGGCAGCCTCCTCCCATGACCTATATGGTCCATGAAAATGACCCTTGATGCAATGAGCAATCTGGTCCTGTGCAGCGTATGGAACGAAGCTAGACAATGAAAACATATATCAATATTGTCAATAAGCAGTGCAAAAAGAAAAAAAAAAACAAGTTAACAAACAGAGGTTTACTAATTACCATACCATGTATCAGCATAAGGTGATATGTGAATACGTCGGGATAGCACGCCACTAGATCAGTCGGGGCTCAAAGAAGGAATGCCACCATCCAAGGAGTCTGGCTGATCAGAGGACTCGTGGGAGTCACCTCTAGGCAATCTACTCTCAGTTGGCATACCACCACGCCAACTTGAGTGCGATGATCTTGAGCCTCCATGCTCGATTGAAACACCCGTGTCCGGTACAATTGTATCGTCTGGAGGTGATGGTCCATGTATAGGCCAGTAATATCGACAACCGTATGGCTCGACCACTGCTTCCCTTCACTACTGCTCATTGCTCTAAGGCCAATAGAATTTGCAAAGTCTTTCTCCAAGCTCTTCTTTGGCAATCCCTGCCTTCTATAGTGGTTTGCTGGGGTACCGCCACCGTCTTCTTTTTCAGCCATTTGCACAATACTGAAACAATCATTATAAGCATAACAAAATTGACTTTATAATTCATAATTGTCCATCTACTTACCGGTTGTTCACATGGTGTCTATTATAACAAACTTATTGATAAAACATAAATTAAAAATTTTACAACAGAAATTCTAGTTCGGACTACAATGTTAAACATCATCAGTATCATCTTCTTCATCTTCGGTTTCTAACTCATTGAGTTCAACTTCACTCTCCTCATCATCCTCCGTGCTTCTTGTGTCTGCATCCTCTATCTCATCTTCTTCCATCACATCATTAGTTTCACAGATCTCGTCATCAACAGTTTCACCCACATTTATATCACCTAGATTGTAAATTGGGTCATCATGAATCACTTGTGGAAGTTGCTCCCCAACTGCTTCTTGAAAACCCTCAGTTTCTTAAGTTATTTTATAATTGACAATATGTCTTGGCTTTATCTTAAGAACTGCCCACCAACCAACCTTCTCTTTTGACTTACTTGGGTAAGAGGTGTAATACACTTGATCTGCTTGCAATGCAAAAATAAATGGATCATACTTAGGGTACCTCTGGTTGCAACGTACTTCAACAATTCTATATTGTTTATGAATGTGTGTCCCATGTTCCAATGTCGTGTCAAACCAGTCACACCTAAATAACACAACGTTCTTATGAGGCATTCCAGGGTACTCCAGTTGAATGATTTCTTGAAGTACTCCATAGAACTCAGTCTCAACATTATTGGTTGATGCAGTGCATTTTATGCACACCCCACTGTTATACGTTGATTTGCCCTCACCCCATGCAGCAGTCCAGAACTTGTATCCATTTACGAAAAATATGGGCCAGCACTCAACGCGACATGAAGCCCCACATGCTACATCCCATAGCATTTGACTTACTTCGCCATTACCACTGTCACTAACCTACAGGAAGTAAAACAATGTTGTTAGAGTCATTGGTGTACTTTATAGTGATATGTGAATAACATGACTTACATAATGTTGTAGCCATGTTGGGAAATCCTTTTCAATTCTCTCATCAACTTGTAAGTCATATATGTTTGGTTTCATCAGATGCAAGAATTCAACAAACTTTCTATTCTCATATCACAAAATTACGTGGTAATAAGTTAGTAATTTGGTAAACCTATGAACATAACTGATCAAATTATATGCATTTACTACGTACGTGATATATGGTTTTATCTCATCACAGTTGAGAAGGATATACAATGTTGCAGATTACAACTCCATATCATTCAAGAACCGATACTTTGACTATCCATATGGATGTCCAGGATATGTGAATATTTTCCACAATGTTCCATCTTGTGTAACTTGCCCACCATCATCATTCCTTGGAACCCTATTACCCATTCGGGGAATGTGGGACTCAAAATAGTAAGAGCAAAAAGTTGATGTCTCCTCGATCAAGTAGGCATTGCATATTGACCCTTCAACACGGGCCTTATTCGAGACTCTATGCTTAAGATTCCCTAAACACCTACTTATTACAGAGCGTGTTAGGAAGCATATAAACTGACATTAAGGTGGATATTATTAAATTAAAGCTTACTGCTCAAACTTGAACATCCAACGATACTGAACAGGTCCACCAATTAATGCTTCATATGCCAAGTGGACAGGTAAATGTTCCATAGAGTCGAAGAAGGCCGGTGGGAAAAATCCTCTCCAACTTGCATAGTATAATTGGGATGCTACTTCGTAGTGCCTGCAGATCATCAACATGTAATTCAAGCAAGCTTAGATCCCGGAAGAATTGGCTCAATTCAGTTAATGGTTTCCATATGTTCTCCGGGAGTGCCTGAAACACGATGGGAAGTAATCGTTGCATAATGACATGACAATCATGACTTTTCATTCCAAACATTCTTTTCTAGCTATTGTCAATACACCTGCTGAAGTTTGACGTGTACCCATCTGGAAGTTTGAGGAACTTTACCCACATTAACACATCAGACCTTTGTGATGCGATCAGTGTGAATGCTGCCTTAGGTTTGAATACACCCCCACCTTCTAAGTCAATCACATTCAACTCTGGCCGTTTACACACTATCTCCATATCTCTGCGTGCCTTGACATTGTCTTTCATTTTATTCTTCATATCTATGATTGTGTTGAATATATTGTCAAAGACATTCTTTTCAATATGCATGATAACAAGGTTATGTCGAAGGAGGTTGGTTCTCCAATAAGGTAATGTCCAAAAGATGCTACGCTTTGTCCAATTGTGTGTTTCCCCATAACCTTGCATCTTGCATATGTTACCAGTTTCAATGACTAATGGCAACTGAGACACACGATCCCAAATTTCTTCCCCTATTAGGCGCTCAGGAGGGGCGGACTTCTCCAGTTTCCCCTTTCTAAAAGAAACTCTATTTCTTCTATAAGGGTGTTCAAAATCCAAGAACTGACAATGGCAATCAAAAAATGATGTTTTACGGCCGTGTTGGAGTGTAAATGCCTTTGACTTTTCCATGCATATTGGACAAGAAAATTTACCATAAGTCATCCACCCGAATAACATGCCATAGGCTGGGAAGCCACTAACGGTCCACATGAGTGCCACTCGAAGGTGAAAGTTTTGCTTAACTAAGACGTCCCATGTTTTAACTCTGCCATCCCATAAAAGATTCAACTCTTCTATTAACGGCTGTAAGTAAATATCAATCTTCTGCCTTGGACTACGTGGTCCTGGTATCATGGAGGTTAGAAACATATACGGACGCTTCATGCACATCCATGGTGGAAGGTTATATGGAGTGACTACCACAGGCCAGCAAGAGTACTACCTGCCAGAGGATCCAAAAGGATTGAACCCATCATAACACAGTCCAAGTCGAACATTTTGAGGTTCTGCTGCAAACCAAGGGTATGTCCTATCAAAATGCCTCCATGCTTCAGCATTAGAAGGATGTTTGAGTGCATTTGCGGAAGGGGCATGTACCTTATGCCATCGCATGTGCTCTGTTGTAGTAGGCGAGGCATATAGTCGTTGAAGTCTAGGTATTAGTGGGAGGTGATGCATGGTTTTCAATGCTCGATCTTTCCCCATGTTTCCATTTCTTGGCTTATAACGTGGAGCATGGCAGAATTTGCAACTACTGGCATCTTGGTCACCTTTCCAAAACATCATGCAATCATTCACACAAACATCAATTTTATATGTGAAAGACCTAAACGGGAAACCAACTTCTTCGTCCCATACCATGTACTCGGCATATTGCTATCTCTTGGCTGCATTTCCCGCATCAACTTTGCAATGCCATCATAACATCCCTCATACATATTGTATTCCGATTTCAGATTTAGCAAATGAACTACAGCTGAGAGTTCGGAATGTTTTTCACAACCATCCCACAATGGTCTTGATGCTGAAACGAGGACGTCATAGAAACATTGGGCATTAGCATTCGGCTCTTCCTCCACCTCAACATTGATGGAAGGGTGATTAGGACTTACAGCATCAAAAACCATTCTTTCGAACTGGTTAATCGAAGAATAATTATCTTCGTAATGCTCATGAAACCGGTATGGCTGAGGTAGACCCACTAAATTCACGGGTTCACCATGAGATGTCCAATTCCAGTACATCGGCATGAATCCCCATTTATACAGATGAACCCTTACTTTATCACAAGATCTAAATTGAAGGTTCTTACATTTCCGGCATGGGCACCTAATTTGGTCCCCATTCATGAACTAGACATGAGAACATGCAAAGCTTATAAACTGTTCCACTCCCCTACTCCACTCCTCCAAAAAAACCCCCTTTCTCTCGGTTGTAACATTTACTGTACATCCAATTACGCTTGTTTTCCATTCTCTTGCAATCCAAGTAGAATGCCTTAATTTTATCGTGGTGATCCCTTATTATTTCTGATCATGTGAAACTATATGGATAAGAACATAACAGGAAATATAAAATAATTGTCTAAATAGAGAAAACTAATAATTAGCAGTCAACAAATAACAACACATACATGGAGCTAACAACTATTTAGATAACATTAACGTTGTACGTGAGGAACTGTAATCATCAATTACTATTCTCAAGTGAATAAGGCAAAAGTGGAATACCATCAATGCAATACATGAACTTGAGTTCCTTTTAACAACATATTGCAGTACATTAACGTTCCATTATAAGAATTGACTTCTGTTAATGGGAATAACTATCCTTCATGTTTTTAGTTGCTTCCCCTAAACCCTAAAACAAGAAAAATCAACTAAAGTTCCTTACCTAGTATAGCAAATTTAGACTTAAATTTAGGTGATTTTGGGGTGACCGATTGTTTTTCCAACAATCCGGTACTACAATTCATTAGAAGGGGATAGGTGCAGTCATCTATTTCTGTATCCCATAAAATTGCATTCCATCTACTCCGTCGTACATAAATATAAGTATATATTAGTGTCTATTTTTATGACCAAACATCTGGCTTATATTCATAACTCGTCTTTCTGTCTTTGTGTCATTTATGTTTTTTTACAACATGAAACTTGACCTTTTCCTTAAACCCTAAACCAATTAGTGTATCTCTTTATTATTAAAATTAAATTTTATCAAACCAGATTATAGGGTTTGCCTTTTTTTGTAAAATATCCAGTGAGAATACTTTAATTTAGTTTTTTACACTTAACGTAGCTGGGGACTTTTTTAGGTATTCAATACCAACACACAATACTTGAACTAATTTTCTTTCACACTTAAGTCATGCCTTATAACGTTGCAGTAGTGGATCAGTTAACCATGCTAGCAACAGATACTATAATAACTATATGTCAACATGTGGGATAGCTAGTACTGGATCTTACCTCACCAAATTTAACACAGTAAAAGTTACCATGCATTTAATAGTGTTTTAACACAAACATTCAACAATATTTGTTAACGCTGAGGCACCAACAAGAGTGGTACTGCTACATCTTCTGGTAGATATACATGTGATCGAAGCTAGCTAACTATACGGTTGCTCACTAGAACAAAAAACTAAAGACACTTACAGTTGTTATTAGATATAGAAGCACACCCAAGTCTCTGTCTGTCCCACTCCAAACCAGCTTCTACCACAGGTAAAGTAATTCGCCTTAACTCACTGCAACCATGAGTCATCCAATTCGCACAATCTCATCAAGAATGTCTCCAAATAACAGAATGAGGGATCAAACTCATGGAAGGCACATTACCTAACTTCTAGCAGCGCTCTTAACAGTAATATCTTCAATTTAGTTTCTGGTCCTACCCCTCAAGTTGCTATATATACATGGGAAAACATTCATTATCATGCTTCATTCCATCAACCTATAAGCTGTAAAACAATGTTTGAGTACATATGGCTTATAGTGTAGCAAATGATGACTTAGTCTCTAGTATTTGTGAACAGATATGTGGAGCATTCTTTGGGAAATGTTGTAAGTTGCACAGGAAAGATCTGAAAAATACTGAACAGATCCATAATTTTAGTGGCACAACCTGAGGAGTATAGAAATGGAAGAATGTAATAATTCTAACCCTTGGGCATAGCTCACCTATTTTCCCACAGTAAATACGTATGGTACTGGGTCAGTGTCATGATGGTAAGCAGTATAGAAATGAGAGAATATAAGATTCTTAAGCCCTGCCCTAATTCACCCATCTTCTTACATTACATAGGTGTTTTACTAGGTTAATTAAGAACTTTTTTTTAAGTTAGAGGAAATATTTAGTGCTGGGAAAGAAAACCAAGAGAACCTGAAGGATCTTTCGCCTAAGCCTTCAAAAGAGGAAGAAATTTAATCCTCGACCAATAAAGAATCACAATTTTCTGGAGGCATTTATGTCCTTTCCAGCTAAGTGGTTGAGGTTCATTTAGTTCCGTTCTAAGGTTTATTAAGAGAAAAATTTGGTCCCCAAAATTAAAAATTACTATGGAAGTAACATATATGTATTTATATCTTCAACATATTAATATTACATAAAATTCATATGATAGCCAAAATTAAGGACTACTAAAAATCAAGTTTCCATACAAATGGACATAACAACAGTATACAAACTCATACTTTTCTGCATTCAGGGTTTAGTTTTCTCCATTGTCATTTTCATGTGAATAAAACATGAAGTGCATGTTATAACCAGAACACTTTGTTTATTACAGTGCAAATAAATTCATAACATACTTAAATTTCCAAACTGCAATTAAGTCCAGAGCACAAGATAGAACTAACCTCCCTTGATTTGAACGTTGAGTAAGTTCCTGCACCACAACAGTCCTGACCTCAGTATCAATATAGCATTACACTTCCTGCAGTGTTAACAGATTTGTTAACGTTGCTTAACATTCCTAATCAGATTCTATACAACAAAGTTTCTGAAGTATATGCTACCAATGGTGCTGCCTTCATGAATAACTAATGAGAATGTAGTAGGTTCCCTCCAAAAATTCTACAAAAGGTCTAAATGATACAAGGAGAAGACTTAGGTTTCAAAAATCGATAATAAGAAACTACCAAAAAGTTTATAACTAGAGTACTTTCTGATCCATACACAACAAAAACAAGTTAAGGGAGGAAAAAACACAACAAAAAACAGGGACTTGGAGGCACTATACATATAGCACTACCACAAATTTTAGACCCCAAAATAGGAAATGAAAACACCAAAAAAGAAGTTTTAGGCATGTTTGAGTTGCTGGATGATAAACAACAAGAGGATGTATCCCATTATTCACACAGTTAAAATCAGGGAGCTGCTGGACTTTGGAAAGGCAGCTATACACGGAGCTAAAAGAAAAAAGGAGAATGAACTTTGGATTTTGAAAATAGAACAAACCAAAAACACAAAACAAAACAAAACTAGCAAACTATCTGCATGCTGAACGAGGCACGATGCTATTAGAAGTACCGATACACAAAACAAAACAAAAGCCTGCCTCTCGCAGAGCCTGGTCCTTTAGGCTATAATTGGTCTTGATACAAAAGACCATTGTTGGTGGCTAGAAAAGACTACTATTTCAGCCAAAAAAGGAAAAACGTAAAAGATTTCTGCGAAAATAGTTACATTATGCATGTAGCAGTTTATTGAATGATTTGTTGGAACTTAACCTCTCTTTTATTTTGTTCAAAAAACTCCAAATTAACCTTGTATTTAACATCAGTGCTAACAGTAAACTGAAAGAGCCACAGAAAGATATTACCTTAATTCTTAGAATTATTTTCATGATAAAATTTAATATTGGAACTAAACAGGTTACTAGAAATTATTTTATTCTATTGAAGATGATATAAACAAAAAGTAGTGGACACAAGTAGTACCAATTTGGTAACATGGAAAAAATAGTGGCATGTATTTTTGGAAGAAGACATTTTGAAGATCTCTAGGATAGTTTGTGTTTGATGATTTCTATTGATATTCTTACCAAAAGATTATATCAGATCATTTGAGATTGACTGTTCTTAAATGCATTACTTTCTTCCAAATTTTATTGAATGAATATTCTAAGACAGGTCTTAGTAAAGCCAAAAAATGCAATTGGGAGACAGTACAGGAAGATGTTCAGCATGAATAATGTAAGTATATGCTACCAATGGTGCTGCCTCTGGCAGAGCATATTATATTTTCATCTCAATAACCCAATTCCCTATATGCTCCATATACATGTTAATCCAGGAAAGTTTCCTTGAAGCCCGTATTCAACTAACAAGCAATATAATGACCAAATCTTTATCTACCAAATGCATATCAAATCCAAAAACTCCCGTCAAACAAAGAAATTAAGCATCAACACTTCCCACTTCGTCATTTACAGCAACATAACAAGATCAAGTATCTATAACGAAAGATAAAATATAAACCAAGTCCAGCACAGAGACTACTTAATAAGCCCTTAAAGAAAGGAAATTTACACCATCTGTCGTACCAGCTCAGTCACCCCAGCAACAAGGAAATTTCCACCCTCTGTTGTACCAGCTCAGTCACCTCAGCAACAGCTTTCTGGATGAGTTAATCCTGCTAATTCATGAAGCAGCTATTATAGTGCAATTTGACAAGAGACTGGTATATGCAGAAAACATATCTGTGCACTTACTTTTTATATTGCTCTAGTGTCATCAATAGACCAAAAGTAACCTCAAAATGCTATCATACAAGTTCAGGTGAAATCGAAGATGAACAGCCTTAGGATTTGAAACGAACAATGGTCGCAGCAAAAAAAACTAGATCCAACCTGGAAAGTAAGATGATCCCTGTCCTTCCAAGGTTAATATAGTATGCATGCATAAAAAGAAATTTCTTAATAGTGCATAATTTTTTCTTTTCTACAAGGCGTTGACTCTGCATTTCTATTTCAGTGTTCATGATTTTGTTTCACAGCAAATATTTCTTCTTCCATCCGCACTTTTCTATGAGCAGAACATAGAAAAGGTGTCAAAGAAGGATATTGATGTATTATGCCCCTACCAGCTTCAGATTTCTTTAAGACCAAGGCTAGAGACAGGATCAGGGATCCACACACTAGCACAACTAAAGAACTTAGACACCTATACCAGGCATAAGGGATTTTCCATTGTTCAATCATAAGAGACATCAGGTCAAGATTTTTCATGTTTAACCTTTTGGTCACTTCAAAAAATATGTGTACTTTTGGCCAGTGTGTGTGTGTGTGAGAACATTGTTCACTTCAACACTCTGCAGAGTAACTTGCTCCAGTCTTGGACAACTTAATCCCTGATGCCATTTATGTAGCCTGGACAATGAAAGCCAGAAAAGCCAAGCCCAACAACCAAGTTTATGGTGTTTCACCTCTAGTACATAAAGGATGACAGACGAGAACGCATCGAATGCAAGAGTAACCAAATATTGCTGACACAATGCTTGGATACTTGCATCATTTCAAATTTGTCTATTCTAACATTTATGTCATGCATTTTTGCCACGACTATAGTAACAAAAAGAATAACATTAATTACCATGTAAACTCCTCGAGTATTTCCAAGAAACACCTGCAGTTGACACAGCACTTATAGCACTGCCAATCAGGCTAAATTGCACTTCATCTATTGCAGTCTTCAGCTAGAAAGAAAAGAAACAAATTAGAGTTAGGGATGTATATGCTATATGTAGTACTAGCACAACAGAATATACCTTTGGAATTTGCCTAAGTAATTTCTAGATTTTAAAAGAATAACTTGTACAAAATAACACTAATAATAATAATAATAATAATTTACTAATACTCCCTCCAACCCATAATATGTCCCTTTTGCCTTTTCTGTAAAAATTATGGATGTTGTGTCACAAGCATATTATTTATGTTTCTCCAAATTACCTTTTAGTAAATAGAATAATTACAAGGATAAGCATTCATGGGCTTCGCATAATGGGAAGCATACATTTGGAAGATGTCTAAATAAGGACCAAGAACACTTATTTTGGAAAAGGGAAATATATTATGAGTCGGAGGGAGTAATAATTCAAAGCAAAAATCATCTGCACATGTGATCCAGTAAGAACATACAGTAACCAAAGCATGAACTTGCAGCTGTTTTTGATCAACCAGAATCAGATTAAGCCAAAAGCTAGAAATGAAGGAAGAAACCACCATGATACAATCCAGCACACACACAGAAAGAAAACGTGAAACTCTAGTCATTAAACCCAGAAGCAGAAAGGAAGTTCACACCCAAATGTGAATGAAGGAAAATTCAATCACAATGAGAATTGAATTCAAGATAGTAGTCATGAAAGCACACACTTACAGGACCCTACAATCGAAACGAAGATAACAACCCAAAGTTGTACCCTTCGGCAACAAAACAACCCCCATCAAACAACCAAAAGAATCCTGCCTTAAATGCCCCAAATCACTTAATAAGACCTGAAGCAGCCAGCCAGACTCCGGAACAGTCACCAATATTTAAATCCCCTCCACCTGGTTCTGTTGTTTGCCATGGGCTCCTTGTCCTCTAGGCTCTAGTCAGTGATTATCTATAACTTAAAATGGTTTAAAGCTGAAGCCCCATCTCTCGACATGCCCAAAAGACACCAGCAGAATCTCATAAAATTGTTCCATATTACCTACGAGCAGGAATAAACTTATTCTCTGAACCCAATTCATTCTCTTTTCTCATCAAAGTCCTCAACTTTTTCTTCTTAAAATGAACATTTTATATTGATTAAAAGACGAATGAAACATTAAGACATACATAAACTACAGTAGTAAGTCAAGAGCCAAAAAGAAGCAGATTCCCAAAATAGCATATTCGAGAACAACAACAAAGACAGATAGAAATTCAAAAGGGGCACAATCAGACAACACCTAGAACAATAAGCTCCAAAAGAAAATAGTCAACAGGTGGGAGACAATCGTCAGGAGTTGATCAACACCTGAGTCAGGAGATAATCATCTCAAAGTTGATCAACAGGTGGGAGGACCGATTAACTTCGATTCGGGCCAACACAATAGAGCAGCAGACGAGCAACTACGATTCGCAAGGTAGGCGAGGCCTGAACGACTGGGGCATGACTCTCAGAGCTGGCGATTTAGGCTGGGGAAGGGAAGGCAAAGAAAATTGGAGCAGGCGAGCAGGGGTTTGAAGTGGAGAAGAAACAGAAAAAGTCAGTGCGAAGAGTGGAGGCTTCACGCAGAGAATGAAAAGAGGAGAGAACACGGTGCGTTGGAGGTGAAAGAAATATAATGCATAGCGACGGCTTACTGTCGCTTAGAACTAGCGACTACTCATCGTCGCTACTTTTCTTAATTTTAACCTTACCCCAAAGTGAGATTATAAAATAGTAATAAATGGTTAACCGTCATGTGACAATAAACCAATGGTCAATTAGTATAATTTTCATTAAATAGATTATTTGTTAATTACTCAAAAAATATTTAGAGATTTGTATGCTTAAGTAATCAAATTAAAATTTATAATTATACAATTAAACAAGTGACATACAAAACGATAACTAGTTTTATTCAACTACATTTAACATAAACAATAAATAAAATAAAATGTGAAAAATTGGAGGTCACATTATAAAGATTAAATAATCGACAAGTACTGAAGGCTATTAAGATTAAATTTTATCAAACCACTATTTCAAATGCATTTCGGTCTTTATCGTGATCAGGAAACTGTACACAAATGAACAAAAAAAAAAATTTCAACTTGGCTAACTCATCGATTCCTCTAACCAAACCAACATAATGAACATGTGGTAAACCACAATTTTTTAAACTTGATTATATAAAGTAGTGAAAAAATTTACACGCACTGAAAAACATTTACATGAACAAATATGCATTAAATACTTTTAATAAATAATGAAATGTGTTATTATTTATAATAAAAAAGCAATATGTAATTAGATATCAATAAAATAATAGCTTACCCACCACTCATTTGCCAAAATTTTTTTTATGAGTAATATCATAAAGTAGTTTATTTGCTTTCATCTTGAATACGTCAGGTAGCGGCTCATAACCATCTACTAAACTTTTATTCGAGTTTAAGGTCCATAAATCAACAACAGTACATATATTTAAAAAAATATATTTATGTTAAAGGAGATGACAATTGAGCATAAGAAATGACTAACAGATGAGAACTATTACTATTTGTTTGGATTTTGTTAAATTTAGCGACGGCTAAAAGTCACTAAATTAGCGAGGGTAAGATGTCACTAAATTTAGTGACGCATAACAGTCACTAAATTAGCGACGGTAAGACGTCACTAAATTTAGTGATGTATAACCGTCACTAAATTAGCAACGTTAATCCGTCACTAATGTTAGCGACACATAACCGTCACTAAATTAGCGACTTTAAACCGTCACTAAATTAGCGATGGTAAGACGTCACTAACGTTAGTGACGCATAACCATTACTAAATTAGGAACTTTAAGCCGTCACTAACTTTAGTGACGCATAACCGTCACTTATTTAGCAAAGGTAACCCGTCACAAACTTTAGTGACGTTTAACAGTCACTAATTTGCAACGGTAAATTGTCACGTAGAGCTCGATAAAACTTTAGCGATGGATATCAGTCCCTACATAGCAGCAACAAACTAATTGGGTTGAAAAGTATGCAGCAGTTAAACTACGTGTCATGATATATATTTAGCGAATGCGCATGCATTCATTGTGTATCAATATTTTTGTTTTATTATTCTGTTTCTTTAAACAAAATTATTTGTTGTAATGGTAAAGATACAACAACTTGTTGGATAGAAGGATCTCTATAACGTAAATAAAATTCGTATAATCTTAAAATTGTTTCCCGAGGAACAAAATATCTACAATGTAAATACATTTGTATTCTATTAACTTAAATAATTTATGTTGTGTGAGAATTTGATCAGCCAATAGTTACATTTTTAGCTATATTAACTCTTACTCTATTTAGTCTTTGTATTATTGTACTTAAAAAGATATTTTAACATTTGTGACCTGTTACACCATTCCACATTAATATGTGCTTCATACCAAGTTAATAATTGAATATTATACGGAACAACAAAATGATTATCTACTTTCACTCTATTTTTATAGCTTCTTCTCCACTTAAACGTCTTCTATATATTACAAATACATCTTCAGTAATTAAAGCTCCTTCTGCATTTTTTTGGGAAATGTTTAATATATTGATTATTTTTCTTACATAGAGATGAAGATTTTTCTATTACACATTAACCATGACTCATAAATTTTACCATTGTTTCAGAAGCATTTGGGTCTTTATCCTAATCAGGAAACTCTACACAAATGAATAAATCTATTTTTTGGAACTTGGGTTCCTCATCGATTCCTCTAACGAAACCAACATATGAACATGTTGTAAACCGCAATTTTTTAAACTTGATTATATAAAGTACTGAAAAAATTTACATGAACAAATATGCATTAAATTAGGTTAATAAATAATTAAATTCTTGATTATTTATAATAAAAATTTAATATTTAATTAGATATCAATAAAATAACTGCTTACCCACCACTCATTTGCCAAAATATGTTTTCTGAGTAATATCATCAAGTAGTTTATTTGTTTTCATCAAGTAGTAATTTAGCAAAGGTAGCACGCCGCTAACTTTAGCAACGATTCACCGTCACTAATTTAGCGACGGTAATCCGTCACTAATATGTAGCGACTTGTAGCCGTCACTAAAGCTTCACCAGACTATTTGCGACTATTTACCATTGCTAATTAGCGACGGTTTTTAGCCGTCGCTAATTTACATTTTTCTAGTAGTGTCTGCTGATTTGTTTTGCATTGTAGATCAAGCGAGTGAGAACTATAGGAAATGATTGATGAAACAGTGATAGAAATATAAAAGTAATTAGGTTTTAGAAATTATAGTACCCCTTTTGTCTCATATTCTTTGAAATATTTGACTTTTTTGAATAGTTTGAATTAAATTTATTCATATTACTCATTATATCTCAAATTATTTGCACCATCCATATTTTAACAATTAATATATAATTTTTTGTTTTCAACATTTTAATATATAAATAAAAAATTTTATGCATGTGTAGCAATGTGATTTTTAGGAGTCGCCACCAATCAGTTTACCTAGGTCGATTGGATACCTGAAAAATGGTCTGCAAGAGATTCTAAGATCGTTAGTCGGTTACGCTAAAATAACCTTATTAAAGCGCCCGGGAATTGGTACTATGGGGTTTAGTTTTATCTTTTCCTAATTATTTATTTCTTGACCTAATCTTTGATTGAAAGTTATTTTTTTAATTCCAAACTGGGGATCTTATCAGACCAACCGATTTAATTCCAAACCGGGGATCTTATCAGACCAACTGAATATGGAATAAACAATCTGTTTCGGGATTTTATCAAACCACTGAAAACAGACATCCTGAAAAATAAATGTCAAGTACTAAAAAATAAAAAAGAGTTACCTTCATTTGATTTCTTGTTAATGTCTGTGTAATGAGAAAAATAAGAAAAATCTAAATTTAATGGGTGCCCAAAACAAACAAACAAAAAGAAACAAAGAAAAGCTTGCTGTCAGTGATTGATCTAAAAGAAAAAGAAAAGAATTAGCGACTTAATGAGCGAAATAAAAACTCAGAGGACTAGATTAAGGTCATACCAAAAAGGATGACTATTCGGGTCGGATCTGGGTCGAAAACGGGTCGGGTACGACTAGAGAAGCGGATCGTGCTCGATTTCTCCTTCGATTCGTGCGTTCAGTGGCCTAGCGAAGGCTGGGGAGGCGACGGCGGCAACGTAGGGACGACGGCGAGTCTGGTGGAGGACCGAGGAGGAAGGAGACAGAGATGGCAGCGGTGACGGTGGCGAAACGGAAGACGGTGGACGGCGTTAGGATCGCGCCGCGACAGGGAGGACGAGCAATGAAGGCTGGAGGTGACGGCGTGACGGAGCAAGGAGGCTGGCACGGCGTGGAGCGGCGTTGAACGGCTGGCGTCGGGCAACAGAGAACAGCAAGGGAGAGAGAAACACCAGGGATGACGGCGTAGATGGCAAGAACTTAGGGTTTCTGGGAAGAGAGGCTGTGAGATCAGGGGGGCTTAGGCTGCAGTTTGACCTTTTTCTGAGAGAGCTTAGGGTTTTGAACTTTCTCTCCCCCTTTCTCTCAAAATTTGGAACCATATTTATACTAGAGGGGACTTAAAACGTGATTAACACTGTTTTTAGAGTTTAAAATCCATCCAAATCAAATTTGAAGAAGTTTAGTCCAATTAGGATATAATCTGGTGAAATTACTAGTTTCAGTCCAATAAAACTCTCAATCTGCCTATTCTGCCCTAAGTTCTGTACGAATTTCAATTTGACCCAAAATTTTCAGGAATTACCAGATTAGCCCAAAAGTTTGCAAAAATCCCCAGATTTTCCTAAAATTTCATAAAATAGCCAAATTTGGTTCAAACTCTCTAAAATTAACAGATTTGCCCCAAACTTTTGAATTTTGCTCAAAACTTTCTAAAAATCCCTAGTTTCCTCCCAAACTTTTTCTTTTTACCCAAATTGACCCTACAAGACTTTTAGGACTCCAAATTAGTACCTAAACTAAATTAACTCATATTTCTACCCTAGATGACCACTTAAACTCCAAAAATCAACAATTACCTTAAAAGACTAAACTGCCCCGATAAAAATCAAAATACTCCTAAACTAATTTTCTTAGACAAAATTCAGTGCCCGGAAAAAATTGGGTATCAACAGCATGAATAATAAATCAAGACCTACAATTTTTAAATATATTTTTTTAATTTTTTTAATAACAATAATATAAATAAATTCATGTCAAACTAGTTAGAAAAGTTAAATGGATCAAAGAAAATGGGACGGAGGGAGATTATTTGTTAGAAAAAAAATTTAAAAAGTATATATTTAGAAACTATAGGTCTTTATTTATTATTTAATATATTCATTTTCATTTATATACTAAAATGTTGAAAAGAAAAAAATTATAAATTAACTGTTGAATACTGAATATTACAAAGAACTTGACATAGAGGAAGTATTTTATTAAATAAATTATATATTAATATATCTTCATAAATTTTATATTATTTTTATCTCTAGTTAAATTAAATTTTAATCAAACTTAAACAAAAAATTGAATGAATTTAGCGATTTCGGCTTATGCATCAGTAAACCCAACAATCAAGCTGAATCTGGTCTAAGACCCAATAACCTGACCTGATTAGATCCAAATCCAAATAAACCTGACCTGACCCAACCCAAACATGAAATCTACTCAACCTGAAATCAACTCGAACCCAACTAACCTGACCTGAACGCAACCTAGACCTAAATACATGCTGACTCGATTAAACCTGAACCTGAATGATCTGACCCAACCCACCCAATTGCTATCCCTATCTAAGATTGGACGAAAAGGGTTGGCCTCACCCATGCCCAGTAAGCCTCCTCTAGTAATCCATCCACCTTTTCATAAGGTAGACTCAAATAAGGTAGGCCTAATGAAGGAAGGAAACTGGAGGCCATGTGGGTCACCTTAAATTTCTTTAAGTTCTTATCGTGATCGGGCCATGATTTACTCAACCTTCATGAAACGGTTGGATTCAATCTAAAAAGAATTTGAATTCCTCCACCGTGAAGCCAAGGAATCAAATCTCAAAATCACATTCCATAACGAGAAGATGAAGTGATTTTAGATTACCATTGTTGGATTTGTTTCAAAGAAAACTTTAATTTTGATGATGACAAATGATGTGTGTTAATATTTTTAATCTCACTTCTTTGGTCAAAATAAGGTTAATTGAACTTATGCTTAATTTTCAAGTGTGTCAAGTGATTATCTCAAAAAATATGTTTTAAGAATATTGAGGAAAAATTGCTTTTGAAAAGAAACTAGTTTGAATCAAGTTTGATTCCCAAATGACAAGTGTTTTTGAGTTGTTTTAAGTTAATCCATTAAAGTCATAGTTTAACAGGTATTTCTTTCACCCAAGTTTAACTTGCTCCCAAGATTATACTTTAACACATTAAACTGGTTTAATCCGAAGTTTAAGTTTCCTATGAATTTTTGAAGAACATCAGTTAACGTGTTAAAAGTTGGTCTTAACCTGTTAAAGTTGAAGTCTGAAGGCTCCCTTTCAAATGCTTCAAGTGGCGCATTTTCAGCCAAGATTTCAAATGGAACTCGGACGAATCAGAAGACGCCACCTGTATAGTTATGTCGTGCATTAAATGCGTTGTCTCTAGCTGCTTTTGACCATTGAAGGGAGAAGTTGAGTTTAACCCGTTAAACTCGGGACTTAACGCAAAATCTGGGAACTCTGCATTTTTGCATAAAAACAGAGCAACGGCTCTCCAAATTTTAAGGAACCTTTTCAGGCATTTCCAGCAGGGTCTCAACGGTCTAATAGCTTCCTAAAGTGTATATTTACACTAAGATACATTTTGTAAACCTAACTTGGCAACTAAAAAAAAAAATCCTCCATCAAAGAGCTTAAACTAGAAAAATTGCCAAGAACTTGTGCTTGTGCTTTCATTGGCTTATCTAGCATTGTTTGCTTAGTTCTTACCTTGTAACCAGGAATTGTTGAGCTTGTCTTGAGTGGTTAAGTGATTTCCTTGTAAGGGAAAGGGAGTTAGAAGGGTTTCTAGTTAGCCTTTGGCAAAACTAGTGAGAGGTGAAGGTAGAAGGAACTAGCAAAGGGTTGTGTGCCATTGTAAGCTATTGTGTATCATTGTGTTTCATAGTAGAGAAGAAAACTCTCAAGTGGTGAGCTTGAGGAGAGGAGTAGGCTCTCAAGAGGAGAGTTCGAACCTCTATAAAAATTCTCTTGTCCAAGCTTCTTCTTCTCTCTACATACTTGAGCTTTGGTGGGTGTTTTATGCAACTTATTTTGGTTGAACTTGTTTGTTTTCAAAACTACTTCAAAGGTAGCTTTCAAAACAAATCTAGGTGGATTGTGGTAGTCATTTTCTGAGTAAAATAGAGTTAATCATTGTTCCTCAAATTAAATTTGAGTTTGAGGTTTCAAGGATTCACTTGTGCTTTATTTTTGGAACCCAACCAATTCACCCCCTCTTGGTTGCACTTGTGCCAACAATTGGTATCAGAGCTAGTGGCTGTGTTTTGATAAAATCCTATGATTTTCAAGCCTAAAGATCCATGGCAACCACTAGTATGCATCTTGAGGGCAAAATCCTTCTAGGCCACCTTTGTTTGACTCCACAAACTTTAATTGGTGGAAAACTAGAATGGAAATTCATATCCAACCTATTGATCATGCTCCTTGGAGGATCATTAAGGATGGTCCTAGGATACCCATAAAAATAGTTGATGGAAACCAAGTGCCAAAAGATCGAACGGAATATGAACCGGAGGATGATCTCATGTGCACTATGAATGCAAGGGCAATGAATATCATATATTGTGCACTAACCCCCGATGTATTCAATTTGGTTTCTTCTTGTGGAAATGCTAGGGATATATCAAACAAGCTATTGGTGACTTATGAAGGAACCACACAAGTGAAGGACACCAAGATGCAAATTCTTGTAAGGCCATATGAGTTGTTTACCATGGAGCCAAATGAGAGCATTCAATAAATGTTTAGAAGATTCAATGAGATCCTCACACCATTCAAATTACTTGGGAAGGAGTACACAAATGAGGAGTTGGTCAGGAAGATCTTGTGGAGCTTACCTCCATCATGGAAGAGTATAGTTGAAGCCATCAATGAAGGAGGAATCATTAAGACAATGCATGTGGATGAGCTCTTTGGAAAGTTGTTAACCTATGAGATGAAGGAACAAGTTGAGGAAAGATACATCAAGGAGAACAAGTCAATGGCTTTGAAGACTCAAGAGGACCACACATCATCAAGTGAAGATGGAGAAACTGATGTGGACCTCTTGGCAAGAAAAATTAGTACGATGTTCAAGAAGTCAAGAAGCAAAAATTTCAAAAAGGAGAAGCATGAAAAGAGTAAAGGAGAGCATTCAAAAAGGAGGGATGAAGTTATCTGCTACAATTGCAAGGAGCTTGGACATCTTCAATTCAATTGTCCATTGAAGAAAAAAAAGAAACCAAACAAGTACAAGAAGTTCTCCAAGAAAAAGAGTGGAAAAGCTATAGCGGCTTGGAGTGCAAGTGACTCATATTCAAGTGAAGGTTCATCTTCATCCAATAGCTCAAGTGATCAAGCAAATCTTTGCTTATTGATAGATGATGGTGTAGCCTCCTCATCAAACCAAAGTCACTCCAACCTATGTCTCATGCCAAAGGAGAAAAATAAGGTAAACAACTACTCAAGTGATTTATCTAGCTCATACATATCTATAGGTAGTGAGTATTTAGAGTTGCAAAATGCTTTTAATGCTCTTTACAAGGACTTTTAAAAGCTTGCTAGACATGTAGGTGAATTAAAAGCTTTAAATGCATCCTTGACCAAAGAAAGCGATGAGCTAAAAAAGGAGAACTTTGATCTCATGCAATCTTTATCTAGATTTGTCAAATGAAAATAAAAATTTGACTTATTACTTGGAGCACAAAAAGGTGTTTATGATAGGGCCGGAATAGGCTACAATCCTTTAGTTAAAGAAAAGAAGTTTGGGAATAGATTTATTGGTGCATCATCTACTATGTATAGCCCATTCACAACTTGTCATGCTTGTGGTAGAAAGGGTCATTATGCATATGATTGCATAACTAGGAAACCAAATGCACAAATTGGCTATAAGATGATTTGGGTTCCCAAGGGAACCAAGGTCGTGGCTAACATTGAAGGACCCAAGAAAATTTGGGTACCAAAATCCAACAAGTGATTGTTTATTTGTAAGGGGCAAGAAAAGAGACTTGGTACTTGGATAGTGGATGCTCAAGACATATGACCGGTGAAAAGTCTCATTTCATAAGCCTCAAGCAAAAAGAAGGAGGAACCGTCTCATTTGGAGATAATAGCAAAGGTACCATCATTGGTATAGGTAAGGTTGGTAAGGAAAATTCCTCCTCAATCGACAATGTGTTGCTTGTTGATGGATTGAAGCACAACTTACTTAGTATTAGTCAATTGTGTGATAAGGGTTATAGAGTTATATTTGAAGCTCTTGTATGTTAAGTGATTGATATTGTTTCCAATCAAACTAAGTTCATTGGTACAAGACAAGGAAATGTTTATGTGATTGATTTAAATGACTTGTCTTCTTTTAATGTGAAATGTCTAATGGCCACAAACAAAGATGATAGTTGGTTATGGCATAGAAGACTTGGTCATGCTAGTATGCACATAATTTCAAAGCTAGTAAAAAGTGATTTGGTTAGAGGTTTACCTAAAATGAAGTTTGAAAAAGACAAAGTGTGTGATGCTTGCATGAAGGGAAAACAAACTAAGGTTTCCTTTAAATCAAAAAATTGTATTTCAACTTCTAGGTCTCTTCAACTTCTTCATATGGACTTGTTTGGACCTATTAGAACTAGGAGTTTGGGTGGAAAGCAATATTGCTTTGTAATTGTTGATGACTATTCTAGATTCACTTGGGTATTTTTTCTTGCTCATAAAAATGACACTTGTGATGTATTCATTCCATTTGCTCATAGGGTTCAAAAAAAAAAAAGGTTCATGTATTAGCTCAATTCGTAGTGATTGTGGTAAAGAATTCATTAATCATGACATGATTTCATTTTGTGAATCAAGTGGCATTTCTCATAACTTTTCGGCCCCTAGAACTCCTTAACAAAATGGTGTTGTGGAAAGAAAGAATAGAACTCTTGAGGAGATGGCTAGAACTATGTTGTGTGAAAGTTGTCTACCAAAGTATTTTTGGGCCGAAGCAACAAATACCGCATATTACATTCTTAATAGAGCTTTGATTAGACCCATTCTCAATAAAACCCCATATGAGCTTTGGAAAGGTAAGAAGCCAAACATTTCATATTTTCATGCATTTGGGTGCAAGTGTTTTGTCTTGAACAATGGAAAAGATAATCTTGGAAAGTTTGATGCAAAGAGTGATGAAGCTATATTTGTTGGTTACTCTAGTACAAGCAAAGCATTTAGAGTCTTTAATAAAAGAACTCTTGTTATTGAAGAATCCATTCATGTTGTATTTGATGAGACTAACAATACTACTAGAAAAGAGTGTTGTAGTGATGATGATGTTGTAGATGATGCTCATCAAAAGGAAATCAATCACAATGAGAAGGAAGTCTCTCATGTTCCACCAAAAGATGACAACTTTGAAGGAGATGAGCCTAATGATGCACTAGAGCATACACAAAGTCAGGAGCCTTTGCATGATAATCAAGATCAATCTAAGGAACAATCCCTATAACAAGAAGAGCACTTTCATCAAGGATTACCTAGTGAATGGAAGTTCAAGCACAAATCTAGTCATCCAAGAGACCTCATAATAGGTGATGCTTCAAGAGGTATTGTGACTAGATCTTCCTTGAAAAACTTATATAGTTACTATGCCTTCTTGTCTCAAATAAAACCTAAAACCATTGATGAAGCCCTTGGAGATGAAAATTGGATTTTGGCTATGCAAGAGGAACTAAACCAATTTTGTAGGAATGAGGTTTGGGAACTAGTGCCTAAGCCAAAAGACTATTCCATTATAAGGACGAAATGGGTTTTTAGAAACAAGCTTGATGAAAATGGTGTTGTCTCTAGAAATAAGGCAAGGTTAGTTGCAAAGGGTTATAGTTAAGAAGAGGGTATTGACTTTGAAGAGACCTTTGCACCCGTTGCAAGGTTAGAAGCTATAAGATTGCTTTGTGCCTTTGCTTGTTATATGGAGATTAAGCTATTTCAAATGGATGTGAAAAGTGCTTTTTTAAATGGATTTATCAAAGAAGAAGTTTATGTTTCATAACCCCTCGGTTTTGAAGATCCAAATTTTCCAAACCATGTTTTTAAATTGAAGAAAGCTTTGTATGGGTTAAAGCAAGCTCCTAGAGCTTCGTATGATAGGTTGAGTAAATTTTTTATTGATCAAGGTTTTGCTAGAGGTACGGTTGATACTACTCTCTTTATTAAGCATTCTAAGGATAATATGTTAATTGTGCAAATTTATGTAGATGATATCATATTTGGTGCTACTAATGAGTCTTTATGTAAAGAATTTTCTAAGTTAATGCAAGGTGAATTTGAGATGAGCATGATGGGTGAGCTTACCTTCTTCCTTGGACTTCAAATCAGACAATCAAAGGAAGGTATTTTCATCAACCAAGCTAAGTACACAAGAGAGCTACTAAAAAGGTTTCGCTACTCAAATGCAAAGCGGAGTGTCATTCCAATGGGTGCCACAACTAAGCTTGATAAGGATGAAGATGGTAAGCCTATTGACCAAAAACTCTATAGAAGCATTATAGGTTCTTTGCTTTATTTGACCGCTAGTAAACCGGATATATTGTTTAGTGTTTGCTTGTGTGCTCGTTTTCAATCATGTCCTAAGGAATCACACTTAAAAGTGGTAAAAAGGATTTTTAGATATTTAGTTGATACACCAAACCTATGATTATGGTACTCTAGAGACACTAGTTTTAATCTTTTGGGATATTCCGATGCCGATTATGCCGGGAGTAAAGTGGATCGAAAATCAACTAGTGGCTCTTGTCAATTTATTGGGTGTTGTCTTGTATCTTGGTTTTCAAAGAAACAAAATTCGGTTGCTTTATCCACTGCGGAGGCCGAATATATAGCAACCCGAAGTTGTGTAGCTCAAATATTGTGGATGAACCAACAATTGAAAGACTATGGCTTTAATTTCAAAAAGACACCCATTAAATGTGATAATACAAGTGCCATTAGTCTAGCTAAAAATCCGGTTTTCCACTATAGAGCAAAGCATATAGAAGTTAGGCATCATTTTATTAAATATCATGTGCATGAAGGTGATATTGTTCTTGAATTCATAGATACTCAACATCAATTGGTTGATATTTTTACCAAACCCTTGTGTGAAGAAAGATTTATTTTTATTAGAAGGGAACTTGGAATGAGCAAACCAAAGTAATTGTTTCAAATGAATGGAACTATGTGTTCATTAAAATTAATTTCATGATCATAAAGTTCATTTATTCATAAAATAAAGTGTGTCACTTAGCCATCAAAATTTTTGTACTCAAAATTCTTTTTTTTTTAAACAAAAGAAAAAAAAAGGTTCAGTTTAATCGCTTTAGTTTTTAGTTTAATTCGAATAGAGTGCCTTTCCTGTTAAAATACGTTGTTCATGGGAGATGTTCGTCTTCTTCCAAAGATTAATTTTCAGTTTAACCGATTAACTCTTTAGTTTAACTTGTAACATTAAGGCTCTGTCCGTTCTCTTCAAAATTAGTCCAAGTCTCTTAACTCCTGGCTGTCGCGCTTTTCCACCAGACTCCTTGCTTTCCCCCACTCCCTCATTTCGTCTTCCCACAATCTTCCATTACCATCCTCTTCTCTGCTCGGCGCCTAGGTTTCCGGCAGGCAGCGCTCCCTTCTCCTCCCCCCTTCTTGGTTGCACTTGGGCTCGGTTCGATGCACAAACGTCCCCAAGGGACTGATTCTCACCCTCCTTCTCGACCGAGCAAGCGGTTGAAACGAAGTGCACCTCCACGCAACCGGTGAACTACTCCCAAAAGTGCCCTTGTCTCTCCCTCGACTCCTCCGACTGACAACCCGTCTCACACACCCACTGAGGTACCTCAATCCCCTTCTGTGCTTTACTTGATAGACACATCTGAGGAGACTATAGCAGATATTAGGCAGAGAAATTTGTGTCTAGTCTTTGTTGTGAGTAGATATATGTTGCATCTTGAGCTGATTGATGAGGTCGTCACTTGGCTTGAAAAGCTTAATTTGATTCCTTTTTGTGAGGCCCAGCTAGAGGGTTACTCCTCCTTAGTGAAAGAATTTTACTGCAATTTACGGACAAAGCACTCCGGGGAAATCTTTCAGTTAACAAGTTTTGTGAGAGGAAAAACAATTGAACTCACTCCAGCTTTAGTCTGTCAAGTTATTGGTGTGGAGTCTGTTTCAGAAGCTAAGGATTCCGATATTGAATCAGAAGCCCTTAAATATTTCTTTGCCGAAGTAGTTCAAAAGGCTAAGGTTTTCCCCTCCCATCCCTCTCCCAACTTACTCACTGCTAATCATCAAATGTTGCATTGGATTGTTGGAGGTGTTCTCCTCCCTAGAAACAATTTTAGCACTGTGACAAAAAAGGATTCCTGCCTAATGTATAAGTTGATAAAGTGTTATCCTATTGACCTTGGTGGACGGATCCTCAAGCAAATGATTCAAGCTCGAAACAACACCAAACAGAGGCTTTCTCTTCCTTATTTCGGTCTCATCTCCCGCCTCCTTGAACATCTTCAGGTTGATTGCTCAGTTGACACTCTTACCTCCCTTGCTCCGCTTTCTCTCACGGCCAAAAGGCGATTGGAGAAGAGTGCTCTTGAGTTGAAAGGCCGTTCTTGGAAGCGGATCCCTACCGTTTACCAAGCTGCTCTTGATGCAGCCCTCAAGGATAACTTCAAAGATTCCTCCTGTGCAGAGCTTGTTGCAGGACTAAGTGGCAATGACGGCACTGCAGCAAATCGCTCGTCAACAGCCCAACCCGCTCCAGCTCAAGCAGCTGTGGACAATTCAGGACCACAAAATCCTCTTGAGCGGCTTGAACAAGAGATCAAGAAGTTGCGAGCGAAAGTGGATCTTCTCTTACGACACTTTGGACTTGGCGGTGCCCACACCCTTCCAGCTATGGCTGAGCATGCTGCCGTTGCCCCCATTCCACCACCCTCTGCTGCTCAGATGACTTTCTTTCCTCATGATCCTTTCCCTCCTCCGCCTCCCACTCATGCTGGCTCCTCCACCACTGTCTTGCATCGATCCAAGAGCTTCTAATTTCCGGTTGACAGAGTCTAGTAGTGACACCGACATATCTTCTACTTATCACACTTTCTTTTTTAGACTTGGGTTGCTCTGTGACTTTTGTTCTTGTGGATTTGTTCCACATGACTGTTATGTTTGGTTATGGACGTATTTATGCCTATGTGGCTGTTATGACTTTATTATGCTTCTTGTTTCACTTGATGCTTATGCTTATACCTGTTCTTCATTCTTTTTGATTATGACAAAAAGGGGGAGAAAATTAGTGGTTGTTGTTATTGATTATTTGCTTTTATTGATTCAAGAATTATATGCAAGAAGTGAGGGGGAGTAGTATTGTTATGATGAAGAAAGGGGGAGCATGAGTATATTTCCTTTTTGTTACTTGTGGAAGTGATTGGATTTCTATATATGCTGGATATTTGTGGTTGTTTTGTTGTCTTTTAACAGGAAGGATTGCTCATTTTTTAAGGGAAACTATGGCAAAATGTTTCCAAAATCTTTACACTTGACTCTCTCCAATACTTATTTTCAAAGGGTTTTGTCATCATCAAAAATGGGGAGATTGTTGGATTTGTTCTAAAGAAAACTTTAATTTTGATGATGACAAATGATGTGTGTTAATATGTTTAATCTCACTTTTTTGGTCAAAATAAGGTTAATTGAACTTATGCTTAATTTTCAAGTGTGTCAAGTGATTATCTCAAAAAATATGTTTTAAGAATATTGAGGAAAAATTGCTTTTGAAAAGAAACTAGTTTGACTCAAGTTTGATTTCCAAATGACAAGTGTGTTTGAGTTGTTTTAAGTTTAATCCATTAAAGTCACAGTTTAACAGGTATTTCTTTCACCCAAGTTTAACTTGCTCCCAAGGTTATACGTTAACACGTTAAACTGGTTTAATCTGAAGTTTAAGTTTCCTGTGACTTTTCGAAGAACATCAGTTAACGCGTTAAAAGTTGGTCTTGACCTGTTAAAGTTGAAGTTTGAAGGCTCCCTTTCAAATGCTTAGAGTGGCAGGTTTTCAGCCAAGATTTCAAATGGAACTCAGATGAATCAGAAGACGCCACCTATATAGTTCTGCCGCTCATTAAATGCGTTGTCTCTAACTGCTTTTGGCCGTTGAAGGGAGAAGTCGAGTTTAACCCGTTAAACTCGGGACTTAACGCGAAATTTGGGTACTCTGCATTTTTGCGTAAAAACAAAGCAATGGCTCTCCAGATTTTAAGGAACCTTTTCAGGCGTTTCTAGCAGGGTCTCAACGGTCTAATAGCTTCCTAAAGAGTATATTTACACTAAGATACATGTTGTAAACCTAACTTGCCAACTAAAAAAAAAAAATCCTCCATCAAAGAGCTTAAACTAGAAAAATTTCCAAGAACTTGTGCTTGTGCTTTCATTGGCTTATCTAGCATTGTTTGCTTAGTTCTTACCTTGTAACCAGGAATTGTTGAGCTTTTCTTGAGTGGTTGAGTGATTTCCTTGTAAGGGAAAGGGAGTTAGAAAAGTTTCTAGTTAGCCGTTGGCAAAACTAGTGAGAGGTGAAGGTAGAAGGAACTAGCAAAGGGTTGTGTGCCCTTGTAAGCTATTGTGTATCATTGTGTTTCATAGTAGAGAAGAAAACTCTCAAGTGGTGAGCTTGAGGAGAGGCGTAGGCTCTCAAGAGGAGAGTTCGAACCTTTATAAAAATTCTCTTGTCCAAGCTTCTTCTTCTCTCTACATACTTGAGCTTTGGTAGGTGTTTTATGCAACTTATTTTGGTTGAACTTGTTTATTTTCAAAACTACTTCAAAGGTAGCTTTCAAAGCAAATTCTAGGTGGATTGTGGTAGTCATTTTCTGAGTAAAATAGAGTTAATCATTGTTCCTCAAATTAAATTTGAGTTTGGGGTTTCAAGGATTTACTTGTGCTTTACTTTTGGAACCCAACCAATTCACCCCCCTCTTGGTTGCACTTGGGCCAACAACCATTAGTTGATTTAAAAACAAATTATGTAATTTAGTTTATAATAGTATATTAATGTAAACAATACTAAAATGAACCGAATCTTGACCCGTCGATTCACCATTTCTACAAATTATCTCAAGTTGATGCAAAGTGACACATTTATGCATTTCATACAACACATTTGTTGATGCATGATCCTCATGAACCTCGCATATTTGCACGCCATTATTACCAATATTCACTTATAATTTTTAAACAATTGAATCATGAAATATATAAAAGCAAAAACATATTTGAATGCCAAATATAAACGTGTTTTTAAATAAATTTAAATTAAAGTGAAGTACTTACAATTGCAACAACATAAGCATCACTAGAGTTTACAAGTTGAAAGATAACTTCATACCTCATGTCGAATACAAAATAATAATAACATTGACATGAAAAAGTACAGGTTAGCCTAATATCATCATTTTTAGTTACTCGGAGACATGACTTATGCATGTTCAACTGGAATTACTAACAAAATGAAAAAAAAATGTATAACACTTACATTTGAGTACAAGAAAATTATCTCATTATCTAGGAATTATTCATCTCTTATGTTGATAGCATCTCATAATTGGGTAACACAAACTCTTAACAAAAAATTATAACCAACCAAGGAAAAGGTGTTGAATAAGATGATAATATTATTGCATGATAAAGTTGGAATAATATGGAAGCGCATAAATTTAATAAGTATATTGTTTAGAAAATTCATTAGATAGACATCCCATATAGTTAAATACAATATATACACAATACCAGAACATTGACAAAGTTACTTAAGGGATGTCACATTTGACATCTATACAATCGGTCAATTACTTCCGAATAAACAATATTTTTCATGATTGATGAATCGATTGAACTAGTAATTTTTATAAGAACATGGAAACCATCTGGTAAAGTCACTCAAGATGCAGCAACATATAGCTGACCATAACTAAAAAATGGTTCTAGTAGATAAAGGACAACATGTTCAAATGTTTGCCCCTAGCTCTTGTTTATTGTTATAGCAAAACATACTTTGACAAGAAACTGTCTGCATGGCAACTTGAATGGCAACTTAGTACCTAATGGGACCATTTCTATTCACGGTATAAAACAACATTATCTAACATTACTACCAGTAAGAATCATTGCTTCAATAACCCTTGACACTAACTTTGTAATAATTAATCTAGCCCGTTTGTAGAAGCCGTTTGCTTGGTTTATATTCCTCATAAAAAATAATTAGAACCCCAACCTTCTAATCTAATCTATGATTTGGAATACTAGGAAACTTTAAAGTGTTCAGGTACTTGATAGGGTATAATGGAATCTAAGAATTAGCATTTTTTGAAGTAAGGGAAATATAATCTGTACTAAGGTATGTCATAACATTTGATGCCAATTGTGACATCAAATGATTGTTAACAACAACAACAATATCATTTTTCATAGCCAGTATCTCTTTTCTGTTAGATAGACCATATTAGTAATCCTTGTTAGTAAATTTGCGTACATTGACTCAATGATTGAATCAAGTAGATGCCCAATAATTATGATAAAAAACTTGTGAGGTATCTTCAGCCATTTTGTATCTTCTTCATCATCAAAAAGTTTTGTAAGGATAATCTACCTTCTCCTAATTGCAAGAGCCAATCAATGAATAAATAACATCAGAAGAAATAGAGTTTCATAATCGCATGTTCTCTGTTAGTGGAAGGACACAACATCATTGGCATAGATAGGAAAAGAATACTGAAGCTAGGACGATATGCTCTTCTGCTGTGAGGAATTACAGGTAGTATCTATCGAAAATCAACCCCTAAAACTATGGTTTTTCCATTGAATATCTATGACTTAGCATAAGGATCATGTGGATATACGAGATCTCAAAGAAAACAGTCCAATGCTTCAAACACATAATGATATACCATTGGAACCTTATCCTAAATTATCAAACTTGCCATATGTAAAAGGTCAATGACTAGTGTTGAAAGCTTAACATTAAGGTATGAATTTTTATCCAGGTTGATTGGGATCTTTAAACACAAGTATACAGTTTAACCCTTAGGAAGAAAAAATGCAGCAATACTGGATGATGCAACTGCTAAAGCTATTTACCTTGGGAATGCAAGCGAGCCAAAATCTTTCACCATAGGTTTGTCTTCCTTGTACTGCCATTTCCATATACAAAAAATAAACCACCAATTCTACTCTCAACTAATCTAAGAATCTAAGAATTGAAGAATATATGTGAAACTGTCGATGGTTAAGACCGTCAAACAATGCATCATATTCAACTAATAATGACAATCTGTCATAGTTTAGTTCCTCCATGATTAGAGCATTTGGTTCCATCATGGGTCGTATACTTTGATCCGAGCAATAGAATGCACAATTTCGATAGGGATCAACACCTCTGTGTTGTACATAAGGGAAAATGAGGTTTCCCACATTGATTTTTGAGGCACGGTTCTTGTTAGTATTGTGCCCAAAAGCCAATCATGAGATGATTGTATTTTTGCACATTGAGTCATGATATTTTATTGAGGCATTAATCCAGCAATTATGTTTGTTGTTTTGTTTCTGCGTAACGTAATAAGCATAATTGTAACCCTAGAATAATGATATTCTTAAACGTCCCTAGTCTAGTATTATTGTGGAGCGGGTTGCAATAATACATAATGACTAGCATATGTGGAGACTAATATGAGATATCTAGTCTACATATGGGTACAAGTTGGAGAACTTGTGTACTGGACCGACCCACCATGAGAACACTTCATGGATCGTTATATGAGTGTCATAAGTGATTCTCATAGTGATCATGGTATATGTAGTCCTTCGACCTAAGATCATCAAGGTTCCCTACATGTGAGTCACATACTTTGATACTTTCCTTTGTTGCTCGTAACTGAGTGAACTTGAAGGAGGTCATTGGGTATGTCACATATCATGCGGAGGGATTTGTATGATCAAGATGGGATTTGTCCCTCCTATGTAACGGGAGTGATATCTTTGGGCCCCTTGATAGAGTGAGACTTAGAAAATGCATGGCCATGCTTCGGATGAGTTGATATATGATATCAATGTCATCAGTTTAAGTTGGTCTACTCGGTAATCAAGAAACCAAAGATTGGGCTATACGAGAGTGACACATTCCATGTCTCGTGCTTAGTCTTGATATCTTGGACAAAGGGACAATGGCATATATCGGTGATGATCATAAAGGTTTAGTCGATTCACCGACAATCTTGTCACTTGGGTAGCAATGATGTGTTGCTAGACACCGCTCATTGCTTATGATCATAAATGTGATTTATGATCATTGCCAACATGGCAAGAGCCTATTGGGTCGCACACATAGAGCTATTTGGATCATTAGAGTGCATGGGCTAATCATTAGGGTTATGGTTTCACTTTAATTTCGTATTAAAAATAGGCCCAAGAGTTGAGCCATTATTAAGCCTGAAATTAAATCCTAATTGGATTAGGGCTTTGAAACCCATTAGGCCTGGAAGTTGAGTTTCACTATAAATACAACTTTTAAGTGAGAAATTCGCAGGTCTCCTTGCCCTAGCCTCCAAAAAGGACAGCCACACTCTTCTCTTGCAATTCCTTGGAGGACGCAAGCTAGCACTGCGAGCGCAAGAGAAACGCATCTGCCGGGACGTGGTGGAAGCGTGGTGATCCCGAGAGGCTCGTGTGGATACCATAGAGAGCCTGAACACGTCAACTGTTCAGGTTTTGTGATTCGACTCTACAGTTGAGTGAGAGATCTCAACCGAAAATTAGGTATGAAAATTTTCGAACACCCGGTTTACCCCGTTTCACTTGGATCCTGGAGGGTTTCGGTTAAATTCCGCTGCGCTGTTTGGCTCCCGAAACCCATCAGTGGTATCAGAGCTACTGGTGAAACCCTAAATCGGGATTGAGTGTTGAATCGCATGATGCTATGTGTTCGGTTGCTTTTCGGCCATGATTAATTAGATTGATTCAAGATGCATGAAACTGGAATTCGTAATGAACATATGAGATATATGAAGAAACGACACAAATTGGTTAATGAGATTAATCTCAAATTGAATGGTATGAGATACCTATATGGATTAGGATTCTTGCAATAGTTGCAGAAACCCTAGCTTGGTTCGGATTCAGCCTGTTCAGGCACTGAAAGTAAGGTATTTTTGGTGGCTCGAATAGAGGAGTCTCGGGTGCCTACTTTCTCAAAATACAAGATTTCGGGCTAAGCAATTGTAAGAAAATTTTTTGCGCAGGGGGGCGCTGCCCCCCACGCCCCCCGCAAGGGCGGCTCCCCTTGACCTCGTCCGCTGACCGGTCAGCGGAACCACCGCCCGCTGACCGGCCAGCGGGACCGCCATATGCGAAGCGCCACATAAATAAAAACTGGTTAATCAATGCGCGAAAATTGGCATGCATCTTTGTTGAATGAGATTTGACATGATATGCTGATTGGTGTTTGAAGCATGGTGCATGGTTATAGCCCTTGATTGGTTGTACTTGTAAATACGGCCTGCGAGTCGTGCCTTTTCTTATCACTCTCATTGTACATTCTCTTCTCACCTTACTCCCCTCGAATGTAACTCGAGGTTTCTATTATTGATGTAATGGTGCATTATGGGATCATCCAAGGTGGTATGTCCAAGGATCATCCAAGGTGGTATGTCCAAGGAGGTGACAACAAAAGGGCAACCAAGAAAGGAAGAGAAGGAGCTTGTGAAGACTCTTTTCTTTTCTTAGGCTTTTATGATATTCTCATTGGCTTGAAAATATCGCATAGTTTGGGCTATAACCATGTCACATTTATTTTCTTGTAAGCATGAGATGCATGTTTTATATTTGTATGTGATGCATGTATAAAACAACCGGAGATAACAAATTGGTGAGATCAAAAGAAAAAATCCCTCAAACAAATATTAAGTCATTAAATGTGATGCCTTCCAAATGTTGGCACTCGTCAAGACTTTGATCAACATTAGGTGGGTTTGCCAAAGCAAAGCACCTATGTTCATCTTGGTAAGGCGCAATGGGATAATAGTGATATCCAAACTGCTAACTTTGGGTTCGACTTAACTAAGTCATCCTAATAGGAGTAGGGACTTAGAGGCATAGATTGGACAAGTGTTGTTCACCCAACTATCCAAGAGTTGCATAAGATGCAATTGGCAAGGAGTTGCCTACCTAAATAGCTGTAACTTGAGAGAAAAGCCAAAGCTGACTCAGGTTGTGGTCAAATATGGATCTTGGCCCACTAGAATACCTTAGCGCCGAGGTGTTCCGAAATAATATCGAGGGTTATTATTTTGAGGAAAATAGTGGGAGTATCGTTTAATAAAAGTCCTTATTAAATGAATTAAAATACATGACTCTTACACTGCATATTTACTGTTGTAGATAACCATGGCACAAAACACATCGACACTTTCGTTGCGATCGATCCTTGAGAAGGAAAAACTGAATGGGACCAACTTTCTCAAATGGTACCGAAACTTGAGGATAGTCCTCAAAGCAAGAGAGAAAGGCTTATGTCCTAGAGCAGCCCATTCCGAATGAGCCTGCTGCCACTGCTCCAAGAGCTGAAAGGGATGCTCACAAGAGGCATTCTGATGATGCTTTGGATGTTGCATGCCTCATGCTTATTACCATGGAATCTGAGCTTCAGAAGCAACATGAGAACATGGGGGCGTTCGATATGATCGAACATCTCAAAATGCTTTTCCAAGAGCAAGCTAGGCATGAGAGGTTTGAGACCTCTAAGGCATTGTTTCAGTGCAAGATGTCTGAGGGAAGTCCCGTGGGTCCTCATGTGCTCAAGATGATTGGGTACATTGAGAATCTTGAGAATTTGGGATTTGCTCTTCAGAAAGAGTTGGCTATTCGATGTAGTCTTGCAATCGTTGCCTGAAAGCTACAGTCAGTTCGTCATGAACTATAACATGAACGACCTTGACAAGTCCCTTCCTGAATTGCTCAACATGTTGAGAACTGCTGAGCAAAACCTTAAGAAGGCTAAGCCCATTTTGATGGTTCAAAAGGGCAAGGGAAAGGGAAAAGCCAACAAGAAGAAGGATAAAGCTAATGGAAAGTCCAATGCTAAGTTCTTCTTCAGCTGCACTGAAACCAAAGGGTGGTGTGGCAAAGGAAGGGGAGTGCTTCCATTGTAAGCAACCTGGACACTGGAAGCGCAATTGCAAGCTCTATCTTGAAGAACTTGCTAAGGAAAAGGGAAGTAAGACTTCCACTTCAGGTATTTTTGTTATAGAGGCTAACTTTTCTACTTCCTCATCTTGGGTATTGGATACTGGATGTGGATCTCACATTTGTGCAAATGTGCAGGATCTAAGTAGAAGTAGAAGATTGGCCCGAGGTGAAGTGGACCTACGTGTTGGAAATGGAGCAAGGGTTGCTGCCTTAGCCGTAGGGACTTATGTTCTCACTTTACCTAGTGGATTAGTTTTAGAATTAGACAACTGCTACTTTGTGCCTACTATTAGTAGAAATTTGATTTCTGTTTCTTGTTTGGACAAGAAAGGTTTTTCATTTATAATAAAGGACAAATGTTGTTCTATTTATTTGAATGAAATCTTTTATGGTAGTGCTCAACTTAGCAATGGGTTGTATGTTCTAGACCTCGAAGATCCAATCTATAATGTGAATACCAAGAAGGTCAGATTAAATGATTCGAACCCGACCTATCTCTGGCACTGTCGCTTGGGCCATATAAATGAGACCCGCATATCCAAGCTCCATAAGGATGGACTCTTGGACTCATTTGATTTTGAATCATATGAGACATGTGAGTCATGTTTGTTGGGCAAGATGACCAAAGCCCCATTCACAGGGCAAAGTGAAAGGGCTAATGACTTACTAGGACTCATACATAGTGATGTATGTGGCCCTATGTCTACACAAGCTAGAGGAGGTTTCCAATACTTCATTACTTTCACTGATGACTTCAGCAGATATGGCTATGTGTATCTTATGAGACACAAGTCAGAATCCTTTGAAAAGTTCAAAGAATTCAAGAATGAAGTAGAGAATCAACTCGGGAAGAGTATCAAAGTGCTTCGATCAGATCGAGGTGGAGAGTACTTGGATCGAGAATTCCTTGACTATCTGAAGGAGTGTGGTATAGTATCACAACTCACTCCACCAGGTACACCTCAATGGAATGGTGTATCTGAAAGGAGAAATCGAACTCTGTTAGACATGGTTCGCTCTATGATGAGTCAAGCTGACCTTCCAAACTCCTTTTGGGGACATGCTCTAGAGACAGCCGCTTTTACACTAAACCGAGTTCCATCTAAATCGGTTCAAAAGACACCATATGAGATATGGAGTGGGAGGCGTCCCAATTTGTCTTTTATGAAGATTTGGGGCTGTGACGCTTATGTGAAACGTCAATCCTCTGACAAACTAGGGCCCAAATCTCAAAAATGCCTTTTTGTTGGGTATCCCAAAGAAACAAAGGGTTACTATTTCTACAATCCTTCTGAGCAAAAAGTGTTTGTTGCTCGAACTGGTGTCTTTTTAGAGAAAGAGTTTATCTCTAAAGGAACTAGTGGGAGGAAAGTAGAACTTGAAGAAATTCAAGAACAACAAGGAGACATCGAACCTGAAATGGAACCTGAACAGACACCACAAGATGTTGTGGTTCAAGAGTCTGTTCCTGTAGCACAGAGCCCACGTAGGTCTGGTAGGATTCGGCGTGAGCCCGAGAGATATGGATTTCTTGTGACTCACACCGGTGATGTGATGCTCATGGATCAGGATGAGCCCACAACCTACCAACAAGCTATGTCGGGGCCTGACTCTGAGAAGTGGCTAGTGGCCATGAAATCCGAGATGGAATCCATGTATGAAAACCAAGTATGGACTTTGGTTGACCCACCTGAAGGGGTAAAACCCATAGGGTGCAAATGGGTTTTCAAGAAGAAAACTGACATGGATGGTAATGTGATTACCTTTAAGGGACGATTGGTTGCAAAAGGTTTCAAGCAAATTCATGGTATTGACTATGATGAAACTTTTTCACCAGTTGCTATGCTTAAATCCATCCGAATTTTGTTTGCTATTGCTGCACACTATGATTATGAGATATGGCAAATGGATGTCAAAACTGCATTCCTAAATGGAAAGCTACTTGAGGATGTGTACATGACACAACCTGAGGGTTTTGTCACTCCTGAGAATGCCAATAAAGTGTGCAAGTTGCAAAGGTCCATTTATGGACTGAAGCAAGCTTCTCGAAGTTGGAATCTTCATTTTGATGATGCAATCAAAGAGTTTGGTTTTATCAAAAATGAAGATGAACCTTGTGTCTACAAGAAGGTTAGTGGGAGCGCTATTGTCTTCTTGGTGTTGTATGTAGATGACATACTACTCATCGGGAATGACATTCCTGAGCTACAGTCTGTGAAGACTTGGCTAGGGAAATGTTTCTCTATGAAGGACTTGGGTGAAGCAGCCTATGTGTTAGGCATCAGGATCTATAGAGATAGATCTAGAAAGCTTCTTGGCCTAAGTCAAAGTACATATATTGACAAGGTGCTAAAGAGGTTTAGCATGCAAGATTCCAAGAAAGGATTCTTGCCCATGTCACATGGTATCACTCTTTCTAGATCTCAGTGTCCGAGTACACCCGAGGAGAGAGAGCGCATGAGTAAGATTCCATATGCCTCAGCAATTGGATCTATCATGTATGCCATGATATGTACTCGTCCCGATGTCTCATATGCCTTTGAGCATGACGAGTAGGTACCAATCGAACCCCGGTGAGAGTCACTGGACAGCTGTTAAGAACATCCTTAAGTACTTACGAAGGACTAAGGATGCATTCTTGGTCTTTGGAGGTGAAGATGAGCTCGTTGTAAGGGGTTACACCGATGCAAGCTTCCAATCCGATAAGGATGATTTTAGATCGCAATCTGGTTATGTGTTTTGTATTGGTGGTGGTGCTGTGAGCTGGAAGAGTTCAAAGCAAGAGACAGTAGCTGACTCTACAACAGAATCTGAGTACATTGCCGCCTCTGATGCTGCGAAGGAGGCAGTTTGGATCAAGAAGTTCATCACTGAACTTGGAGTGGTTCCAAGCATTACCGACCCGATAGAGCTCTATTGTGACAACAATGGAGCAATCGCACAGGCTAAGGAACCTCGATCTCACCAGCGATCCAAACACATACTCCGACGCTATCATCTCATCAGGGAGATCATCGAGAGGGGTGATGTAAGGATATGCAGGACTTCGACAGATAGCAACATTGCTGATCCACTGACAAAGCCCCTTACGCAGCAAGAAGCATGATAGCCATTCTAGGTCCATCGGTATTAGATACATGGATGATTGGCTTTTAGTGCAAGTGGGAGATTGTTAGTGTTGTGCCCAAAAAGCCAATCATGAGATGATTGTATTTTTTGCACATTGAGTCATGATATTTTATTAAGGCATTAATCCAGCAATTATGTTTGTTGTTTTGTTTCTGCGTAACGTAATAAACATAATTGTAACCCTAGAATAATGATATTCTTAAACGTCCCTAGTCTAGTATTATTGTGGAGCGGGTTGCAATAATACATAACGACTAGCATATGTGGAGACTAATATGAGATATCCCGAAACCCAACAGTTCTATATGCCCATAATACGCTCGGCAGCTCTCCCATCCATTTGCCTTTTGCCTTATTCAACCTCTTTTTACGGAGATCCTTAATGGACTTATTAATGACTTCGACTTGCCTGTTACTTTGTGGGTGGCTAACATGAGCATAGTGTATTTTGGTTCCTACGCTCTCCATGAATTCTTGGAAACTTCGGTCTATGAACTAGCTTTCATTACCCACCACTAAGACCCATGAACATCTGAATCAGCATACAATATATTACCAAAAAAATTATTGCATCTCCTCAATGGTTACTTTCGCTAACGGTTTTGCCTCCACCCACTTGGTAAAGTGGTTAATAGCCACTATGCAGTACTTTACCCCTCGTAGAGCCATGGGCATTGGTTCTATCAAGGTGTTAGATACCGTCACCGTTAGATATACTGCACCTTAAATTTTTAAGGTGTACCACATGGTATACCGTGTTGCATATTGTTACCGTTTTAGCAAAAAAATAAATATTAGAATATTATTTTAAGATGACATAAATTCAATATTTTTTGTTTGCACATTTATATGTATTCTAATTTTCCTCACCATAATTTTTTAAATATAAATAAAATATATATGACAGAAGATATTTTTTTTAATGCAAAAAATATTAAAAAAATGTTATATGTAGAGAAAAATAAATAATACTAAAAAAGAAACAGTTTTATTAATATAAGAGAAAAAATAATTTAATAATAACAATACATTTTCTAATACCACATTGAGTTCCTAGATGACCCAAAGTAACCATTAAATTTTTGTGTTAATTAAGAAAAGTAACCAAAAGAATAAAAAAAAATATTTATTTTATGATATGTGTATTAATTATATTGTAATGTTTTATATATTTATGATATTTTGATGTAAAATGAAAAAAAATATCTCGCACACATTCAAAAAAAATAAAAATAGGTACGTACCTCGTGGTATTTGCTGTATACTATAGTTTTTTTGACAAAATGTAGACAAAAAATAAGCAATATGTAAAATACCACGGTATACCTCATGATAAAATGACAAAGTATGAAAACATTTGTACTGTGTACCTCTTACCTGTAGTAAACAGTATACCGTGATATTTAATTCCATGGGCCCTATAAGGTCAATGCCCCAGAAAATGAATGGGCATGGGTAAAATGCCAAGTTGACAAGTTTAAAAGGAAGCGTCTGAACATCAGCATGTCTTTAGCATTTGTTGCACTTTTGTAAGAATTTTCTTACATCTTCTCAAATGTTGGTTAAAAATAACCCTGTCTCAAGACTATTGATGCTAAAGCATTCACGCCGACATGTCGCCATAGATTCCTGCATGGATTTTAGAAAGGATTTTCTTAATCCTATCTTTGTCATTGCAAACATGTAGGGTAAACTTCTTTCTTATCTTCAAAAAGGACTTCGCCACTCAAGTACTTCACCAGTAGTTCTCTCAGCCTTGCATTATGGTCATCATAAATAGTTCACAAATGTTGGGTTCTGATAGCCATTCCTTAGACACTTGTTGTTTCGATAGGCTGCCTGCTTTTTCTATTTTGTTCCCTGGGTATTCTTTTTCCACCTTTGCAAGGTTAAAATTTTTCATTAGCATCTTTGCAAGGTCATACTATTGACATAACCTAGGTTCTTTGGCCACAAATTCCCCCCTAGTTGTTGGACCAACAACAATGAGTCACTTCAAGCTGTGAGAGTTCATATGCCTACCTTTTTTGTGAACTAGAGGCCAACTATGAGGGCTTCATATTCAACCATATTGATAGTTATGAGGAGAGAAAGTTTATGGATTTTTCTACCTCCATTCCTTTGGACCCTAGCAAAACTATGCCGACCCTTTGATAATTCTTTCTTGATGCACCATCAATAGTCTCTAGATGGATTCTTCGAGTTCTTTAGCTTCTTTCTTGGGGGATGCTTCGGCTATGAAGTTAGCAAGTGCTTGACTCTTGATAACTTTCCAGGCTTTGTTCATTATGTTGTGCTCTCCCAACTTGATGCACCATTTAGATAACCTCTAGGAGTGATCTACGTTTCTCATCACATCTCAGAGTAGGAGGTTGGTTTGTACAGTTGTGGGGTAACCTTGAAAGTAAAGTCTCAGTTGCCTCGATGATATTACCCCAGTGAAGGCAACTTTTCTGTAGGGTGGGGTACCTCACCTCGACACCATGCAGAGCCTTGCTAAGATAATACACCAGTCATTGTTTCCCACCCCCATTTTCCCATATGAGAACTGAGCTCAAGGACTAGTCGTTCACCAAGATCTACAGTACCAAAGGTTCACCTAATTTTGCTGTTCCAAGGTTGGCAACTCGGCCAATTGTTTCTTAAGTTCTTTGAATGTGTCAGAGATTATAATTAATTGATTAGATGATTTTCAAGGATTATAATTGATTTGGAGTGATTATGGGGAATTAGTTGTAATTCATATTTACCTTGTATAAGTGATTTTATTCCATATAAAAGGAGTAGGGAGCTGCAGACAGAACCATGCTCTCAGAAAATCTCCTCTTTTCTTCTTGTTTCTTATAACCTTTTTTTTCTTACATGGTATCAAAGCTTGGTTTCTAAAGAACCATTTTCCTAATCGTTGTAATCCAAAGAATCCCTCTAAAAAAAAAAAACCAAACCTCGAAAAACCTCCAGCAGCAGCCAATGACCAAGATTGCATGAGAAGAAGCATCAGTGATGCATCATGCATCACCGCCAACCGTAACCATCGCATGCGCCAACTTTCGGCAATGCCCAGTCGTCTTCCCTGCCATGGCTAGGCTAGCAATCCTCTAAGGATACGGTTGACATGTTAATTTCTCATTTGTTTCGATCATTTTGTTGGTACCTAGTTGTTCACTTTGTTCGACAACTTGGTGTTGTCTTCTTTCCCTTGTCTAGTGGTTGGAGTACCGTGAGTGAAAAGTTGAAGGACAGCCCACCATCACCATTCAACAAATTACAAATCGGAGGTTGAATGGCTCTAATTATGTTGCTTGGGCAAAGGTGGTCACCTTATATCTCAAGGGAGATACAAGCATCTTACATAACTAGCTCCTGATAGCAAATCATCTAACTACATGAAGTGGGAGCAACATGATAACCAGATTATAATGAATCTTTAGAATGCCATGGAGCCTAATATTGTAGACATGTGTTAACATGTGAATTCCACAAAAAAGCTATGGGAGTATGTGAGACATCTATTTTCTAGTAATATCACTCATATTTATGATTTGTCAGTGGAATTGTTTAAGTGTGACCAGGGGGAAAACAACTACACTAAGTACTTTTTAGAAATAAAAAATTTATTTGTGGAACATTTAGCAACCTAGCCAATAACCACAGACAAGAAACAATTCTTGAAGGAAAGAGAAGAATTATTTGTCATGAGATACTTAGCTGGCTTGAGATTAGAATATGAACCAATTCGGGCTCAAATATTGGGTGGCACTTGACTCCCAACACTAGCTAAAGTATACTCGCGTGCTTCTCGATCCTTGAAAGGACTAGTGTAAGAAGCTGGTGGTAAATCTACTTTGGCTGTTCAGAGTTAAAGAGGGGGCTGTAGTAACCGTGTTGGACGTGGTGGTCATGGAGGACGTGGTAAAAGAAGCCAAAAGAAATGCGATTATTGTAACAAAGATGGGCATGCTCATGACTATTGTTAGGATTTACATCCTGATCTACGCTTGAAATCCTCTCAAGTTACTAATGTTATGGAGGCTGCAAGTAGCTCTACTTCAAAAAGTGGAACCAAAGTATTCTCTGATGAAGAGTATGTAGTTTTCCCTTAATATCAAGCAGCCAAAGAAGCAATTGCACCTGTTGCATCGCTTGCTTACCTAGGTAATCATATTGCCTGCGTATCATCCTCTGTTAAACCTTGGGTTATAGATTCAGGAGCCACCGACCACATTGCAGGTAACCCTAAACTCTTTGAGCAAATTTACCTTGTACCAGCCTCAAACCAACTCACTGTTGTTAATGGTTCCACCACTACATTAAATGGTGTTGGAACTTCATTCCCCTCTCATTAGTTGACCTAACCAGCTACATTGTATATTCTAAAGTTTCCTTTTAATTTAATGTTTGTTAGTAAACTAACCAAATCTTTAAATTGTTTTGTTATTCTTTTTCCCTGATTTGGTTGTTATTCAGGATTTGAAGACAAAGAAAATGATTGGTGGAGGACGTGAATCTAGGGGCGTATACTACCTTGATAGGAGTTCAATTGCCGGCTCAACTATTGCTTCACCTCTTCAAATCCATAGTCGCCTTGGGCATCCATCTATCCAAAAATTGAAGAAAATTATTCCTAATTTGAGCCTAACTCTTCATCTGGACTATGAGTCTTGTCAACTTGGGAAACATTATCATATTGTTTTTCCATCTACAGTCAATAATAGAGCAGAAGGTTGCTTCTCGTTAGTCCACTCTGATGTCTAGGGTCCATCTCGAGTTTCCTCAAAACTTGGTTTCCGGTACTTTGTTATTTTTGTTGATGATTGGTTAAGGATGACTTGGGCTTTCCTAATGAAAGAACATTTTGAGTTGTTTTCTATTTTTCAATAATTTTTTTAATTAAAACTCAATTTGATCGTCCTGTTTGTATTCTCATAAGTGACAATGCCAAAGAACATTTTTCTTTACCTTTCGAGACTTACATGAAACATTGTGGAATGATTCACCAATCCTCTTGTTCTCACACACCACAACAAAATGGCATTACTGAAAGGAAAATCGGGCATATCATAGAAGTTGCTCGAACCTTACTAATTAACATGAAAGTACCTAAAGATTTTTAGAGTGATGCTGTTCTCACTACTATCCATCCTGTTAATAGAATGCCTTCTACCACCCTAAAGGGTCAGATTCCTTACACCCTTTTGTTTCCTACTATGTAGTTGTTTCCTCTTACACCTCAATTTTTTGTTATGTCTATTTTGTTCACCAACTCCAACCTGGGGCTAACAAACTAGCTCTATGAGTTATCAAATTTGTTTTCCTTGGTTATTAAAGGTCTCAAAAATGCTATCATTGTTATAGTTCCCTCACTCAAAAGATTCTTTGTGTGTGCAGATGTCACATTCTTCAAAAACACTACATACTTTTCCAACCATCAAGATACCAGAACTTTCCATCAGTGTCTACCTTCCCCATTCAATTGTACTTCTACCAAACCACTTGAAACTGCCAACCCTTCTTATCTTGATTGGTTGTGTCGACCAGATTTGTAGGTTTATTCTCAATGACCTCGTCAAATAATAAATTATCCTTTGGATGATCCTTTTCCACCAATGCCAGAATTGTCTCCAAATCTAGATGACAGTAACCTAGACTTACCTATTGCCTTATGAAAAGGTAAACGATCTTGCACTCAACACCCTATTTCTAATTTTGTTTCTTATAATCATTTATCATCCTCATACTGGTCATTCCTATCAAGCCTAAATTCTATGTCTATTCCTAAAAGTATAACAAAGGCTATGCAGCACCCTTAGTAGAAGCAAGCTATGTAAGAGGAAATAGATGCTTTATGGTTCGATAGGACATGGGAACTTGTTGCACCACCTCTTGATGCTTCAATTGTTGGCTGCCGATGGGTGTATACCATGAAGACTCGTGTTGATGGGTTGATTGAATGACTCAAGGCTTGCTTTGTCGCAAAAGGCTATACACAAGTTTATGGTGTTGATTACTCTGAAACATTTTCTCCCGTTGCAAAGATGGTGTTGGTTCGTATCTTAATTTCCTTGGTAGCAACTTATTCTTGGCCCCTCCATCAACTTGATATCAAGAATGAATTTTTGCATGGTTATCTTGAAAAAAACAATATATATGGAGCAACCTCTAGGGTTTCTTGCTCAGGGGGAGATTGAGAAAGTGTGCTTATTGAAAAAATCTTTGTACGGTCTGAAACAACCCCCAAGAGCATGGTTTGGATGATTTAGTTTAGCAGTCATAAAATTTGGTCTCAAGCAATGTGGAGTTGATCATTAGGTGTTCTATCAGCACACAAAATCTGGTAAAATTCTATTTATTTTTTATGTTGACAATATTGTCATTACCGATGATGATCATAGTAAAATTTAGAGTTTGAAGGAATTTCTACAAAAGCAGTTACAAACGAAAGATCTCAATTTATTGAAGTACTTTCTAGGAATTGACGTTGGAAGATCTAGAAGTGGTATTTGTCTTTCCCAATGAAAATATGTTCTAGATCTCTTAGAAGAAACTGGTTTACTAGAATTCAAACAAGTTGATTCTCCAATAGATCCTAATACCAAACTTGATGCTAATCATGGAGAACTTCTGGAAGATCCAGGGAGATACAGGAGGTTGATTAGAAAACTGAATTGTCTTATGGTTATAAGACCTGACATCTCATTTGGTATGAGCGTGATGAGTCAATTTATACAATCTCCTCGCACCAGCCATTATGATGCAGCTATTTGGATTCTGAGATATCTCAAGTGCAGCCCTGTTAAAGGGCTCTTATATCAAAATCATGGGAACTATTCAATTCAAGCTTATAATGAAGCCGATTAGGCTAGTTCCAAGACTAATTATTGATCCACTACTAGGTATTGTGTTTTTGTTAGTGGCAATTTGATTTATTGGAAAAGTAAAAAACAGACAGTAGTTTATTGTTCAACTGCAGAATCAAAGTATAGAGCAATCATACACACAACCAGTGAACTTGTTTAGGTGAAACATATGTTGCAAGAGCTTAGCCTTTAACAAATCCATGCTATGGACTTAATGTGTAATAATCAAGTAGCTATCTACATTGCCTCTAATCCAATTTTTCATGAAATGACCAAGCATATTGAAGTGGATTGTCATTTTGTCAAGGAAAAGTTGCAAGAAAATGTAATAAGGACAATTCATGTTAAGTCTGAAGATTAGTTGGCTAACCTTTTTACCAAGTCATTAGCTGGAAATCATGTAGCGCAACTTTGTAACATGCTTGGAGGTTATGATGTCTATGCTCCATCTTGAGAGGGAATGTCAGAGATTATAATTAATTGATTAGATGATTTTCAGGGATTATAATTGATTAGGAGTGATTATGGGGCAATTAGCTATAATTGATGTCTACCTTGTATAAGTGATTTTATTCAATATAAAAGGATTGGGGAGTTGTGGACAGAAGCATGCTTTCAGAAAATCTCCTCTCCTTTTCTTCTTTCTTACAACCTTTCTTTCTGATAGAACACTTCCTCACATTCCTCCGTCTACTAAAACTCAATCTTGGTTGGTGCCTTTGTTACCACCTCACAAAAATGGGAGAATTACAAGTGTGTCATAATGACTAAAAACCATTATATTGTGTAATTCTCACCATAGTGATTGAAGTGTGGGGGGTAAAAGGCATGATCAACACCTCCTTAAAAGTGTTCCAAGTTGGTAACTTGGCCCCCAAGAAAAGCCTAAAGGATTGCTTGTTTGTCAAGCAACCTATGGACTTTTTTGTAAGGTTTTGGAAATTCGGGTACTCAATTGAAAAACTCTGAAGAAAGAGACTTGGAGAGTTATGGTAAGGATATAAATGGTATGAAAGTGCTATTGGAGGACCAAATTACTCATGGAAGACAAGTTTGGGCAAAGGAAACACTAAAGGCAATAAGGACCTAAATGTCGTAGTGTAAACCTTAAGGTGTTCAAGCTTTTGACTTAAGTCTAAGGGTGGAATTGTGGGGTTATCTCACCATGGGGGAAGCAGCCATGACTTGATAATTAATAAAAAAATGTTGGGCACATGTGTACCAATGATTTTAAGACAAAGAAACCATAATTAGTGAGAAGGAAAATGACATAAAGCAAGGTTAAGCTTGTTAAGTGTGTTTTGGTGCCCTTAAGCTCATTTAAGGCCATTTAAGTGGCCAAATCACTTATCCCTCTCTCATTTTTGTCCTCCCCCAGCCCAAGAACACAGCCATACTCCCTCCATAGCCACCACACCTTCAAACTTGCAATTGATTAAAATTGAAAGCAAAAGGAAGCAATTGGAAGCAAACTAGAACTATTTCTTGGATACTTCAAGGATCAAGCTTGATTTTCGGCCTACCCACTTTGGTAAGGGTTCTCTTGCTCTTATGGATTGATTTATGCAATTTTCAAACATTCATGGAGCTAGGGCTAAGCTTGGAAGAGAGCCATGTGCTTGATGAACCAAGCTTAGTGAGGGGAGTGCACTTATTGAAGGTTTTGTAACCTAGTGTGAAGTGCACAATTATGGCAGTAAAGTGAGGGTTTCTAGAGCCCAAAGTTAGTACTAAATACTGTTAAAATCCTCCTAAGACCAAGCATTAGCTTGAGGAGGGCTGCCATAATGATTTGGTTATGTTTATTATGTGTTTTATGGACTAATATATGGTATATTGTTACTGCTGCATTTCATGTGTTTGTTGGTTATGTTTAGATGCTGCATTTGGTTGCTATATCTTGTATATATGCATTGTGGTTTTTGTTTTTTAGTATCTTTGGATGCAGGTTTTAATGAGGGTCACACTGCCTATTGAATCCAAGTGTTACCCTTACTAAGTTTCTCAATGAAACTTACTCCCCTTAATTCTTTCATTTCAGGTCCAGCAGAAAGATCACCTTTAAACTAACCGTTGTGGTTTGATTTTTGATCTGAAATTTCAGGTACATGAACTTCCATATGTCTAGTTATGATCTGGAAATTTTGGTGATTTTAGGAGCACAGTTGGTATTTTTAATTGTGGTACTTACTGTGTTGTGCAGCAGCTATCCAGCATCCTGTTTCTGGAGTCCATTGCATTTCAAGAACTCCTGTAACTTAGGGTGCGTATTTAGCTGAGTTAAGACCATTTTGTAGTTCATGTATGCATGTACATGTAGTGTATGTAAAATGAGACAAGTATGTGAATATTTGAGTAATGTTTTGGCTATGTAAGTGATGTGGTGCAAAGCTGCCTAAGTGTGATTGATGGGCTGCTTACTTGTAAATTCTTTTTTGGCCACATAAAGTTGTTAAAAGAAAGGGAATTTAATTTCTATGTGTAATGGAAATATATATGGATAGCCTTGGAGGGCTTTCCCCTTGTGAATGAAGCGTTTGCACAATTATGAAATTTTGTATGGGCAAAATGGTTTCCCCTTGTGAATGAAGTGTTTGCACAATTATGAAATTTTGTATGGGCAAAATAGTCATAAAGTGACCAGAATTTTGACTATGTACTTAAAGTTATATATCTGCCTGTGTAGAAGGAATCTTGGTATGAAATTTTGACCACACCTAGATAACATCTAGAGGTTGAACTGAGATTTAAAATTTCTGAATTTAGAGCCTTGTAGCCAAAGATATGATGTTTCAAAATTGGCTAAATTACTATTCATTTGGTTAGAATTTTGTAACCAACTTCAAAAATCCATAACTTGGTCCATAGGTGGGCTATTGATGTAAAACAAAATTCCTTGGTTTGCTCTAAGTCTCTAATTGATAATGGAGCAAAGTAAACGAGGGTTAAATGGCTAGAATGATATAGTTTATTAGTGGAAGTTACAGGTGCAGTTGCTGGTCACTAGAACTTTACAAGATTGCCTAATGTGTGGTAGCCAAGATTAAGACTTGTGCTAGTGTTTTCCTTTTTTGCTGCCATGGTGTGCATGAAATGTGAATATGTGTGTAATGGTTGGACCAATATACATGTGTTTACATAGTTCCCAAGAGGGCCACTTGGGTATGCACACTAAGGGTAGTGTTCTGATGGCCTACAGAACATTACCAATCCTGGGAGTCTAAATGCACAATTTTGGGACCATAACTGGACTACCTCAGAGTGGGTAACAGCCTTGGACAACATTTTGAGGAATGACCTACACTTTTCCTCGTACTTTATGAGGAATTTGCCCAAGGCAGTTTTCTTTCCTACCAGTCTTTGAGCTAGGTTTAAGGATGTGGGTGGCAACATTTCAAGTATTGCTTTTATTTTCTTAGGAATGGCATCAATTCCACTCCCTGATACCATATATATGAGAGGCTTTGCTGATCCTACACTGAATGTACACTTCTCAGGATTTACCCTCGAACCGTGCTTTTTGAGTTGGCCAAACACTTCCTAGAGATCTGATAGGTGTGTTCACAGTCATGACTTTTTGGAATCATGTAATATATGTAAACCTCCATGTTTCTACCTATTTGATCTAAAAAGATCTTGTTCACCAGTCTTTGATACATGGCACCAATGTTCTTTAACCCAAAAGGCATTTTAACATAGCAAAATGTACCTTCATCCATAATGAAGGCCATTGCTTCCTAATCCTCTAGTGCCATATGTATCTAGTGGTAGCTACTAAAGGCAGCCATGGAGTTGAGAACCTTATACTTTATTAGAATCTGCTAACCAATCTTTGGATGGTAAGGGATAAGAATCTTTGGGGCACGTGGTGTTTAGTAAAGTCTACACACATTCTTAGCTTTACTGCCCCTTTTTGTCGGCTAAAATAATGTTCATCAATTATACCAAGTACTGTAGCTCTCGAACAACTTTCACTTTAAGGAGTTTGTGTATTTCCTCCTCCACAAATGCTCTCTTTGAAGGGGCTACCATTTGTTTCTTCTACTTAACATCGAGTGCTAATGTCTAGTCTAGACTTATGTTCTATGACACTATGACTAACCCTTAGCATATCCTTGGGAGAAAAGGTAAAGATACCCACACTAGAACGTAAGGATCAATGAGTGTTGACTTTACCTCTGATGGAAGCGTGGCACCAATTTTTGTAATGCGTCCAAGTTTGAGCTCCACACTCTCAATCTCCTCAGTTTGAGCCATATTGCCTATTGTTCATGCCTTTCCATGATCGAATTTTGCCTCTCCAAGGTTTGGGGTTGTTCGCTTCGAGCATACCATTTCTTTATCGTCCTTCATAGAGAAGACTCGCCTAGCCTCTTCTTGGTCTACATGTACACATGCATCCCCTTCGTCAGTCTTGAACATTAAAGTAAGATTCCTTACGTTAGGGTGGATTTGTAGTGTACTGCTGCATTTTAGCAGTTGTAACCTAAGTATAGGTTGTCGCAAGTAATAAAATCTCAGGAATCCAAGTGTCAAACCACAAGGGAGTGAATTAAAAATACAAATTACAGGTTTTTAAGAAAGAAAGTATTTGGTGCAAAGTGTGAACAAGTATTGATTAAAAATTCAAATTCAAATAAAATAGCTAAGGTTAGGGGATCCACTTTTAGGATATCGGTTATGATTAATTTTAGCCCATCTTGCCACTCAATTGGAATCCACACATGGAGGAGATCCCAATCGTGGAATTTAGTTAGTATTAGCTTTCATTGATCTTAAAATGCCAATACTTGCTAACGGTTTCAAGTATCCATCATGCCAACCTTTGTCGACAATAACTCAAGATTTCAATATAGCCAGTAGAGCCATGTTCTACAGAAGGAATCAAGCAGCTTTTGTGCCAGTGATTGACTATGATGAATCAAGACTCCCACTTAACAATGATGGAAGTTAAATAGATTAAGGAAGAAAATACCGTTAATGTTGTGATCCATTCAAATCAATCATAACCTCTATACCAAAAGCTTCACCCTTTCACCTTAGCAAAAAGAAGATTAGTTAGCCATGATAAAAGTAAACAACATGTAGAAAGATGAAATAAACATAGATTAAAAGATCAAGAACGAAGAAGAAGAAGAACAAGAAAACACTTGGACAGAGCTTCGGTATTGAAAACTAGAACAAAACTAAAGAAGAAAAGCTAAAGATGAACGAAGAACATAAACGAGGCCTAAGAAATGGCATCCTTCACCCTCCCCCCAAGGTGCCTATTTATAGAGTTTGGAGTGGGTGAAATGGTAAAAATAAAATGGTAAAATGTAGGTAAATACAAATCAATAATGGTGGGCCACAATTTCTTTTAATTTTTTGACCATTGTAGACATTAGATCAGCTCCTCCTCAAAGCACAGAAGTTGTAGATCTCCTATTTAGCTTCGAATCGATGGCTTGTTTATTCAAATCGGACATCTGTAGCTCAAGTTATGATTTTTCTACCGAAACTGCTCTTCAGCACACAAAATAACGAAGGGTCTCATCTATAATCAGATTCGGCAATGAAAATGAAAAAATTAGCTCACGGAATGAAGTAGAGTTGAAGATCTATGTGTTAGCTTTCAGATGAATTTGGAATCACTCAGTTCTGACATCTACAGCTCCAGATATGATTTTTCTCGTGAAGGGTCGCTAAGTGATAATTTTACCTATGTAAAAAAGAATTATTTAATATTCATGAATAGTAAAACGCATATGAACAGTAAAATACGTGTATGAATAGTAAGGTGATGAATAGTGACAGGCGAATAGTAACTATGAATAGTAAAAATGCATGAATAGTAACCCGGTGGAAAAATGTTTAGAATATAGAAATTAATCATACCCAAAGTGTATAACAATGATTTAAACCCTTAATAACAATACACTTATAAGTATTCATCACACCCTCCAACCAAGTTCTTGCTAGTCCCTAACATGTGTAACCTAAGAAAATAAACAAAATACATAATCTAACAACTCATGACAAATCATACTATGAATATATAACACTTGTAAACTTGACTTGCAAGTAATTGATGAAAGGAGAAAAAGTTAAGTCCTTGTTATCATAGGCAGAGAATCACTCCTTAAGTATTTGCTTTTATTTTAAGGTGGGTTTGTGAACAGCTTACTTTGTGTTTCTCAGTCCGGAGCTTGCAGGGGGATCCAACTTGACTCTCACTAGATTCCCAAAAGGGACTGCATGTAAATTTAAGTCCAATGGTCTTTATACAAGGTTGTAATGAGGCTAGGTAAATCAGATAGAGGCTTTTTAATGGTGGGGTTTAAGAGAACTAGTAAGACAATGAACAATAAATATAGGCACCTAAAACACTAAATACCCAAATCAACCCTAGTCTCCAAGCCCTCTCCAAAACATAATGACTTATCAACACATGAGTTTAAAAAAAAATAAATATGGTTGAGTTTTAAACTTATTGAATTTAACACTTTTTTTCTTTTTTTTTCTCTTTTTTTTTTTCACGTTTCAAAATAGTTGGCCTCATTTGACTTAAACAAATATTAAGGCTGAAGTTGTGTTTTTTTTTTTCAAAATTGTCTCTCATGATTATACATTTATCTGTCAGAAAAAGATAAAAGAATATATCTTTCATCTTTACTTTAGTATGGATTCACATGGGTATAAGCATATATATATTTATTTGAAAGGGAAAGAGAACAATTTTTTTTAGACTGCATAAAAGAAAAAGAGACCAAGTATTATGAAACGAAAGAGTTTTTTTTTAATATTTTTTCAATGTTATTTTGCAAGGGCTTTTTCTTGTGGTCTCGCTTTTGCCTTTTTCTATTATAAATAACAAATCAACATTTGTTTAAAACTCAACCATCCAATGATACACACTCAATTTTTATTATTCAAGCTCAATTCACCCCCAATTTTTCTACTATCACAATTTAAGCACAAGATAACCCAACATATTATGAAGTATGCCTCACATTATTCTTTATTTTACCAAAAACAACACATTCATTTTAATTCTCTAAGCCCATAATCACATAAGTATCACTAGTTCCAAGGACATTGAAGGATGAAAATGAAGTGGAAGTGGTTAAACACATAGGATTCAAACAAAGAATATGGCTATAAGGCTCAAAGGGGCTTACTAACGGATAATGTACAAGGTTAGCCTTTTGGTAATTGGCTGGCCCTAAAATGCCATCTTCTTCCTTAAATTTACATACAAGAAGTGAGGTTGCCTGGGTCCTTAAGACCACTCATCCAAGCAAGGTCTAACTCAAAACACAAGGTAAGCACTCTCAACAAAGAAATTCACACATCCTAATAAACACTAAGGGCTCAAAAGTGCTCACCGGTTATTTATTTTCTTTAGGTAACAAGAAACATACTTTAACTACTTTTAAAAATTAACAACCATTTCAATTTTACAAGGTATACATCCAATGATGATATTTTCATGAGTTGGGCTCCTAAATGCAAACAAATAACCTAAATTCATGCTACATGTTCCTATATGCAACTATCATGCAAACATGTACTTGAGCATGGAAAGAAAAAAAAAATCAATAATCAACACTATGACAAAAATAAAAAAAAATGACGATAAAACTGATAAATTATGCAAGGGAATGAATGTTTGGAATCAATATTCAGGTTTCATCTACTATTTTCTTTAAAAAATATATATTGCTTGTGAGATATGTCATCCAAATATGGTTGAAACCTAGTTAACCCAAAATATTATAACTAGCATGCCTAGTAGGATGCGTCTCAAGAGTAAAATTACTTCTTACTCAGCCATCCTAAACTAAGGGCTTTGTCTAAAAGTTTTAATATCAACATGTGAAAAACTACCCTAAAAGAAGAAAAGAGAGAAAAAAAAATGTGTTAACTATCCCTCCCCCCAACCAGATTAAGACATTGTCCCCAATGTCAAAATATAGATAAGAAGAGTGAAGAAAAAATTACCTGAAATGGTAGTTATTGAAAATGAAAAACCTGAAATAACTTAAATCGAAATAAATAAAATGCTAATAGTAAAACTAAAAGACAAGATAAAAAGATTCATAAGTCTGATTGCTCTCCTCCACAGTGTTTCTCATTTATTAACAAAAATAAAAACGACAAGCAGGGTAAAGGATACTTATGGATGGAACTAATTGAGAAAGACTGTCGTGTCCAGTCTATCTGAATCACTTCTAGATCTGGTTTAAGAACGAAAGCTTGCATTTTGTCTATCAATTCTTCAGCAGTTGATGCAGATATTAGGATTCGTCGTGCCATCTCTGAAATAAATTTCTCCTGCATAGCATGATCCATAAAAGATAACAAATCTGCAAAGAAATTGTTAACATTCAACAGCCCAATAGGTTTATGGTGCAAATTAAGTTGGGCCATGGAAGCAATTTGAAAAATTTCCCCCAATGTGTCAATCCCTCCTAGTATAGCAATAAAGGCATCAGAATTACAGAGCATTTGCAACAAACGCTCTTGCAAGTTTGTAACCACTAATTCTTCTCCAATTGTGCCTCTAGAAATCAATTTCAAAGGTGCAGGGATGATACCCAAAACTTGGCTACCCCCTACAGATGCTGCTGTTGCTACACCTCCCATCAATCCAATACTACCTCCCCCATCAACCAAATGTATTTTTCGCTCAGCTAGTACTCTACCCAAATGGTTGGCTACCCTTAAGAACTCTTCATCTTTTCCAGGAAAAGATCCATAAAAGACACAAATATTTCAGAATTTGCGAGTTGAGGTTCCTTCCATTTTTATCCTTAACCCTATGAAAAATGAAAAGACAAACATGCATTTATAGAGATGAAAAGATAATGCAATGATTACACCTACAGGAGTAGGTAGATTATTGTCAGAAGAAAAAGAAAATTTTCAAACATGACAGCTTGTATGTATAGTAGTTGTAACTGTGGCTCATATCTTCCACTAGTTTTACATCCAATAACGGCTTCAATGCCTTCTAAGAGTCGGGGATTTGCTTCCTATCCAGTTTTCTTACAAACTGGTAAACAGGGTCTTTTAAAGTCAGATTCCCAAGATTATAACGCTATCGTTCTTTATGAAAAATACTCCATAAACCAAGGAGTTCATGTTGCACTAGTCCACAAGAATGCGTCTCAATAGTCAATTGGATATTATCCAAAGAATCTTTACTCAGGCCATTCTTGATGAATTGTATTTTATCTTCTCGATTGTCGGACACCATTCCTTAAGAACGACATCTAGTATCACAAGTCCATCAACCACATTTATTACAGACTCGTAACCTTTTCTCTCTACGGTTTTTGGCATAAGAGCTTTTGCCTAAACCAGGCATATGAGACACAAGTGTATCTAGGGTTTCACCAGCCAAACGGACCTTAACTTTAATTAACCAACGCACATCTTCAGGAATGCCTTTGTGCATCAAAACTCTTAGTCGTTCACATCTAGCTTGATAAATCCTTTTAAGAACATTCATTGGGAGAGAAGGGAAGTACTTTCGCAAAGCAGTAGAATCCATTTTTTTTAGAAGAAATTGAAAGAAGGGAAAAGGAAAGAAATCAGTTATTATGAGAAACTGAAACAACCGACTTGAGAGCCACGGAGTACCATATCCGCCACTTAACCAGGGAGAAATGAATCCAACTTTTTGACAATTTTCAAAGGCTCTGCAGAATGCATGTGTGTTTTTAAACAAAGAGGGCCAATGAAATCCAGACTGCAAAATCTTTACATCTATTTTTTTTTTACAAAAAATGCCCTCCGCATGTTTCAAAATGAGATAATTCAATGACACTTTTTACCTTATCCTCAGGTATGCATCTCGTAAATATCTGGTCAGGATAGGATTTGAAAAGATAAGAGTTATCCTAATGAAAATTTGTCACCTCATGTAGAAATTTCTTCTTATCTTAGATACTCCATTGAGCTGGCATCCGTCCTGTCACCAAAAAATTGATAATATTAGCAAACCAAGGTACTGTAGTGACAGAAAATAGAAATTTGTCAGAAAAACAATAATTTATGGGTGCAGCCTCAATTGTTGAATTCGTTGTCAGTCTTGACAAATAGTCAGTGACAACATTTTTGGAGCCATTCTTATCCTTGATCACAATGTTGAATTCTTTGAGTAATTTGATCCAGCGTATCAGCCTTGATTTAGCATCTTTCTCTGACATTAGGTACTTCAATTGTTTGGGTAAAAGCTTCAACTCAATTGTGTGAATTTTATTTTTCTCTTCAACTATAAGTTTTCCCAACTCTACAATTTTTGGTGTCCAACATGTGTTCCCCTCTATCTGTGAAGAATCAAACAATGCACAAATGTCAAATGTATCTTGATCTACATGCATATTTGATTCAAATGAATTAACTAGCCTATTTTCTAGAGGATCAGAGATATTCCCTTCTTGGATATAGTTTTCTTTAGTTGCGTTAATAATGCAGACATCTTCACCTTCATCTTCTTTTCTGGGAGGTTGCTTAAGCAAATTGAAAATATTTAACTCCAATGTCATATTCCCAAATGACAACTTCATCAATCCATTCCTGTAATTAATCAAAGCATTAGAGGTTGCTAAAAATGGCCGTCCCAAGATAACAGGTATTGAATTCTTGATTTCCACTAGTGGTGTGTCTAAAACAATAAATCTATAGGATATATAAATTTGTCAACTTGGACTAACACATCTTCAATGATTCCTCTAGGCACTTTCACTGATCTGTCAGCAAGCAAAAGAGTTACTTCAGTTGGTTTTAAATCACCCAAATTTAGTTTTTGATAAACTGAATATGGAAATAAGTTTACACTAGCCCCAAGATCAAGTAATGCTTGCTCAATTTTATGTTCTCCAATGAAACATGAAATTGTCGGACAGCCAGGATCTTTGTATTTCAAAGCAGTGTTATTTTGAATAACAGAACTTACCTGGTCAGCCAAGAAAGCTTTCTTTTTCACATTTAGTTTTCTTTTAACAATGCATAAATCATTTAAACATTTGGCATAATAAGGTACTTGTTTAATCACATCCAACAAAGGGATATTGATCTTTACCTGCTTAAAGATATCAAGAATTTCAAAATTCTTATTCACCTTTTTAGGAACAGTTAATACCTGTGGAAATGGAGGTGTAGGTGGAGATTCAATTTGTTCTTCGCTTGGTATAGGTTCAACCCCTTCTTTACTCTTAGAAGTTGACTCACCGTCTCCTTCACAAGGATCAGGAATGGACTTTTCAACAACATTACCGCTACGAAGTGTAATGATTGACTTCACTTGATCCATGGTTTGACCTTTGGGATTTTGTTGTAGTTGAGAAGGAAATTTTCCTTTCTCCTGAATGTTGAGTGCAAATGCAAATTTTGCAAAAGTCTCTTTCAAATTAATCATGGTTTGACTTATTTGAGCATCGATATATTTCAAATCAATCATAGTTTGACTTGTTTGAGCTTTGATAGACTCTTGCTTCTCAATGAATGAATGCAATGTATCTTCAAAAATTTTCCTAAAAGGAGGAACATATGGTGCATACCTTTGAGATTGTTGAAAATTTTGTTGGGTGTGCAAAGGTGGTTGTGATGGTTGAGCATGATTGTCACTTTTCCAACTGAAGTTTGGCTGATTCCTCCAACCAGGATTGTAAGTTTGCGAGTATGGATTTTGGTTTGGCTTCTTGAAGTTGTTCAATGCATTGACTTGTCCATGGAGACATTCTTTTGAAGAGGGCAAGGTTGCGCAATTGCTAGTGGGATGGTCATTGGTGTCACAAATGTGACAAACAATTTCTTCAACAGATTTTAATTGACCAATTTTCTTCATTTCTAAAGCTTCAACCTTTCTAACTAGAGATGCAAATTTTTTTTGAAGGTCATTATCTTCCTTAAGATGGTATATGCCTCCACTAGATGCAAGTGATTGAGTCTTACCTAGGGCCTCATAAGTACCAGCGGTGTCCCAATTCTATGCATTCTTTGCTAACATGTCTAAATAATTAATTGCCTCGTTAGGATCTTTATCCTCAAATATTCCATTGCACATCATTTCCACCATTTGTCTTTCCCTAGGTGTCAAACCTTCATAAAAATGTGAGACTAATCTCCAAGTTTCAAAACTATGGTGTGGGCATATGTTAAGTAAATCTTTGTATCTATCCCAACACTGGTAAAAAGTTTTACCTGATTTTTGTGTGAAAGTTGTGATTTGCTTTTTGAAAGAATTTGTTTTGTGGACAGGAAAATTTTTTTTAAAAAATTGTTGTTGCAGTTCATCCCATGAATTAACAGAGCCAGACCTAAAAAACTGTAGCCAAGTTTTAGATTTATCTTTTAAAGAAAAAGGAAAAAGCTTAAGTCTAATGGTGTTCAAGTTACAGTTTAGGTTGTTATAAGTGTGACAGACTTCTTCAAATTCTCTCAAATGAAAGTAAGGATTTTCAGAATCAAAGCCATGAAAAGTTGGTAAAAGTTGAATAATACTTGGCTTGAAATTGAAGTTACATGCATCAGTAGGAAATATTAGACATGATTGAGTGCTATTTCTTATGGGGTTCATGTATTCTCTAAGTGTCCTAGGTCGATCTTGATCATTATGAAGAGAATGGTTATCTTCTTGTTCATTAATGTATTCAGCCATGTCTGAAGAAGATGAAGATTTTCTTACCAATCTACCACTTGATGTACGTGACCCAGCTTTCATACATAAACAAAATAATAACAAGAAAAATAAATATAAATAACAAATTAGGTAGGAGGCTCAGCCTTCCATTCAATAATATAAAAAATAACATAAAATAAATAGAAAATAAAAGGTAGGAGGCTCAGCCTACCATTCAACAATAAAGAACAATAAAGAAAAATAAGATTAACACAAATTAAGAGGTAGGAGGCTCAGCCTGCCATATAAACAACAAAAAATAATAATAATAAAATAAAATAAAAAGAACAAAAACAATTTTTTTTTTAACTTGTACTCTAATTTTACTTCCCCGGCAACGGCGCCAAAAACTTGTTGCACTTTAGCAGTTGTAAGCCAAGTGTAAGTTGTCGCAAGTAATAAAATCTCGGGAGTCCGAATGTCAAACCACAGGGAAGTGAATTAAAAATACAAATTACAGGTTTTTAAGAAAGAAAGTATTTGGTGTAAAATGTGAACAAGTATTGATTACAAATTCAAATTCAAATAATATAGCTAAGGTTAAGGGATCTACTTTTAGTATATCAATTATGATTAATTTTAGCCCATCTTACCACTCAATTGGAATCCACACATAGAGGAGGTCCCAATCGGGGAATTTAGTTAGTATTAACTTTCATTAATCTTAAAACGCTAACACTTGCTAATGGATTCAAGTATCCATCATGCCAACCTTTGTCGACAATAGCTCAAGATTCCAATATAGCCGGCAGAGCCATGTTCTATAGAGGGAATCAAGCAGCTTTGGTGCCAATGATTGACTATAATGAATCAAGGCTCCCACTTAACAAGAAGGGAAGTTAAATAGATTAAGGAAGAAAATACCGTTAACGTTGTGATTCATTCAAATCAATCATACCCTCTATACCAAAAGCTTCACCCTTTCACCTTAGCAAAAAGAAGATTAGTTAGCCATGATAAAAGTAAACAACATGTAGAAAGATGAAATAAACATAGATTAAAAGATCAAGAACGAAGAAGAAGAAGAACAAGAAAACACTTGGACAGAGCTTCGGTATTGAAAACTAGAACAAAACTAAAGAAGAAAAGCTAAAGATGAAAGAAGAACATAAACGAGGCCTAAGAAATGGCATCCTTCACCCTTCCCCCAAGGTGCCTATTTATAGAGTTTGGGGTGGGTGAAATGGTAAAAATAAAATGGTAAAATGTAGGTAAATACAAATCAATAATGGCGGGCCGTAACTTTTTTTAATTTTTTGACCATTGTAGACAACAGATCAACTCCTCCTCAAAGCACGGAAGTTGTAGATCTCCTTTCTAGCCTCGAATCGATGGCTTGCTTATTCAAATCGAACATCCGTAGCTCAAGTTATGATTTTTCTACTAAAATTGCTATTCAGCACACGAAAGAACAAAGGGTCTCATCTATAATCAGATTTTGGCAATGAAAATGATCAAATTAGCTCGCGAAATGAAGTAGAGTTGAAGATCTATGCGTTAACTTTCAGATGAATTTGGAATCACTCAGTTCCGACATCTACAGCTCCAGATATGATTTTTCTCGTGAAGGGTCGCCAAGTAATAATTTTACTTACGTAAAAAATAATTATTTAATATTGATGAATAATAAAATGTGTATGAACAGTAAAATACGCGTATGAATAATAAGGTGATGAATAGTGACAAGTGAATAGTAATCGGTGAATAGTAACTATGAATAGTAAAAATGTGTGTGAATAGTGCCCTGGTGGAAAAATGCTCAGAATATAGAAATTAATCATACTCAAAGTGTATAATGATAATTTAAACCTTTAATAACAATACACTTATGAGTATTCATCATGTACCCTGCATCATTCTGCCAATAAGGGCATTTGTACGGGGAGTAGGTGTTTATCACAACAAATTTTGCTACAATAGATGCGCACACCTCACACCCATCATTAACCATTGTTCTGATTATCACCAAGGGTAATTCAATCCACCCTAGGATGGGGAGTTCTTCTAGTACTATTCCAAACGTAGGACAGGCCATCAATCTCAACTGGTTAGAAGCCCAATTTCGGGAGTATTATTGGCAAATCATACGTCACCAAAGGACTCATTTCCCACTCGAAGATCCTAGCTGAAATAGTTAAGGGTCGTTATGGGGGAAGCTTAGTATTGCTTTGTTGGTTTTTGCCATCTTCATTGGAGGCCCTTTATACTCAAGCTGACTCGACTCCTTACTCATCTTGCCTCTCCCTACTAGAAAACCGTAGGTTGTACAGACATATATGGTGCCAATCTTGTCATAAGGCTTTAATGAAGGGAGTTCAAAAGGCTGGCCACCCAAAGCCAGCTCAACCAATAAGGAGAAATGACATTTTGGCGAGCTTTGGATGTCATTTCCTCACCGATGTTGATGGAGACCCACCAGAGTCTTTCTCATATGGCACCGTTTTGGTGGTTGACCAACCCAGGATTATACATTGAGGGGTGCATTAAACAGGACTCATATAGAAATGGCAAATGAGCTGTGGCAGACCTACAAAAGTATAGAAGGAAGATAAAAAAGGGGAGACCCCATCATGTTTCTTATGGGAGTACTCTTCAACGCTCAAGTTAGTTTTTTGGTGGATTTGTATGGCAATCACAGGAATCAAGTGGTTGATGGCAAAATTCTAACTACATAGCGATTCTAAGGAGAGACCATGAGCATTGGTTAGCTTACCACGTGTTCCCCATCACGCTACTCGTGCTAATAAAGTTGATGTGAATAGGACATGTACTACCCTTTCCCCAACTGCTCGTATAGAGTAGAGGGGGCTTCCCGGCACGTTAAATTGATCCAGGGTGTTGACTTCCAAGGAGTCACGGCGACATGTCTTCGATGAGTTCAGGCCGGAGGAGCTTGTTCCAGGGACCAAGGGTGTGTTGCCCACTTCCGTACCCTTGCAGAGCCTGTGGGTTTTCCATCACGGAGAATGCCTGGGGTGGCACTTTTGCCGCAAGGGTACCAGTCACATATATACCATCATTATCCATCTTGTTATTTGAGCTTAATTCCAATGGCAGAATAATCTCAATTTTCCACTGTCAATTTCTTGCTCTACAGTTTCATTTTTGCACCACTTGGTCCATTCAATTCTGATTGTAAGGATATGTAATGATGGAAATTACACAACTATAGTAACATGGTACCTATAAAGTGCAGGCTATTGTTTCCGTTGATCATACAATCCCTTGCAACGAAACCAACTGATAGTAACAACCACTCAGTTTAAAACACTCCAATACATGAACCCACCTTGCCTTGCCGATTTTGAAGTTGCGCATGCGCTGCTGCCGAGTGCTATGGTGATCCCAAAATACTCTTGTTCCATGAACTAGTTCGAGCACTAAATCAATCCGATTGGTGTCATCAAAGGAAGGTTGCACAGGTATTGAATTCTAACCTCCCCCTATGCAACTAATTTCCTCAAGGAATCAGAACTTCTGACAGAATCCGCTCATTCAAGGCGAGTTGTTCTCCATGATTGGGAATTACTTGACTTGAATAACAAGCCAAGGGAGGACGAACAAGTTGCTCGAACAATAGGATCTAAAGATTGGTTCATTTTACCAACCAGCTTTCTGAACACCTGAAAGAAGACGGAGGTGTCTAAGAGTCAGCAAATCAAACAATCAATCATGTCCAAATCCAAACGTTTATCTAACAATGACCTTGGTGAAGTGAAGAGCTAAAACAGATTGATCTTCCAAAATGGAGAGCATGCTGCAGCAGAAGCAGATAGCATTTGCTTGAATCATTGGCCAAGGAGCATCAAAGGCCTGCATCAGAAAGACCTTCTCAAATCCCCAATATCTCCAGAAAACTTGCGCAAATAAGATTGTGCAAGAGAATACAAACAAGTGTATGCAAGTGTAACTGATTCAGTGTAAAATGAATGTAAGGAAAAGGAAAACCTGTATGGCTGATGCCATGTAAGTGTCAATTCTGGCTGGAAGGTGCAGCACAAACAGCCTTGCAAGATCTCTTACAATGCTCTCATAATCGCTTCTGAAAGCAAAGCAACATATATACAACAGTGAGACGAGACACAGCCAAAAGCTAATCCAGAAGGATATTTGGTTGTTCAAGATTCAAAATGACTCACCGGTGATCGGAGTTAATGCAATGTGAACTGCATATAGCAACCATTCCTTCTATTTCCGTCAGGGGCACCAGCCTTTTTAATGTGCTCTTTAATACAAAAGAAAGTCTCTTAGAAGTGCACTGTTAAACTTCAAAGCGACAAGCTACTACAAAGATGGTTTTCACTTACTCGACAAGCCTGCCGCACTGAAATGTCATCATCGTGAAGGTGCAGGATCAAACGTGGTAGTATCACATGTATCTGGAAAGCTTCAAATTAGCTAAAAGGCAATTCCTATAGTATGTATAAAAAAATGTGCTGATTAAGTCCAGCAAGCTCTTTTAAGGTAAACAGATTTGCAGCATACTTTACAGCCAATGAAACAACTAATAAAGCAGAAATTGTGAGTTTCTTACAAGTAATAAACAGACTAATTGAAAACAGAAATAGTAATAAAATGTGTTTATTAAACATCTTCTGCTCATATCAGATACTATAAAAATTTTAGTACCGGTGTACTCCCTTGCAGAGATGGCAAAAGCTAAAGGTTGCCAGGTTAAACCTGAAACCTGACTTCAAGTTAAAATGAAAACTGAAGGACTTGAGATTTAAGCCCACTAAAATCCAAACCCACCCAAAACCATATGAATCAAAAACTGGAATGGAACTACCTGATAGGAAACAATCACAGCCCCAGATTAACAATACCCAAACTAGACCGAATAAACAATAGCCCTATACACCCGATGACCTAAATCTGAAATGACCTCTGCTGGAGATGATATGAATGTAAAATGATCTAGACGTGAACCAAAATGACCCAAATCTCAAATGACCTAACGTCTATGACCTGAAATAAATCAGATTGCTCCCCCCCCCCCCCCCAAACAAAAGCAGCCAAAAGATTCATAATCAAATGAACATTGCTTGCTTAGCCGGGACAATCTCTTGATTTCAAAGTTGGGAATATCACACTTAAAATCTGATTCCAAGACTTGACTCCTCAGAATCTGAAGCAACCCACATAAATTGGTACCTGTATGCTTAAAGAACCATCATGATCTGACTACTAAATTACCCAACACCAAAGCAGTTTAAACCCATAAGACAGAAACTCAAATCAGACAAAATGATGAAAAACTTGGATTATCCAAAATCTGAAAAGAAAATGAGAACCATGACAATGCCACTCTTTGTTAACATGAAAGCCCAGGTAATTAAAAAACCATGATGAAACAACCAAGCTCCAATCTGATTTCCCATTTTCCAAAATGACATTTTCCACAAACCAGACAAGCTTACGGCCTGTTATCAGTGTACTAATTTATAATACAACTTAGTCCTGTACCTGCTCGAGAAACCCATCTTTATGTACCCCAGCTCCATAGTTGCTCAATGCCCCGAATGCTGCAAACGCATCAGCTCGCATCTTCACATTCATGGATGTCTGTTTTCAGGGAAAAAAAAATATACGTGAATGGAAGATGTAGTCCATACAGATAGCTGCCATAGATAACAATTTGTATATTTGCAGCACATAAATTTTTATGCAAGCAGGATTATGCCAGTGAAAAACAAGATAATCACAAGGTCAGGGCACACGAAGAACATTGCTTACTCATTTCTCAAGCCACTGTACCAACTACTAAGCACTCAGTCTCCTTTACTCACACATTTTGATCCAACGAAAAACAAAGGACTAGCATTTGAAGTTTGACACTGTATAGAAGATGTATTTAATAGGCCACATACTCTCTTGAGGTTTGGTTGAAATTAAAACTTTCCCAAATGGTTTCAAAGCTAATTTATCTCTATGTTTCCATGTTTCTCTGACATTGCTAGTCAATAGTAGAAAAATACTACAACTTCCGTTTAGAATTAGTTGGTCTCTTTGACTTTCCATGCAGTCTTAGAAATGAATGTCTTTCAGTGCTTTTCATAAAAGAAATTGTGAGGTTTGGTTGAAGTAATGAACCTTGCTAGAGGCAATAATACACAGTTTTCTGACAACAATTGTTTGTGACACTTTTTTTTCAGAAAGATAGCATAATCATTTCATTAAGTATCAGATCAAAGAGCATCTGAACAGGCATTGTGGTAAAGGTGACCCCCATTCCACTCAGCCAGAAAAAACCTTCAATAGAGATACAAGAAACTGAACAACAATATTTGCTGATCTAGGAACACTTTTGAATTTTACAATTCGAGTGTCTTGACTAGGTTTTTTTTTTTTTTTGGGGTAATCTTGACTAGTTATTCTAAGAAGAGAAAGTATACCTGAAGATTTCGAAGCCGGACAGACAGATTAAGCAAAATGGGCTCAACAGCCTCATTAGGTGATGACTCAAGAATCTGCAATTGTTAAAATACAAACATAAAAATCACTGAAGGAGGACAACCATGTTGAACAAATAGAAGAATTATCAGAAAGGAACTATAACCAGCAATTAAAATGAAGGGGAAGGAACTGACACACAATTCGAAGAGTACCAAATTTTACCATTAGTAAGCATGATACTGCAGTTAATTGCACTGATTCATCTAAATCATCAAGCAGTGCTAATATTACACCCAGGACTTGAGTAGTATACTGAGTGATATGAACTGACGGTATCTGTCAAGAGCAGACCAAAGGAGTCATATATCCAAACCTTAAAAGTTAAACAACAAGTGTGTATCTTTTAATGGCAACAGAAACATGGAGTTTATATCTCAAATGGACAACCGGCTACTGTATCATGAATAATCTGCAATCTAAATGACTAACTCAAACCTTTACTAATCCTCTTAAGCAAAGGCGTCTAACAACTGGAGATTCATCTGACACATGGCGGCACAACATTTCCACCATTTCCTCCAAAAGGGGAGTAAATCCACTACTGCATCATTCCAGAAGCCAATATCAGATCTAATAAACATTGTTAAATGGAAAACACAATTGAAAGTAATCAACAAGAGGCGCGAAAATGTCAAAATAGTTATGATAAATCATACCTGAAATGCACGAACTCTGATAGTGCTGCAGCTGCAGCTTCCCTCCTGTACTTGTCTTGACAGTTCAATGATTTTGTGAACACAAGACATAAGCCCTCAACCTAGAAGTTTTTTGAGAAAAAAAAAAAAGTCAACTCAATTTTATAAACAAATTGCCTTAAGCAGCCAATTCTGAGAATTGATTTGGGTAGGAATATGGATCTGTTTGAACAATCTTGTATCCTATAACGTTTGCTATTCACGAACAGAGCATGGAAAGAAATGGTGTCTATGCTGTAACTAATACAAGCTAAAGGTCTAGATTGGTCTGTGAAGAACCAGAACAAAGATTACTAAGCATGCAAGTGGAATATGATATGTTAGGAAATTAGATTATTATCCAGCATCAGTTTGCAGTTGCATATCCTATTGAGGTCAAGTCTTCTAATTCTCTCCCAGATCATGCTGACCATTATACATGATTATGGACTACAAATGTCTGAGATCCAACTGCCTCAAACATCAGTTTGGAGTTGCATATCTTGTTCAAGAGAACTGCAAGATAAACTAGAAGACATGTACGATTTGATAAGATTTTGGGAAGAGTTGAGAAACTTTCTGATGATTCAGGGATTCCATACTTATCTTCCAGAAACATGTTTTTTGAGATTCCATATTAGGAACATACCAGACAGACCCATTACCTCTTTTGGTCTCTTGATAGAAATGCAGCCAGCTAAATCTCCAATCAAACTGATCCACTTCTCCTTTTCATTTTGTTCGCCTTCTCGAGCCAAAAGCTGCAAACGACACTTGAGTAGTTTTCTAAATTCTGAAGATTAATATAAGTATATTAGAATACATCAATATGCCACATCCTACAAAGTGCCGTCAAACTGGGTAGGATATGAAGTCCATGGTACCTTTCCCATTTCCAGATCTCCAACACATTCACAAAATGCCTGAAATGCATTGAGTAGCGCACTGCAGAACAGAACAATCAATAAATTTATGTTCAAAAAGCAAAAATTTACCAAAGTTTTGAAAGATGCCATCAGAGGAACGGGAACTAACTCACTAAACACTAGTGCAGGTATGGAAAATGCAGATTTTGCTTTTCTAAAGATTTTGGTATCAACTGCTGCATTAACCCATAAGCTCTGTAGAATTATTCATATTGGTGCACAATTTGCAGCACTTGAAATTACCAGTAGCCTAAATGGAAGTTCCATAGTTAAAGTCAGAGAAAAAACTACACATCAGAGAACAATTTGTATTTCAAGAAAAAGAAAAGACAACTGTTCCTTAATTTCTTTTTTTTTTTTTTCCTTTTCATTAAGTAGCTCTACAATATTGAAAATCATTTTGGTTTATATTACCGGGAAGAGTTTGAGCTCTTAAAGAGAAATTTGGAGGATCAAGTTTCCCAAGGTGGAAGAAACTGTAACATCCAGTGGTTATTGAGTTTTCTTATAATTTTGATTTTTTTTTGTTTTTCTAAGTATTTATTGCTTTCTCATTTTCCTCTTTTTTTCTATCAGAGTTAAAAGGATTTTTATTCAATGATATTATCACATGCGCAGGTCTTCACTGTTTAAACTGTGGTTTTCAAACCCAAATATAGTTCACTAAGTGTGATTTTGGATATACAAGTCATGATCAGCTCTCAAACAAAACTCTCAACCTAAACTTTTGCTCCAGAACTCCCTAATAAATGCCCATGGCCTTTGCTGAAATCACAGACTGTCGCTCAACTTTCTTGATTAATATAGACAGATATAAAATGGTTAGTGGGGCAGTCAGTGGTTTTGGTTTATTTCCCTTCCTTTCTGATAAATGGCTCTCAGCCATTCTCCATCTTCTTTCAGTCTCAGTTTCCACCCAACCACAGAGCTATATTACTGCGGTTTAATGGCTTTTAAATTTTAATCAATTCTGAACTAGGATTTACAAGAACAGAGAAGACTAGAAGGAATTCTTGCAACTGAAGCTAAGGGTTTATCCTCAGCTTAAGACTACTGTTCAGTTCTAGTTTGATCTGTGTTTTACTTTTCCTTACAGGCCAAAGTTAAGTTTGTTTTGAAGTTCACATGGAAGGATAATGAGAGTGGAAAGTTTGATTTCAATTAAAAAGTCTGAGTAGGAGAGGTGAGACAATTTCTTGAAACTGAAGACGGCAAGTTGGAACTTCTACATTTGATCTTTGCTTTGCTTCTGGATTTAGTATGTTTAAAGTGCCTCTGTTCTAGCATGTTTTGCCAGATCCTTAGTATTTTCTGTTAAGTTTGTTTTGAAGTTAACATGGAAGGCTAATGAGAGTGGAAAGTTCGATTTCAGTTAAAAAGTCTGAGTAGGAGAGGTGAGACAATTTCTTGAAACTGAAGGCACAAAGAATACGGCAAGTTGGAACTTCTACATTTGATCTTTGTTTTGCCTCTGGGCTTAGTATGTTTAAAATGTCTCTGTTCTAGCATGTTTTGCCAGATCCTTAGTATTTTGGCTGTTGGGTTGCGGTTGCCATCTAGTTTAGCATTTTGGTACAGTTGAAGTATAATGGCTGAAACATAGTGGTTAACACAGCGGTTAAATAAATGCAAAATTTGCTTGGCAAATTTATAAATGAAATGGCTGTTGGTTGTGTCTAAAATATGCATGATTATGTATTTGTAATGATAATTATTTGAGAAGTTATATTAGTTATATATTATAACTATTTAGTCAAACTTATGGTTATTATTTATTGATATCATCTAATATTTGTATTAAGTTATTCAAGTGATACATGCGAGCCTGTTGAAAAAAATTAAAAAAAAAACTATTGATCAATGATCATTGAAATGACCACATAAATTTTACAGCTACTTAGTGCATCCATACCCCACACCCATTAGGAATTTCCACAGGTGCAACTGTCACCAGCTTAAAATAAATAAAAAACAATACAGAGGCCGGTTGACTGCTATACAACCTGCACATATTGAATGTTGAGAAATGGAGTTGTGCAGAACAAAACAAACAGCGAGACCAATCCTTAGGGTGCTAGAGCAGGTTCGTTGGGCTTGCAGTATGTACCCCTAATATTCTTTCAACATAAGATCTAAATCCCCAAAGGTTTGTGCAGGTTTGTGCGAATATATATTTGTTTCTGCACATATAGCAAGGTCAATCCAATGTCCATGCATCATGCTTTTAAAGTTTATATCAATAGTAAATCAATTTAGTCGCCAACTTTGACCAATGCTTAGGGTTTATTATCATTGTTGAATTCAGATGTGGTCGCTCCAAAATATAGTATTTAAAACATAACCCTTCTAATCCTTGATATCATCTCCTATAAAAAGAAAACACATCTTCTACAAAAATAGTTTATTTGATTCTTCTCTTCTTATATTTAGTACTGTTTATTAATTGCTTAACGTGAAATTGAAGTTACATGATTACTAATACAAACATTCAATTGCAATGCCCCATGGGTATTTTTGCTTGCTCATGACTAAAATAGATGAACCCCACCAACTCATGATCATCTAGATATAAGAATGGAAAAGAAACATGTTGCAAGATTTAAATATAAATGAAGTTCATTGATATCAAACTGCTCTACATAACATGATTAGGTAAGTCAAGGCTAGAAGCAAAAGCAGATGAACCTAATAGCAACTCACCGCAAAGGTTCAAGCAAACCACCACTAGCTAGACCATGACACCTTCCAAACTGCAATATAAGTGCAGCTAGCACTGAAGAGTAGCTCTGCTCAACAGCCTTCTTTCCAACTTTACCACCACCTCTTCAATTGTGACAATATACTGTCATCTTGAAAATAAAAACAAACATAATGGCAAACACTGAACATGACTGGTTGCTAAATACCTGAAAAATGCAGTCAGACCAGACATGGCAGCCTGTGGTATGTCATCTTCAATCAACGTTTCAGGCAGAATGGCTATAGTTTCTCCTTTTCTAGGGCCACTTTTAATGATAGGGGTCTGATTAAGGACTGAAATCAGGTGCTTCAAAAACAAAATTGACAGCACGATGTGTTGTGAAAAGGCCTGTAATTTGTTTTAAGAGAATGGTAGTGTGCTCAGTTAAACAAAATAAAAGCCAAGGGAACCATTAGTGCGTTATGCAAGTGTCAATAGAAAACCATATTTATTTTTATAGAAAGTAATAGCTGTAAATTATTCATTAATCTTGGTTGTTAGGAAATGAGATTTAGCTTTCCATGTATAGGTTCCTAGGATCACTCCATGTGATTAATTAGGATAGCTTCAGTTTCCTTGTATGATTGACACTCTTGCCTATATAATAAAAAGTTCCTCTCAGCAGAGAAGACATTCGAATCATTCTGTTATGGTATCAGAGCCATTGCCTAAAAATATTTCTTAGTTCTCTCAGTCATAGTCTTAGTGAGCATGGAAAAATCAGATCATGTTTGCGTCAAATTCACTGGCAAGAATTATGCTGCCTGGGAGTTTCAGTTGGAGACTTTTCTCAAGGGTAAAGAGTTGTGGGGCCATATAGATGGCAGCACCAAAGAAGGAGCAACCGCAGCAGAAAAGGCAGCCTGGGCTGCCAAAGATAATCAAATCATGACCTGGATCCTTGTTTCGATGGAGCCACATCTGATTCTTTCTCTACGCCCTCATAGGTCTGCAAAGGCCATGTGGGATTATCTCAAGCAAGTATACAATCAGGATAACAATGCTAGGCACTTCCAGCTTGAGTTAGCCATTGCTAACTATACTCAAGGAGATCTATCACTTCAAGAATACTACTCTGGATTCCTAACTTTGTGGAATGATTACTCAGACCTTGTTACAACCCAGGTCTCTGCAGAAGGATTGGCTGCAGTCCAAGAAGTACACAGAACCAGCCAAAGAGACCAATTTCTAATGAAATTGCGGCCTGATTTCGAATCTATTCGTGCTTCTCTAATAAACAGAGATCCTGTTCCAACCCTGGAAGTCTGTTTTGGAGAACTCTTACGAGAGGAACAACGTATTAATACTCAGAATATTATGGAGCAGGCTCGTGTTGCCTCTAATACGGTCTCAGTTGCCTATGCTGCACATGGCAAGGCAAAGGGGAAGGGTCGGGACATGAGCACCACGGAGTGCTATAGCTGTAGGAAATATGGGCATATTGCCCCTCACTGCCCTGAGAAATTTTGTAACTACTGCAAGAAATCAGGGCACATTATTAAGGAGTGTCCTACCCGTCCCCCACGTTCCAACAAGGCCTACCAGGCCACTGTTACTTCTGGTGGCCTACAGGCGGATACCTCTGCTGCTTTACAACCTCCAGCACCTTTAACTCGAGAAACAGTGCAGGAAATGATTGTGAGTGCATTTTCAGCACTTGGATTTCAAGGTACTGGTTCTTTATCTACTTCTTGGATCGTAGACTCAGGTGCCTCAAATCATATGACAAAATCTTCTCAAGGATTAAGTAATATCAGAAAATACTGTGGTTCTTCCCATATTCAGACAGCCAATGGGAGTGACCTACCCATTGCAGCAGTTGGTGATGTATCTTCTTCCTTTAAGGACGTTTATATATCACCTAATCTCTCTGTAAATTTGGTATCTGTTGGTCAACTTGTGGATCAAAATTGTGATGTCCATTTTACTCATGATGGTTGTGTCGTGCAGGATCAGATGACAGGACAGTTGATAGCGAAGGGGCCTAAGCATGGACGTCTGTTTTTTCTGCAACTACCTATTCCTCACAGTCTGTCTCCTTCTATTCCAGCTTTACTTTGTCATGAGTCTAAAGTGTCAAATGAGGTCTGGCATAGGCGCCTTGGTCACCCCAATTCTAGGATCCTATCTTATATGTTGAAATCTGGCCTATTAAATAATAAAGTGCATTCTACTTCCACTGTGTTTCCTGATTGTGCAACCTGTAAGCTTGGAAAAAGTAAGGTTTTACCCTTTCCTTCTGAAGGAAGTAGAGCAACACATAGCTTTGAGATAATTCATAGTGATGTATGGGGAATTAGTCCTATAATTTCTCATGCTCAATACAAATATTTTGTGACATTTATTGATGACTACAGCAGATATACATGGGTTTATTTCATGCGGCACAAATCAGAAGTCTTTCCTATGTTTAAATTGTTCTCAGCTCTGGTTCAAACTCAATTCTCAGCTGCTGTCAAAATTCTTCGGTCTGACTCAGGTGGGGAATACATGTCTCATGAGTTCCAATTTTTTCTACAATCTAAAGGGATTATCTCTCAACGATCCTGTCCTTATACTCCACAACAAAATGGAGTAGCTGAACGGAAAAATCGTCATCTTTTAGATGTTGTCAGAACTCTGTTAATTGAGTCATCAGTCCCTCCTAAATTTTGGGTAGAAGCACTCACTACAGCAACTTTTCTTATCAATAGACTCCCTTCCCAGGTTTTGAATTTCGAGTCTCCATATTTCAGGCTTTATCATCACAGACCTACTTATACAAACCTTCACACCTTTGGATGTGTCTGTTTTATGCATCTTCCTCCAGTAGACAGAAATAAACTTTCTGCCCAATCAGTTCGTTGTGCCTTCTTAGGGTATAGTGCCACACAAAAAGGTTATTTATGCTATGATCCAATTTCCAATCGGGTTCGTGTTTCAAGGAATGTGTTGTTCTTTGAAAATCAATGGTTCTTTCCTATGTCTCCATCACTAAAGTCTTCCTTTACCTTCTTGCCTTTTTTTCCTGACACCTCTAGTACACCTAACACTCAAATTGCAAGGTTCAAGCCAGGATTGGTATACCAGCGGAGACCTCCAGCGCAGACCCCTTCCGCTTCTGTCAGGCCGTCTGCTCCCTTACGCTGCTCCACTAGAGTCACTGGTCCTCCTGACCGATATGGATTTCCGTCACTACAGACAGGTACCTCTACTTCAGCCCTATCTGCAACTATATCTTCCATTTCTATTCCTACTGGTTACTCACAAGCAGTCAAGGAGAAATGCTGGCAGCAAGCCATGCAGGAAGAACTAGATGCTCTTGAAGCTAATAATACATGGGAAGTGGTTGATTGTCCTACTGGTGTGACTCCACTTGGATGTAAATGGGTCTATTCAATTAAGGTGAAGTCTAACGGGAGTTTGGACAGGTATAAGGCTCGCTTAGTAGCTCTTGGAAATAATCAGGAATATGGAGTTAATTACGAGGAGACATTTGCTCCAGTAGCCAAAATGACTACTATCCGCACAATTTTGGCTATTGCTGCATCTCAAAACTGGAGTTTGCACCAAATGGATGTGAAGAACGCCTTTCTCCACGGAGATCTCAAGGAAGATGTTTATATGCGTCCTCCACCAGGTTTATTTTCCAAACCTACTGCTGCAGTGTGCAAATTGCATCGCTCCTTGTATGGTCTTAGGCAGGCCCCTCGTGCATGGTATGAGAAATTTACCTCTACCTTACATAAGTTTGCTTTTCTTAAAAGCAAGTATGATGCATCTTTGTTTCTTCGCAAGACTGAAATTGGCATTGTTGTCCTCTTGGTGTATGTTGATGATATCATCATCACGGGTACTGATTCAGTCCTAATCTCTCAACTTAAGCAGAATTTACAGGAATCATTTCATATGAAAGATTTGGGCTCTCTCACATATTTTCTTGGTTTAGAAATTACAGCTACTTCACATGGTATTTTTCTGTCCCAGCATAAGTATGCTCAGGACTTGGTGATTACTGCTGGTCTCCAAGACTGCACTCCTCTTGATACCCCCATGGAACTTAATCTCAAATTGCGCAAAGAAGAGGGTGACTTTTTATCAGATCCTGCAACCAATCGTATGATTGTTGGCAGCTTGGTCTACCTTACAATAACTAGACCTGATATTTCCTATGCTGTCCAGCAGGTTAGTCAGTTCATGGCCTCTCCTAGGCATCTACACATGGCTGCAGTACGAAGAATAATCCGATATGTCCATGGCACAGCCTTGCGAGGCCTTTTCTACCCTGCTTCTACCTCACTTGATCTAGTAGCTTATAGTGATGCTGATTTTGCTGGGTGTAGTGACACCAGGCGCTCTACTACGGGATGGTGTATGTTTCTGGGACCAGCTCTTAATTAATCTTGGTTGTTAGGAAAGGAGATTTAGCTTTCCATGTATAGCTTAAGGAGATTTAGCTTTCCATGTATAGGTTCCCAGGATCACTCCATGTGATTAATTAGGATAGCTTCAGTTTCCTTGTATGATTGACACTCTTGCCTATATAATAAAAAGTTCCTCTCAGCAGAGGAGACATTCGAATCATTCTGTTAGCAAGTGATATGTGATGACAACATCATGCATAAACATGGAATCAAGTAAAACAAATGCATGAAGTGTATAGCCAAACTACGCTTCTTGGTAAAAAAAAAAATGTAGAGGAAACATGATATCAAATAACTGGTAACATGCCAATGTCTGGAATGTAGAACGTGCCATCATATTTGGTATTTCTAGAGAAAAATATTCAGGTTTTCTCCATTTGAATCATCACAAGAATGCTGAGAGATAAGGCTTTCACCATTCAATCCACCAGGTGCACACTTCAGGCAGGAAACAATATTAAGTATACAAATGCATTCCACAATTTATCTTGGGAGTTTGAAACAACACTCTCAACAATGACAATCTGTTTTAGGTTGGATGCTCACAAGGTACCACCAAAATCAGTTTCGCTTTCACTCATAATAAATAATAGCCACCTTTTCCTCTCCTTGATTATAAAACCAATTTATAACCAAGAGCTACATTCATTCATGAGGATGAACTTAATAAGGAAAAGAAATATCATAATAGAATTCTGTATTGTAGAGTATGAACTTCATAAGGACAATAAAGATCTAAGCCTAATGTAACTGTTAAACAATATCAGAGAAAGAAACAGAGGGCTTGATAATACAAGACCCTCACATGACCTTTATATATTAGATAGGAGAGGAATACAAGGAAAGAAATCCATAGGAATAAAGAGAGAAATCCCTAGGAATAAAGAAAGAAATATTATCCTTCCTAAAATATAATATAACATTCCATAACACTCCCCCTCAAGCTGGAGCATATATATCATAAACTCCAAGCTTGTCACATATAGACTTTACTTTAGATCCTCCTAAAGCTTTGGTGAACAAGTCAGCAAGTTGATCCTCTGATTTAACATATGGGGTCTTGATCAAACTTCTTTAAAGCTTCTCACGAACAAAGTGGCAGTCAACTTCGATATGTTTGGTTCTCTCATGAAAAACAGGATTAGAAGCAATGTGAATGGCTGCTTGATTATCACACATTAATTCCATAGGAGTTGAGTGTCCGAAACCAAGTTCCATGAGAAGATGTTTTAACCAAACTAGTTCACATGTAGTATATGACATTGCCCTATACTCGGATTCAGCACTTGATCTTGCGACAATACTTTGTTTCTTGCTTTTCCAGGACACCAAGTTTCCTCCCATGAATACACAATAGCCTGACGTAGACCGTCGATCGTAGGAACCTGCCCAATCAGCATCTGTGTATCCTCGAATCCGAGTGTGACCATGATTTTGGTAAAGAAGACCTTGTCCTGGTGCACCTTTGAGATATCTCAAGATTCTAACGACTGCATCCCAATGGCTAGTACGGGGAGAGTCCATGAACTGACTTACTGCACTTACAGCAAATGAAATATCTGGACGAGTAACAGTCAGATAATTTAATTTGCCAACAAGTCTTCGATACCTGGTAGGGTCTTCCAACAATTCCCCTTTATCTACATCAAGCTTGACATTTGGCTCCATGGGACTGTCAACCGGTTTGGTTCCCAACAAACCAGTTTCTTCTAGAAGGTCTAGAACATACTTTCTTTGCGAAAGACATATTCCCGTCTTAGACCGTGCTACCTCAATTCCCAAGAAATATTTCAGTGGACCAAGGTCTTTTGTCTGAAACTTGGTTTGCAGAAAAACCTTCAACAATTGAATACCAGATGCATCATCACCAGTAATAACAATATCATCAACATAGACGATCAAGAGGATTTTACCAGCTTCAGAGTGGCGATAAAAGACAGAATGATCCACACCACACTGCTGTAAACCAAATTCCATAACAACTGAACTGAAACGACCAAACCATGCCCGTGGCGATTGTTTCAAACCATACAATGACTTATTTAGTCGACATACACGATCAACCTCCCCCTGAGCAACAAACCCCGGTGGTTGCTCCATGTAGATAGTTTCCTCAAGATCTCCATGAAGAAAGGCGTTTTTCACATCTAACTGATGTAAAGGCCATGCATATGTAGCAGCCAATGCAATGATGATACGAACAGATGTCAATTTGGCTACTGGAGAAAAGGTTTCTGAATAGTCCATGCCATATACTTGGGAATATCCCTTTGCAACCAGACGGGCTTTTAATCGATCAACTGTCCCATCGGGATGAACCTTTACAGTAAACACCCAGCGACAACCCACAACAGTCTGACCATGCGGAAGAGAAACCAAGTCCCACGTGTTATTAGTCCGCAAAGCTGACATCTCTTCTTCCATAGCTTGTTTCCATCCAGGATGAGAGATGGCTTCTGAAACAGACTTAGGCAAGGGTATAGAGGACAAGGTGGAAACAAAAGCAGAGTATGACGGTGATAGAGAATCATAAGAAACAAAGTTGGAGATTGGGTGAGAAGTACAAGACCTTTTCCCTTTACGGAGTGCAATTGGAAGATCCAAATCATCACCCTTAGGTATTGAAGATGAAGAAGACGGTTGTGATGAGCATGAATCTCCTGGTGGTACTTCAACTCGAGGACGTCGAGTATAAACCTGCAGGTCAGGACAGGACAGACGCTCTAACGGTGGGGGATCAGTATCAGGAATGTGCTCTAAAGATATACTACTAGTGTTTGATGCATCAGGAGCTATTTGGGTTGGTACAAATTGTAAAGGCAAACAGTCATCGGTCTCAGCAGACACAGATTGAGTATTAGAGAAATAAGGTGTGTTTTCAAAGAACGTAACATCAGCAGAAACGAAAAATCGATTCAGTGAAGGACAAAAACATTTGTACCTTTTCTGAAAACGAGAGTATCCAAGAAAAACACATTTTAAGGCTCTAGGATCTAATTTGTCAGTACCAGGTTGGTGCTGATGAACAAAGCAAACACACCCAAATATTCGAGGTAGAATAGAAAACGGAGCTTAAGAAGGAAAGAGAACAGAGAATGGAATTTTACCCAACAAAATAGAGGAAGGCATCTGATTTATGAGGAAGCATGCAGTAAGAATAGCATCGCCCCAAAAACTTTTGGGAACATTCATGTGAATTAAAAGGGTACGGGCTGTTTCAACAATGTGTTGGATTTTCCTCTCGGCCACTCCATTTTGTTGAGATGTCTTTGGACAGGAGGATTGATGTATAATCCCCTGTTGCTGCATGTAGCTAGACATTGAGTGAGAAAAATACTCTTTAGCATTGTCACTGCGAAGAATTTTAATTCGAGAATTAAATTGATTTTGAATTTCAGCACAAAAGGTACAAAAAATAGAAAATAACTCAGAACGATCTTTCATTAAAAACAACCATGTCATTCGAGAAAAATCATCAAAAAAAATTATGAAATATTGAAAACCTAATTTAGACTTGACATGACTTGGACCCCAAATATCTGTATGAACTAGCATAAAATGTTTTTCAACCCTTTTATTGACTCGAGGAAAGTAGGGAACACGATGATGCTTCCCTAGTTGACACAACTCACAATCTAGATTGGAGGCTGAAACTAAATCTGGAACAAGCTTCTTGAGATTTGCTAAAGATGGATGACCCAAACGACTATGAACTAATTGAGGTGATACCGATGTGAGGCAAGCAACTGATGACTGCAGTTTATCAAAATAGTACATTCCATTCGATTCATGCCCTTCTCCAATCGTCTTCTTGCTCTTCAAATCCTGGATGATGACATGATCAGAGAAGAAACAAACTGAGCAATTTAGTTGTTTGGTTAGCTTACTTATAGACATAAGGTTGAAAGGAAAATTTGGAACAAATAAAGTAGATGGTAAAGTGAGAGAGTGACAAGGATGGGTGGGTCCAACACCTTTAATGGTGGTGGTGGATCCATCTGCAATGGTGAGTTTATTATGAGATACTGGAAAAGAAGAAATATGGTCAAAATTTATTATTTTACCTGAAATATGGTCAGTAGCACCAGAATCCAATAACCAGAGTTGATTTCTAGGAAGATTAGAGGAATAACAAGCTTTTGGGTTTGTTGGGTTACCTCGATGAACAATAGAAGCCATAGAAGAAGTGAAAGTCTGCTGTGCGGACTGATACTGCAGGTACTTAGTATACTCTTCTTAAGATATCGTGACAAACTACTGTGGGGCTGTAACCGAAGATAACTCCTCATGTGATGCTGGTGGGACAATGACCGGCAGAAAACATCCTTGAGGACTTTTATCATCAAGTCCTGACATGTTTCTGATTACTGATGACTGACAGTATCAGAAACTAACAGAAAACTAGGCTGATGATGTACTGACTGATTGGAAACGACTGAAGAACGAAGAAATTCAACTTCTGGTCATAACTGACATAAAACAAGACCAGAAACTTGTTTAGCACAGAAAGGCGAGCACACCCATCAGAACGCCGTCACCGGAGGTCGCCGGATGGCGGTGCGTGACGCCCACGTGCCGGTGCATGGGAGGTTTTTCGGTAGCACCGCCGATACTGGTTTGGTCACCGGTGACTCCTGGTGGTGGCTGTGTTCTTGGTTTTCAGTTTGGTTAAGTATAGATAAGGTTACTGGTTAGGGCGGAAACAAAACAGTGGAAAAACGTAAGGCTGGAAAGAGTTAGGCTATGGCTCTGATACCATGTTAAACAATATCAGAGAAAGAAACAGAGGGCTTGATAATACAAGACCCTCACATGACCTTTATATATTAGATAGGAGAGGAATACAAGGAAAGAAATCCATAGGAATAAAGAGAGAAATCCCTAGGAATAAAGAAAGAAATATTATCCTTCCTAAAATATAATATAACATTCCATAACAGTAACTTTATAGGAACATTTAGTAAAGCAAACAGTACAGACAAAGCATACATCATTTGTAGACATATTACAACTACTTAAAATTCTGATCTACTATATGGAATGACTAAGCAGGGAAGTATCTCATGGGGGTGCCTTAACTTTAAAAGCTGTCCTATCATCTAATTAACTTTTAAAATTGGAATGAAAATAAAGGCAACTTGCTTGAAATGTGGAACAAACTTCTCTAGCTTTACCTACTGATGTAGGACAGCAGAAGGTGTTACGTGAAAGGGCTGGACATTAGGGTTAAAGGGATTGGATGGGGTTGATGAACTGCTCAAAAATAAGAAAACAGAGAAAAGAAAGATAGGAAGAACCTTGGACATCACACCCGAGGGTTTTCAAGCATCACACAATTGAAAGAAAAGCATAGAGCTCTTAATTTTTCTGAAATAATCAACTCTGGGTAATACTGAAGCAGTTACACTTATACAGCTTTAGAAGCCGTACCCTTTCCAGGTTAAGAAAACCTGTTCCTAATTGGACTCAAACTCAAAATCATAATAATACTAGGAAAGCTATTAAGTAACTAATAACTCCTAAACGAAAAAAGGAAACTTAAGTAGACTCAAGAGAAGCCTCATTAAATAAATTATGGAATTCCCAGCAAATCTGGAAAATTACGACTCCTAATAACCCAATAATATTTATACAAATGCAAAGAATTAACCAAGAATAATGATATGAAGTCCTAGACCAATAATATTATAATATAATTTACCTGTATGCCTGTATTCATCATCACCTATTTAATTATAAAACTGAGTTCCAACAGACAAAATAATGAACATAAGAATTATATATGCATTAATTAGATTAGCTACTTCCACATAACAAAGATGAAAACCAGACCATACAACAGAAATTTCATAACTAAGATGCCATCTGATTTCAATTTTTTTTCATAATAATAAAATAATGTTGAACCAAATTGAAGAGACTAACATGGAATGCATCCTGCATCGGCCATCCACCACGTAGCCTAGTTATATCCTTAGTGACAATATCCTTTCCAGCAGCAACCAATACTTCATTGAAAACTATTCTTGAACTGGTATTTTCTGCTAAAGCGCATACCTTTAGGTACATAAGGACACACAAACATCAACAAGATGACAAAAAGGACCTTTGCAATTTATTCTACATATTCAAACTGAAGTGTAAAATGAAACCATGAAAGGATACAGCTCCAAGAATCTCAAGACGTAGTTGCTTGTCAGTAACATGAACTACGGCTGAGAGCAATGATTGAGTTGTCCTGCAAAACAACATGATCAGCCTCATAGTCATACAAATACTAATAAATAGAATACTTTTATCAAGGAATGGTAAATAAGTGCGCACTGAGCAGTCACATAATATCTTGATCAGCGGAAATAACCTGGCCACATCAGTTTCACTGAGCTCATTCCCCCTCTTTGTAACAAATTCAATGACAGCTTGGATAGCTCCTTCTGCTGAGTGTTTGACACGGTCACAAATTGCTGATGTGCAGCAATGCAGAGTAGCCACAAGCTGCAATACATCAAAGATCATTGCACACCTTTGTAGAATATTCAACTAAAATTGTGAAGCATTTGAGAGGAAATGTAAAGATGCTACCTCATCCCTTTTCAAGAGAATACAGATTGAAGAAACAATTCTATTGAAGACCTCTGACGGATCAATTGAAGCATCCTGATAAATATAAAGGTAGTAGAGACAATAATCCACGATGGTAATGAACATAGAAGCATAATGAGCAAAAATACAACAGAAAGCAAGAGCATTGCGTGAATTAAGGTCCAAGCAATCATACACGCCTCAAGATGGCAATAACATCCTCGAGAGAGGACAATGCACTGTAGGACAACTCTATGTCCATGCTAACAGTAGAATTTACAGGCCTTGGAAGTGAAAGAGAAATGCTGAAGAGTTCATCCAGAATCTGTCAAGCACTAATGAGAAGCAATCAGCACATAAATCCATATCACTACACGAGATAAAATGCAAGGACCAGATGCTGCTACAAGAAAAAACAATGCAAAGACTGAATGATCAGTGGAACAAACTACAGACTTCATACCTGAGCAGAAATTTTTCTTACTTCAGAATTGGTGTCAGCACATCGTGGAAGATACATTATGACTCTTTCTCCTAAACACAAAGCTTCACGACTTGGCAATACATAAGCCGCTGGAAAATTAAGACAAATAGATTTTCAAGGCTATGACAAGGCATGAATGAATAAACAGCTGTTCCAGTTAGTACACATACATGGTAAGTTTGAAAATTTTCCACGCAATGTACGGTCTATTTGCTTGCTGTGTGTGCAACTTCCAAGGCAGCCTAAAGCACAGTAGCCACTAACACAAAGCATCCGAAACTTTATGAGTATCTCATGCACTGCAAGGCAACCTCTTCTTCTTTGGTAGTCTACAGGTGATGAAACGTATTGGTCAAGCTGTCTCTGTAGATGCAAGAGCTGCTCAGCTCGGCTTCTACCATCTTCTCCACTATTAATTGATAATGGGTGCAAGGAAAGAGAAAAAAGACTCACATGATTAGTTGTACTCCAGTAATCGTAAGGCATAAATACACACACACACACATAATTTGTTGCATTGGACCTAATTTGGAATATGCAGGAGCAAGAATTTCACAAAGCAGTGTCAAGGTACTATATTCGGTCTCTATCGCGGTTTGTGGCAAACAGACAGGCAATTAATGGTTCCTCTCTCTGGAGGGCTTGGGAGGCTCAAGATAGATTCGGAGTGATGTTTTGGTTCTACCATGAGGAACAGGAGCGATAGTTCACAGAGTACACTGGCTCTGTATATTACAGCCTGTCACTCAAGGCTCTAAAGAACTGTGGGTGGAATTTTTCCTTAACCAGAAGCATCTTCTCCGCCCAATGGCAAACAAGAAGTGGTGGATGCTGAATCAGAAAGGTCACCTTTCCACAGAGTATCAGAAGGAAGTGAGATTGCCGTTTGGTTATTTTCTGCAACTCAGAAGGTTATCTCCACTTCCTCAAATGGATTGACCAATCAAAACTGATTTACAAGTATACAATTATTCATGGTCCCTTACTCATAAAGTATCATCATCCAACTTTTGTAAGATGCAATCTACCCTACCCAGTTTAGCAACCAACTTCCCAATCAGTATGAGCTTGAGGTTTTTCTTGACAAATGAGTAAAATGGAGGAACAAAATGGAAGTGCTAAAGCAGCAAATATCCCAAATGGTTAAGCCAAGGAGTCCAAGCTTTATATTGAATCCCCCTTAAAGCCTCGAAAGAAGTTTCATCTATAGGGCCCTGTGGACAGAGGCCTTCCCAAAGAGGGAGGAATAACACAGGTCTTCCAAACCAAGCCCAAGAAACAGAGTGGATATTTCCAGTCCGAGGAGGGCAATAAGGTGAAGTAAAAAAAGCAGAAAAAATGCTGACATGGCAAACCATTATGTGAGACGAACAAGTAGTGTCCATATGCTACTGCAGTTTTCTCTAGAATTCGAGAATAGCAGAAAATTGTTGACATGGAAAGGAGTGACAAGAGACAGACCAATAGCGTCCATATGGAACAACAGTTTCCTCTAGAGTTTGACAATCAGTTTTCGTTTGAACTTTTCTTAATTTTTCAGAGGATTTGTTATCTCCGAGAGGCTATAGTGTCACCCTCATGCTTTCTGATCCTAAAATGTAGGCACCTCTGTGTATGCTAGTTAGTTAAAGAACACAAAGGGCGACTTGGTGATAAGTTATGAAGAAAATCATAACTTCTATGCATAAATTTTGTAAGGGCAAAGTCGGAAAAGTGTAACATTACCTTAGTTGGCTCTTGGGTCCTAATTTAATTAGGTTGGTTAAATGGCTTGACTGGGGAAGATTGCAATTTAGGGAAGCTTATTGGTAACAAAAAGGCAATTTAGGAATTGTTCTGTGGAGACTAAATTGCCAAAGGACAAACTTGAGGACTAATCTGTAACATGCAGCATGAATGGGGACTGAAACTGCGATTTTCACCCCTCACACCCTTGGACTCACATCCTTGCTTACACGCGGGCTTGACATGAAAAATTTGGTCAAAAAACCCTCCCTCCATCAATCTAAAGAGGATTTCTGGACAAGGGAAGGATCTCTTTCGATTGAAGCTTGAATTCCAGAAATTTGTCTTGGGTGTGCGAGGGTTTGCTAGGCTTGGGAAGCAAGGGAGTTTGCTTCTGTGACAAGACTTGGGTTGGAAATGCTGCTCTGGTTGGATTACGGGTTTTGTAAGTTTGTCTGGTAAGGGATCTTCTGAAATGCTTCTCTGTTTGCTTAATTGATGGCAGTCTGGGTAGAAAAAAGTTCAAAACTTGATTGTGAAGTATGACGGTCTATGTGATGATTCTTAAAACTGTGTGATCATAGCCTTAAGATTAGGGGCTACTCTGGAACTTGGTTCTCTTGTTCCATCTGACTAGCTTGCTTCTGATTTAGCAAGTGACTAGGAAACCTCATGATATGGCTATCATTCTGTTAGGTTTCTGGAGCTCACTGTTGTCTGACTTGTTGCTTGCTTCTGAACAATCTGTTATGATTGAGTTGTGTGTCTGGTCAGGTCTGCATTCTGTCCATCTGCATGCTGATTATATATATAATTTATGTTCTATGACTAACCTCTTTGGATGCAGGTAAGACATGTACTAGACCCTTACTGAGTTCTATGAACTCACTCCTTCTGTTTACTTGTTTCAGAGGAAAGGGCCGAGCAGTAGCTGTCTCTGTTGTTCCTTGTAGTTGTGTGTTTTGGTTTAAGGTATGGATCTGTGACCTATGTGTCATTCTGGTTTCTATGTGTGAGCAAGGTCTAAGATGTTTATCTGGCAATGTGCAGTGTTCTGACAAGCTAATCATTTGTTGTTGCTGACCTGGGAAGCATGGGAGCCTTTTGAGAGCTTAGTGCTTAGTCTTGTAGTATTACTGAACAGACTTGTTTTGCAAGGCTAGTACGATTGTAGCCTGTACTCTTGTAAAGAGACTTGGATAAACAGTCTGTTGTGCCTAAGTTTCTCTGAAGGTATCTTTCCTACTGGTTTTGTAATTGAGCAGTGTGATGGGCAGTGTTGACTTCAGGTTGACTTCCTAACATACAAGCTAATGTAGCAGGAGTTTGGCTTCTGTGAATGCTTTGTGAATAACTGGACGTGTAAGAAGCCTTTTCTAAGTGACTGCAACAACTCTCTGTATTTTGCAAGAAACATCTGAAATGATTCTTTTGCTTCTGCTATAGTTGACCAATGGTGCTGATTGTGGTTCATCATAGGCCTTAGCAACAGAATCTAAACTTGGTTGAAGCCCATGAAGCTGCTTAGAGAGTTGAATATTGGTCTAGAATGGCTTACGCAATATTCTGTTTTGGTATTCACCGTTCCATTGAAGAAGTTTGACTTAGGAGTTGACTTGGAGTTTGTTAAACAATATTAGAGGAAGAAATAGAAGGCTTGATAAATACAAGACCCTCACATAACCTTTATATAATAGATGGGAGGATAAAAGAAAGAAAATCCCTAGGAATAAAGAGAGATTATTATGTTTCCTAAACTATAAATAACATTCCATAACACTTCCCTTCAAGCTGGAGCATACATATCATAAGCTCCAAGCTTATCATATATAAACTTTACTTTAGACCCTCCTAAAGCTTTAGTGAATAAGCCAGCAAGTTGATCTTCTGATTTGACATACTGGGTCTTGATCAAGTCTTCTTGAAGCTTCTCACGAACAAAAGGGTAGTCAACTTCGATATGTTTAGTTCTCTCATGGAAGAAGGGATTCGATGCAATATGGATGGCTGCTTAATTATCATACATTAATTCCATAGGAGATGAGTGCAAAACCAAGCTCCATAAGAAGATGCCTTAACCAAACTAGTTCAAACGTAGTATACGCCATTGCCTTATACTCAGATTCATCACTTGACCTTGCAACAATACTTTGTTTCTTGCTCTTTCATAACACCAAGTTTCCTCCCACAAATACACACAGCTGAAATAGACTGTCGATTATAAGAACTTGCCCAATCAGCATCTATATATCCTTGAATCTGAGTATGGCCATGATTTTGGTAAATGAGACCTCGTCCCAGTACTCGTTTGAGATATCTAAAAATTCTAACTATTGCATCTCAGTTGCTAGTACGAGGAGTCTATGAACTGACTTACTGCACTCACAGCAAATGAAATATCTGGACGAGTAACAATTAGATAATTTAATTTGCCAACAAGTCTTCGATACCTGGTAGAATCCTCCAAGTATTCCCCTTTATCTACATGAAGCTTGATATTTGGCTCCATAGGACTGTCAACCGGTTTGGTTCCCAACAGGCTAGTTTCCTCCAAGAGGTAGAGAACATATTTTCTTTGAGACAAACATATTCCCATTTTGGGCCGCGCTACCTCAATCCCCAAGAAATATCTCAATGGGCCAAGGCTTTTTGTTTGAAACTTCGTTTGTAGAAAAGCCTTCAATTATAGAATACCAACTGCACTATCACCAGTAATAACAATATCATCAACATAGACGATCAAAAGGATTTTACCAGTTTCAAAGTGGCAAAAAAAAGAGTGATCCACACATTGTTGCAAGCCAAATTCCATAATGACTGAACTGAAACAACTAAACCATGCTTGTGGCGATTGTTTCAAACCATACAACTTGTTTCGGCGACATACACGATCAGGCTCCCCCTGAGCAACAAACCCTGATGGCTGCTCCATGCAGATAGTTTCCTCAAGATCTCCATGAAAAAAAGCATTCTTAATGTCCAACTGATGTAAGGGCCAAGCATATGTAGCAACCCATCCAATGAGAACACGAACAAATGTCATTTTGGCTACTGGAGAAAAAGTCTCCAAGTAGTCCATGCCATATACCCGAGTATATGCTTTTGCGACCACATGCGCTTTTAATTGATCAACTGTACCATCAAGATGAACCTTTACAGTGAATTCCCAGCAACAACCTACAACAGTTTGACCATGCGAAAGATGAACGAAGTCCCACATGTTATTAGCCTGCAAAGCCGACATTTCTTCTTTCATAGCTTACTTCCATCCAGGAGGAGAAATGGCTTCTGAAATAGACTTAGCCAAGGGTATAGAGGACAAGGTGGATACAAAGGCAAAATATGATGGTGATAGAGAATCATAAGAAACAAAGTTGCAAATAGGGTGAGAAGTACAAGGCCTTTTCCCTTTGCGAAGTGCAATTGGAAGATCCAAATCATCACCCTTTGGATTTGAAGATGAAGAAGACGGTGGTGATCAGCATAAATCTCCTTTCAACACTTCAACTCAAGGACATCAAGTATAAACCTGCAGGTCTGGATGAGATAGATATTGTAAAGGAGGGGGATCTATATCAGGAATGTGCTCTAAAGGTATAGGACTAGTGCTTGATGCATCGTTCTAAATAGCTGTTTGAGTTCGTACAAAAGGTAAAAGTAGACAATCATCGGTATCAGCAGACACAGACCGAGTATCAGAAAAATAAGATGCGTTTTCAAAGAACGTAACATCGGTAGAAACAAAGAATTGATTCAATCAAGAATAAAAGCATTTGTACCTTTTCTACAGACGAGAGTATCCAAGCAAAACACATTTTAAGGCTCTGGGATCTAGTTTGTTTGTGCTAGGCTAATACTAATGAACAAAGCAAACACATCCAAAAATTCGTGGTACAATAAAAAATGGAGCTTGAGAGGGAAAGAGAACAGAGAATGGGATTTTACCCGAAAAAATGGAGGAAGGCATCTAATTTATAAGAAAACATGCAGTAAGGACAACATCACCCCAAAAACTTTTGGGAACATTCATGTGAATCAAAAGGCTACGAACTGTTTCAACAATGTGTTGGATTTTTCTCTCAGCCACTCCATTTTGTTGGGATGTCTTTGGACATGAAGATTGATGTATAATTCTATGTTGCTGCATGTAGCTGGACATTGAGTTAGAGAAATACTCTTTAGCATTGTCATCGCAAAGAATATTAATTTGAGAATTAAACTAAATTGAATTTCAGCACAAAAGGAAAAAAATGTAGAGAATAACTGAAAACGATCTTTCATTAAACAACCAAGTCATTCGCGAAAAATCATCAATAAAAATTATGAAATACTGAAAACCTAACATGGACTTTACACGACTTGGACCCCAAATATCTATATGAACTAGCATAAATGGTTTTTCAACCCTTTTATTGACTCGAGAAAGGTAGGGAGCACGATGATGCTTTCCTAGTTGACATGACTCGCAATTTAAGGTGGAGATTGAGCCTAAATTTGGGACAAGTTTGTTAAGATTTCCCAAAGATGGATGACCCAAATAACTATGAATTATGTGAGGTGAGACCGATGCATGACAAGCAACTGACTGCTGCAATTTATTGAAGTAATACATTCCATTTGATTCATGCCTTTCTCCAATCGTCTTCTTACTCCTCAAATCCTGGATAATGACATGATCTGAAAAGAAATAAACAGAGCAGTTTAGTTGTTTGCTTAGCTTACTTATAGACACGAGATTGAAAGGAAAATTTGGAACAAAGAAAGTAGATGGTAGAGTGAGAGATTGACAAGGATGGGTGGGTCAACACCTTTGATGGTGGTGGTGGTGGATCCATCTGCAATAGTGAGTTTATCATGAGATAAAGGTAAAGGAGAGATATAGTTATCTGTGGCACTTGAATCCAATACCCAGAGTTTATTTTTAGGAAGGTTAGAGGAATAACAAGCTGTTGGGTTACCTCAATAAACAACAAAAGCCATAGAAGAAGTGGAAGCCTGCTGTGCGGACTGATACTGTAGGTACTTAGTGTACTCTTCATGAGATATCATGACAGACTGTTGTGGGGCAATAGCTGAAGATGATGACTCATGTGATTCGATATGTGCTGCACGCAAAGTCGGATACTTGTCCCAACAAGTCTCCTCCTCATGTCCATCTCTCTCAGAAAAGGTGCAGTGCAAATGTGAATCTCGACCACGTCCACCTCTACCACAACCACCATGTCCTCCACGACCACTCTTTGCTTGTGGAATGGGTTGTACTGCAAGGGCAGATCAGTCGAAATTATTACTTGCTGAACTTTCCTTGATCGTGCGAGAGAACCTTGCAAAAACTTCAGGTAATGAAGGAAGCTCCATCCCTCCAAGAATCTGGGAATGAACTGGTTCAAATTCCAACTTCAACCTAGCCAGGAATGTCATAAGCACCAACTGATCCCTCTAACGTTGCATCTCCTTGACATCAAGAGCAATGGGCAGCAAAGAATTCATCTCCTCCAATGCATGTTTCACCTTTGCAAAATATTTGAGGAAACTGCCTTCCTGTTTGGACTAAAACACTTCAACTAAAACCTCATATATACGGAGAATATTACTAGAATATAAAAGCTTGGCATACTCCCTAGCTTGCTTACATGTTCGGACATGAGAAAATAGAGTTTGAGACTTCAGGTTCCATAGAATAAAAAAGGATATGAAGTAATTGTGCATCATCGACTTTCCAACTTTCGGATGTCCGAGGATCATCAATAAGATGAGACATCTTTCTTTAACCTGTGAATTACAATTCCACATTCCTAGCCCAGAATGAGTAGTTATTACCGTTCAAACATTGTTTGGCAATCCGTAAATTGCTGAATTGTGTGGGGGGACCTGCTAGTGGGACAATCACCGGCAGAAGACTCCCCTAAGGACTTTTATCATCAAGCTCGGACATATTTTTTATTTCTGAAGACTGATGATATCAGAAACTAACAGAAAACTAGGCTGATAACATACTACAGTAGATGATGGCTGAAACTAGCTGGAAAACGAAGAAACTCAACTTCTGGTCATAACTGACATAAATCAAGACCAGAAACGTGTTTAGGACAAAAAGGCGAGCAGACCCATCAAACCGCCATTGCCAGAGGTTGCCGGACGGCGGCTCGTCACGCCCACATGCTGGAGCATGGGAGGTTTCCCGGAAACATTGCCGGTACTGTTCTGGTCACCGGTGACTCCTGGATGTGGCTGTATTCTTGGTTTCCGGTTTGGTTAAGCAGAAATAAGGGTATTGGTCAGGGCAGTGGAAATGCAAAGGCCGGTATGATTTTCTGGTGGTGGCTGCGGCAAGGGTTAGGCTAGGGTTTAGGCTCTAATACCATGTTAAACAATATCAGAGAAAGAAATAGAGGGCTTGATAAATGCAAGACCCTCACACAACCTTTATATAATAGATGGGAGAAGAATACAAGGAAAGAAAATCCCTAGGAATAAAGAGAGATTATTATGTTTCCTAAACTATAAATAACATTCCATAACTGAGTTCAAACCTGTTTCTGGCTGATTAATCAAGTTCATATAGTTACATTGTATGATTAAAACTTGTTAGCAAGTTTTAGGGAGTTCCTGGGGCTATTGAGCAGTTGTCTATGTCAAATTTAAGAAACTACTCATCTGTCAGAAGCCCTTCTGTTTTCTCTATTGTGCTACTTGCGTGTGTAGGAAGTTCAGCACAATTCAGTGTCTGCCTTTGCATTGCATGCTTCTGTATGTTGCTGCATGAGGATAGCTGCATGTAGGGCCATGACATATGGTACTTAAAATCCTCTATGCTTCAATTGTCCTCAAGGGGCACACATTTTCACCACAATATCAGAAGGTTTGCCATCAAAATCTTATGTATTTAGATTAAAACTGCCAAAGCTTCTTATTCAATTAAAGATCCGATCCCCAAACTTTCTGTTAGAGAAGTCAAAACGATTAATAGAGTGACTTTGGTGATTAACTATAAGTTGTACTGACTATAGGGACCACTGACACAGATTGGAATAATTTTCATGATTATACTTTTCTTTTCAGCTATAAATATGCATTGTGCTCTGCATATGAAAAGAACTAAAAAAAACAAACAAAAAGGGAAGTCCTTAATGAACTCTCCTCTCCCACATTTTGCCTGGTTCTTTGACATGGAAGTCATGAATCCTTAAAATAATTTATTTTCCACTACCTCTTAATTTTTCTTGAGAACCTTCAGCTCAATTTCAATAAAAAAAAATTTTTTTTAAAAATTTACAACCAAGCCAGAAACTTGATCAAATTCGTTGAATCTCCCTCTGCTACTTACCAAACTTCTGTAAAAAGAAATTAATCAGCAGCTCCACTGTCACTTATAAACTCCAAGAACTTGACTTCACTATTGGTGTCAGCTTCATAAATTACTCCAACCCTTTGACAGAAGCCCTGCATCAAGGCCCCCATTGAACAACATACCAACCCTTTTCCTTGTTCTTTTTACATCTGTTTTTCTGCCAGAACATGATTTTGCCAAGATAAATAACCACAAAATTTTTTGCAGAAGTAGCTGACCTATGCAACTACACATGGAAGATCTGTTTTCAATCAATCAGACATTTGTTATGCTGGATAAACAGAGACTTAACTTGGCTCTACCACAAATCTCTGATAATCCAACTGGTCAAATAGTTCCAGAGATAATGTTGACTCTAAAAGCATGAATCATGGGCTCCACTAGTTATTGAAACAAATTTCATAATTTTGTTTGGTAATTCAAGTTAATTGTTTCACCACCACCTTGAATTTGACTTTGAAGGCAGTTGTTAGAAATATAGATATCGGAATTGATCGGTGGACTGACTTTGATGGTTGATTGTGATTGAGTGCTATCGTGGTGACTAATGATTGAGAGAAATTTTAGGGATTATAATCTCTTCATCTATAAAAACTCTTTGTACTCACGTTATTGAATGATAAAGAGACAAAAAGATGCAGTCCTGCACATTTCCTCAACCTGTCATCTATCTCCATTTTTTTTCTTTTTTTTTTTTTTTACATTACAGTACGAATTGTACAAGAAAAGGAACTAGAATATTCGAGAAAGTTGAGTTGATTACAAACAGAGAAGACTGTTTCCAGGAACAAGTCCTGAAACAGTGCCATGGACACAACGAACACTCCTGCAGCAGGCATTGGGTTCTTGTACTCCTTTTTAATCAAAAGATTAGCAAACTGCTTTGTTCAGAGACTTGCAGATAGGAATACAGGAAGAAAGGAGAGAAACAGTGAGAGGGCAGAGGAGCCACGATCAGAGGAGGGTGAGCATACAGCAATCATCACTCCCTTGGAATAAGAACAGATAAGGGCTTTCTTGTTCTACTCTTTTTAAGCTTAGGTGGCTCCATGTCAATTGATATTATGGAAGAAATAAGTAGCCGGAATACTGATCATACATTGATGATTCATGTGGTTCTGATAACAGGCTTTCCTTTTGTTGCATTTTGATTGGGTGGGTGCCAAAGCTTTGATGGCTCAAGGCTTTGGCCGTAAAATATGGGCAGGCACCACACTCCTTGATGCCCCTCAATACAAACACCTTTAGTGTTCAAATAATGGTATCCAAAACTGAAAAAAAAAAAAACTAGACTATGAAGATAATTGAAATTTAACCAACCACAAACCCTAGAGTAAGGAACAAATAACATTGACCTTTAGATATCTAAAAATCAAACAAATATGATATAGAAAAAGAAAAAAATCTCTTATTCGCATGCTATCTTAATGAACAAACACAAGGTGCTTTCCAGGCTCCTGTAGAAGTTTCTAGCCATCATCACATATACTAGGTAAACAGAAGTCAAAACCACAAGAGAAGAATAAAACACTTCCTAAGTCCTGCTTTCAATCAGATTTTGTGACTCTGCCTAAAAGCCTGATTTAATTGTTGGGCTGGTCTATGCAAGAATAACATTTTATATGTAATTGCTTGACACGATATCAAATATACAGTCTAGTTTTCAAATATTTTTTCAGGCGAGAAAATAGTAACATATAGAACTGAAGGAGCACCAGGGTACGCAAACCCTAAAAAAGAATCAGGAACAAAAGAATACCTCTACAAAATCTACAACTTCTAAAATTCTTTACAAATTAACTTCCCTGACACCCAAAATCTGAGGAAATCTAGCCATTGTAAGCTTACAACAGGAAGTGCCCTTTGTAGTCTTGTTTTCAAATATTAGAGGCCCACCCATTAATCTAGATGAGTTTGTGCTAATGTATTGCCTATTTCAGGCAGGGCTTTAGTCTTCCCTGGTTCCACATGCTAACCCCAGCTATCTAACAGGACTTTCACGTGATAGAAAGTGTTAGAGAATCTAGAGGCATGATAAACATGTTGGGCTCAATCCTACAAGCTTAGACACTAGGGAAGTGGTAGCCTGCCAGTGCTATCGCTAATTCTGTAAGATTGATCTGTTCCTTCACGAGCTACAGTAAAACAAAGAATGAAAACATGAAATATCACAACTGCAGTATTAGAGTATGCACACCATAATATTCACTTAACATAGCTAGATTTGAACACTAGTAAGACACATAACAGAGATTTGTATTCCAAAAATACCAAAGTAATGCATGTGCATAAAGTAATAAATGTAAAAAAACTTGAATTTGTCAGAAAAAGCAAAGTTCACGAAAAATCTTATATCCTGTCACTGTAACACTACAACATATACCTGGTGAGAAGAATAGCACATAGTAGAGTGATAAGATTGTCTATAAGGGGATTGACAACATCCAGAGGATCATTAGGCAAAGCAAAGAACCCCAAGGTTGCCTGGAAAATTCAAGTTTCCATCAGTCCAACTATGACAGCTGGAAAAAGTGCCATAACCATTGTGTCAAAAATTATTTACATGACTACCTTCATTACATGATTTCTGGTTTCAACTGTTAGCTTTGGCTCCACAGAGACCAAGGTTGTACAAGCATTTAATGCAAGAGCCTGGTCGAGCCATTATAAGGGGAAAAAAAATGAATTAGTAGACTACTCTGAAAAATCACCAACAAGCAATTGAAACACCATCACACCTGGGTCCTCAGAAGTTCAAGATTGGAATCAGTGAAGCCATCAGTATCATCCCTGCCCATCAAAGTTAGTATATAATCAAGCAGTTGATCCCTTCTCTTCAATGGAAAGGGTGTGCCATTTTCTGCAGCATTGATGACGGCACAACCTAAATGATATGGAAAACAGAAAGTCTCAACAATTTTGATATAAATTTGCCTGTGCTCAAGCTGCTTACGAGATTTACTAACAAGCCAACTGTACATCACAAATGGAGAGGAGGAGATGATTTGTTTTAAATTATGGGAGGGGTATTGGACCTCTTGTAAAAATTTCATCCCTTTTAATAAACATCATTACTTAAAATTCTAGGATCAGTTAATCACAAGTCTTTTACAAAGTTTTTCTTCACTAATCCTCTCTCTCTCTCTCTCTTGGGTGTTTGTGCCAGTAAACTGTTCTGAGAAAATGTCATGCTCACAGCCAGTCCAGGAAATATAATACACAGCTTAGGAGACATAGAAATACCGTCCCGGGATAACTTTCTCTTGTGTTTTGCTGATAAGTCAATACATCAAACTGTTTGCTCATTCTTTAATCAGCAATATCATCACCAGTGTGAAACTATCAATTTCATAGTTTTGAGGAGATTATTGTGAAAGTTCAGATATGCCCTTTAATATTTGAGCATCATATTGTAGATTTGGTGAAGACATGGTTTGTTAGTAACCAGCAAGATCAAAAATCCAAATTCCAGGTAATTGAATCATAAATATAAAGTCTAGAAGTAGTGACTCATATTTTTGCAAGTTGCACTAACCTAATAAATCAATTGCAGTGATAACAGCTTCCTTTGCTGTAGGGTGGCCTACATGAAGAAGTCGTGACAACATGTTGGTTCCCTGTTAGCAAGAGAAGCAAAAATGTGTCAAACAATGTAACACAACCAAAACAGTTAGTAGCACAAGAAGCAAAATCAACAACAAAATAAAGTCTGTCATAGTAAAAAAGATGTTGGTCTACTATCACAGCAATCATGATAAAACTAACAAAATGGAAAATGCTAAGAACTTCTCGTTACCTTCTCCTTGTACGTTTTTCTTTTGCCGAAATATTGAATAATAAAATCACCAACAGGGCACCAACTCACATGTATATATTAAGTGGATTCATGCTTATTATGTTCATGACGATGATATATGGACCATAAATGTTGCAAATGATGCTTCTAGTTTGGAGAAATATTTTATGTAGTCTAGTGAAATATTAAGATATGGTTCAGAGTAATGATGCATGCAACTTGTTAAAAATGGCAAGCTTTCAATGAAGGAAGCTTACATACAGTTGATAAAAAAATTTTATGTTGTTACATGGGGGAAACTTGTCTGGGACCTGTTCATATATCTAAAACTCATCCTTACGATGGTTTGCTATTGTTGGACAGGCTTCCTACAAGAGATGGCACAATGCAAATAGCCAAAACAGAATGGATAGCATAATAGAAAATAGTCACTACAAAAGAGACCAACCACAAATGCATCTGCCACCGCTAGAAAATAAAGCATAAGAAACAGGAACTATAAAAGTGCTAGGCCTTCTCTTTTATCTACTTCACCACATACCATATGTTACCATCCCTAACAGGGAATGTACCTAGCACTCCAAAAAATTATCGAGTTTATCACTAATATATGTGCACTTAGTCAAAAGCTGTTCTACATACATGAACAGATAAAAACCAACTGAAGCATAGAATGATGAAAATTAAAAGTAATTGCAAATTTTCAATACAAAAAGATGAACACCTGTAATAAAATCTTTTGAATAGAAAAATACTTACAACAAGCGCATCAATTCTGGCCTCAATTACTGTTGATGGAGCATATCGTGCAGCATATCCATACATCAATGCCAAAGCAGCATGTATATCATCTGACTCTTCCTTTTTATAGCTATCAGAGAAGAGTGCTAAAAATCTTGAAAGAGACACTCTAGTGAGTAATATATTCAGTATTGGAATTCAGACATGAATAAAATAGAAAGTGCTCTACATGCTTTGGCATAAAAGCCCTACATGTACCCACATGAGGATACCAGCTTATAACTCAACTCATCACATTAAACCTATTAAGCCTACTTATTGGCAATTTGAGATAACATCGAATAAGATAACTATGTGATAATAAAGGAAAACATCACATTTATAAAAAGCATGTGTATAAGGTTATCGACTAGAAAAACAAGAAAATTTTTGCCTTATTTTTTTTCCATAATTCTGCTTTGCGGAAAATAACAATAAACTTGATGGAGAGACAAAAGACAAGCACATTTACATATTGGTGTTTGGGGAATAAGAGGCTGCATACTTTTTTATGGAAATGTGATAAGAACAGAATGTTTTCATTCAAGTTTTCTAGATTCAATGATTACATAAAAACTAGTAACTGGCATAAAAAAGCAGCAGAATAGAAACTTCATTTTCCTCATCTAGGCATAATGTTCAGAAGTGCCTATTCCTTACACCAACAAATTATTTACTTCATCTGGTAGCAATGACATTGCAATGTATTTGATTTGTTATTGAGTTTGCAGGACACACCTTTGAAATATGCTTTGATTAACACCATCCAGAATTTCTTTCAGCTTTTCCAGCACAGTGTCCAAGTGTGAAGCAGCAACCTGAAAGGAAGCAAAATGACAAGATAGAGATGATAAATGAAGAAGCAAAAAGGAGAGAGGGGGGGGGGAGATGAAATAATTAACAACTAGAGAAAGTACCAGTCCTATTGCTTTCGCCAAACCAAGCCTGTTTCCTGGAATAGCTATATTTGCTTGCCTGTACATCAAATTGATCTTTTCACGAACATAAACTCTGTCATTTACCTTCTGAAGAAGCATACCAAGGCAACTGCCACAAAAAATTGTATAAGTTTTGTAAGCATAATACACTTTTTGCTTGCTCTTATTAACTCAAGACATATTAAGCCCTGCACATGGACTAGATTCCATACATCCAAGATACTAGATACTTGTGACAGAGGTTAAAGAGAACCCTATTTTGTATTTTTAACAAGATGTTAAAGCACAATTTTGTGTTACAAAAAAAAAAAAAGTTTCTAAAACAGAGGAGGAAAGTTGGAGTTTCTAAAATAAGTCGTTAAACAAAGTATATTGTTCCTCAGTCCAACCAGGTACAATATCCTCAAATGCATCCAGATGCAGCACAAAAACACTCATTCGCACCTTTCAAGGATCTTAGCCATTTACTTTTTGAATAAGCAAATCAGGACAACTGCCACCTAGAATAACAGCCATAAATCTCACGCGGTACAAGTTTGGTTTTCCATCAGAATCAGACAAAAATATGTAGCATTTTTGGGTCTACGTGAAAAGTAATCAGGGCCAAACTTTGGGCTACACAGGCCAGGTTTAGCCTCCAGGTTCTTTAACCAGCTAAAAGGTACCAAGGAAAGCAACAAGCCCGAAAGTTCCTCTTCTCAGCCTAACCTCACTAAATTACACACCTGTGTGCCACAAGTCCTCATTCCCAAGAACCAATTTCCAATATTACTGTTTCTAAATACCTCGTCACACCATGAACATTAAATACACCCAATCAATGAAAATTCAAGCAGAACTAGCCCATCATTTTGGGCAGAGATTATTGAAAAAAAAAAGTGTCCTATCTGTTCAAAACAAACAAGAAAAAATACAGTCCAAGACACCCCCTCCCCTCCTCCCCCAAAAAAACCCCTTCCCAAACCCAAACTAAAAATGGTGATTGCAAAACGTTGATACTCCAATTTCATTTCGACAAATTTGAATGTATAAAAGCATTCCTATGACCTAATTGCCTGACTATCACAAAGAGTAGATTAAATTAACTGATCATCAATGAAACAAGAAGGAAAAGCATACAGAATTGCAATAAAAATTTGAAATTATTCATGAAATATAAGTTTTCAAATAAAATTCTCAAGAAGAGAACCCTTGCAGAAAGCTAACAGACAAGAGCAATGGATATGGCACATAACTGCTTCAAAGCAAAGGAGTAAAAACAAATTTTTTAATATGCTAAATAAAATGTTTTGCTTCCAGATGTAAAACGGAAAGGGGGGAAAAGGTAACTAGAAAGTGAGAATGATTCCTTCTTTCAAATGTTTAGAGAAAAAAATGTGGAACAGGTTGGCTGATTGAAGGTCATTAGTACCGATGTAGAAGTGCTGAATGTTCATCATCAGCCCTGTAGAGTTCATATTGCTTGGCAAAAGCATTTCCCAGGGTGTATACCCAATCCGAGTCTTGAATCACATCCAATGATTCTGCAAGAAACTGTGATCCAACACAATGAGATGTTTTTATTGTAAATATAGCCAAGGATTTTTTCTACCTCCATTATACTCTAAAGAATCTCATAAAGACCATATCATACTTCAATTGCCCACATAAGAAAAACTCAGTTCTAAGAATAGAAACAGCTGATAAGACATACATGGATTATCATGTCATCCCAGGTTTCTTGATACGAAGGATCCAGCTTGAGATCCTCTGTGTCACTGACATAGGCCTTCATTTTTGGAATCTAGAACTTAGCAAAGATGATAAGCAATTAGGTCCTGTTCCATAACCTTGTTTATTTACTTCATATGCAACATGCACAAAAGGAAAGGCACAGAGAAGCAAATTTTTAAAATGACATGAATAATCAAATTTTTTAACATTACATGAAACCAAATTTTTAAAATGGCATTGTATATTAAGTTCCATAACAACAAATATTTTTTTAAAACATGAAAAACTAAATTATTATTGACAATTATGGTTCGAATTACAAAATTTTTCATTTACTTACTAAACTATTAGATTAGAAATTCAGAATTCCTTTATTTTATAAATGGCCTACCTCATCCTGCCAAAACATGTTTATGTCCTTTGGAAACAGAGGTGCCAAATAACAGAGAACCTGTACATTCAACAAAAGAAATACCAAGGAAATTGTTTCAGAAGTCCAAAATCCAAACCAAATTCAGGAATGGAAATTATCCAGTTGAAGATTAAACAAATGAATTTTAAGCACCAAAACAGTTATAGATTGCTCTTCCTTTTCAGGAAAAAATATTGAAAAAGGAAAAAGGAAACTGAGTAGCCCCAAGGAGGAGATGCAAATATAGCCTTTAACTTCATATACGACAAAAGTATTCTTCACCTGCCTTCAGTAGGGGATTCTAACCCATTTCATGTACTTACTGAGATGAATTTGACTATGAGTAGAAGACATTGAACATACCCCATACAGTCTCTCTACTGCTCCTTTCAAAATAAAAGAATTTATAGATGTTGGTATGAAAGAATGGTATCTTGTGGGAATGAGATGATTCATTCTTGTTGAAATGGAATGGGAAGAAAGGAAGCAAGATTCACAATCCTCTATATGTATTTCACTACATGGAATTGTGCTTATCAATCCTGATCATGTTTTACACAAAGCATGAAATAATGGAATGGGACGAAATGGATGTGCAGTAACAGTCCAGAAGCTCAACATCAACACCAAAACCACTTGAAACTGAATGCTGAACAGTTTCTGAGGAATGAATTGGAGAAGCCCCAATCACAGTGCAGCTTGAAAATCAAGCTTATGAACTCGGAGGGCGTAAGAAGAGGAGGCAAGACTCTGTAGCTCAGGGCTGCTTAAGGGGAGTAGAAGGAGTACAAAAAAGACAATCATCTAACTCCAGAATGAGAAAGAAACGGGAAAGAATAAAGAAGCAAAAGTAATGGCTCTGGAATTTGAAATTTGTCCATGGGCAGTGGAGGTGGTTTTGTAACCTGTTTCACGATGCATTTTTGCCTCCATGAGTGTGACAATCAAGGGTGCTGAGTGTTGCTTCATATTTGTTCAGGTTATTAATCTTTTGAATACCAACTCTAAAAGGCACCGCAAATCTTTGAAGTAGGTGGAGAAGTTACAGAGCATCAAAGGATTCAACGTAAAATCAATTGGAAGCAGGTGGAGAAGTCTCACTGTAATAAAGCACCAACAAACCCCCCGACTTAATCATGTACGATCATACCACTTAGACACCACCTCATGTGGAAGATGATGAAATGACTGAAACAGGCACGTCATGTATACAAAAAGCTGGGCTACCAATAGACAAGAGGAGCAACAAAAAACCTTAGGCCTTGAAATAATATTAAAATACCGAAGCCAAAACTAACATCATAAAGGGAGGAGAGGACTCCCCACAACATAAGGCACTAATAAACTAATACAGTGCCTAAAGACTTTAGGCAAACTTATTTTAGGCGTAGAATTAGGAAATAAATTTTAATTAGGATACTTTGCTATCTTATTTATTGCTGGGGTTTATTTTTTTCCTTTAATAGTTTATTTCTTTCTTTTTTTTATTTATTTCCTTTGTACTTTCTCCTCCTATAAATAGGGGAAACAAGACTTTTAGAGACAGTTTTGATGTTATTGAATTAAGAGATTTCCCTTCCCCTAGTTTTCTTCTTCTTCTCCACTTTTGTGTTCTCTATTTCAGTTGTAGTCCTATTTGGCCTACATCAAATTTGGTATGAGCGCCAAGAGAAGAAAAAACAGAGAAAATTGGACCAACAGCTAGTGGTGGGAAGAAATTAGCAAAGTTTCTTTGTCCCTTGTCGCCACTGCTTGAGAGCCCCATGGGCATCGGCAACCCTGTTAAAGCTGCTGCCGCTGGTTATTCACAAGTGCAAGCCTGCCGCCACTTCATCACTCACGCTGTGGAGGTAAGTCTGCACCATCACAGACAGCAAAGACTGACGTTGGCATCGAGATTTGAACCAGACAAAAAGGAAAAACTGTCGGCTACTCCATATTTCTTTGCGGCAACAAAATACTAAATTGTTTTTGGGAACAAAAGAGGTTAGCTTCAAAGAAAAAAAAAACCCCCTATTTCTCCCACTTTGATTTTGCAGTAGGTGATAACTCCTCTTTAAGTTGTTGAATCTTTCAATGTTAGCTTTACTTATATTTCTTTCTTAGGTAGTCAATCCTCTGCATAAGTCAAAGTTTTCTAAAAAAAAATTTTAAACGGTTTTTGTTTGTTTGCTCGTCTTTGCAACTAGACGTATCAGTAGCATTAAATTTATTTACCTCTTTGATTGTTGCATCATCGCTTGTTAATTTTTAAGTTATTCATTGCAATCTTTTTTGCTTGCATATCATGGCTAACTGGGGTAAAAATAGCAACCATTCCCATGAATCCAACCACAGTCACGAACCTAAAGTCACGAATGAAAGGATGTCGAATCTAGAAGATAGGTTAACTAGGATAGAAGAGGCCATCAACTAACTTGGTAAGATTGAAAAAGGAAAGAACCATGAGCAGAAAGAAGACCAATCTGTAAGGCAACTCACTTTTGCCCAAAACTTTGATGACTCAATCCATGCCCAGATAGGTCAACAAACTCCCTTTGCACCGTTGAGGAACACTCGGCCTAGTAGGGTACCTAAAAACCTTTTCCTAACTACAAGGGACAACTTTGCCACACATGATTTAGATACGGAAAGCCCTAGTACATTCCTTCAGGATCAAGCTTATGACCAAGGTAATAAGCAGGGAAACTTTAAAAACCCTCAAGAAGATTAGGGAGTTACTAGGATACTAAAAATAGACATGCGGTCCTATGATGGTAAGTTAGATGCCAATGATTTCTTGGATTGGTTGGAAGAGTTAGATGAATACTGTGATTGGTATCACATGACTAATCTGGAGCGAATTCGGTTTGCTAAATTGAAGTTGGTAGGACCAGCCAAGAAGTACTGCCGTGGGGTTGGACAATCACTAGAAAACATGAATGAACCCCCAATCAGGCAGTGGACTGTTATGAAATGAAAATTAACTAAAAAGTACCTTCCCACCTTTAACAAGAGACAACTATATGACCAACTACTCAACCTTAACCAAACTTCTACTATGTCTAGTTACATGAAGAGATTTGATGAACTTGTTTTACGAGTAGGGATCAATGAGGTCGAGCTTCAACCTATGGGCAGGTTTGTGAACAGGTTGAGAAGAGATATCAAGAAAGAGGTTGAGTTAAATATGCTCGATACTGTGGAGGAAGCCTACCAACGAGCGTTAAGGCTATAGACCTATTTTAGATCTAAAGGTAAGGCACTGAATCGAGCTCCAGAACCTAGCTATGCCCACCAAGACCTAATATCCAACCTTTGCTTAAGACGAGTCCACAAGAACTTAGAGGAACTCTACTTGCCACCCTCAATGGACCTCATTTGAACCCAAATATTGAATGCCACAACTGCCACGGTAAGAGTCACATCGCAGCCCGATGTCCTGACTGAGCCTTAATAATAAACCAAGAACCCGATAACTAGCCCTTTGATGGGGACCAAGTAGTCAACCCGGTAGAGTATTCTGGTGATGAAGGTGAACTTCATGAGTTACCCCTAGTTGAGGAACACTATAATGTTGTGAGGTGTGTGCTCTCTACTGCGAAAGCTCCTATAAGCAGTAAGGATGATGACTGGAAGAAAACTAGCATTTTTCACACATTCAATAAGTGTGGTGAGTGTAGTTGTAAGCTAGTGATCGATGGGGGTAGTAACATGAATGTGATAGCTAAAACGGCCATAGCCCGTTTGAACCTTACGGTTGAACCACACTCTATACCTTTTAGGGTAGCTTAGATTGACAAAACCACCCTTTCTGTTACCAAGAGATGTTGCGTTCCTTTGCACAATGGGAATTATAAAGAGAAGGTTTACTGTGATGTTTTACCTATGGATGTATCTCATATTTTACTTAGACGGCCTTAGCAGTATGACCTCGACATAACTCACCATGATAGAGCCAACACCTATGAATTCAGATATAAGGGTACGAACGTCATTCATAATCCTGCTAGGCCAAGCCACAAGGACGCTACATCCCAGTCAAGTCCAGCTATAATAGCACCAAAAAGAGCCACAATCCAACTATTGAACAGTAAGACTTTTTTGCCAGCGAGCCTAACAAGTGGTTGTGTTTCCCATAGTAGCAAGGGAGATCATGTCCGGGGGCTCAAACTCTCAATCGACACACCTAGCTGAGATCTCTAATCTTTTCTAGGAATGTTCTGATATCATGCCTACTGAACTCCCCTAAGAACAACCGCCCATGAGGGAAATTCAATATCCCATTGATTTAGTCTTAGGGTCTCAATTACCTAACCTTCCTTATTACAGGTTGAACCCAAAGTACCGGGAAGAGTTGAACAAGCAAGTGAACAAACTCTTAGGTAGAGGATTCATTGGGCACAGCCTTAGTCCTTGCGCTATCCCAACCTTGTTAGCACCAAAGAGTGATGGTAGTTGGAGAATGTGCACAGACAATAAGGCTACCAACAAAATCACCATTTAGTATAGGTTTCCCATACCTAGACTTGGGACATGTTAGACATGCTAGCTAGGTCTAAGTGGTACTCTAAGATAGACTTGCGTAGTTGCTACCACCAAATTAGGATTAGGCCGGGAGATGAGTGAAGAACGGCTTTTAAGACCTAGGATGGTTTGTATGAGTGGTTAGTTATGCCTTTCAGATTGTCTAATGCACCTAGCACCTTCATGAGGGTTATAACACATGTCCTTTAACCGTTCCTAAGCAAGTTTCTCATTGTTTACTTTGATGACATCTTAGTTTACAACCGGTCTAGAACGGAACATGTTGACTACTTACGTCAGCTTTTTCATATCCTTCAAGAGTCTAAGCTGTATGTGTACCTTAAGAAGTGTAGTTTTTTGCAAGATAACAGTGCTTTTCTTAGGTTTCATGGTGGGTGTACAGGGGATAAAAGCTAACCCTAGCAAATTGAAAGCCATCAAAGAGTGGCATGAACCTAGCACAATTTCAAATGTTCAAAATTTCTTAGGTTTAGCAACTTTTTAAAAGCGTTTCATTAAGGGATTTAGCACCATCACTGCTCCTATATCGGACTGTCTTAAAAAAGGTGAATTTAAATAGACTTTAGCAGCCTCTAAGTCATTTCAGGAAATCAAATTGAGGTTGACTAAAGCACCTGTGCTTCAACATCCCGACTTCGGTAAGGTGTTTGACATGTCTTGTGATGCCTCTAGGGTAGGGGTAAGGGTAAGGGTAAGGGTAAGGGTAGGTGGTGTCCTTGATGAAGAGGGTCATCTTGTAGCTTTCTTTAGTGAAAAGCTTACTGAGCCTAAGCAGAAATGTTTCACCCATGACAAGGAATTTTATGTTGTGGCCCAATCCCTTAGGTTTTGGAGATACTATATTTTACCTCAGGAGTTCATCTTCTACTCTGACCATCAAGCTCTAGGGTACCTTAGTTCTCAAAAGAAGCTCAACTCCCATCATGTTAAGTGGTGTCCCTTTCTAAGCGAATACAACATTGTACTTAAGCATAAGACAAGTGTTAAAAACAAGGTAGCTGAAGGGCTTAGCAGGATGATCAGCGCCCTTCAAGTGCTTAGTGTTAAGGTCCCGTGGGTTGATAGGATGAAGGAGGGCCACTAAACATGTGTTGATTTTAGTAAAATCTACCGAGTTGTTAGTGGTGGGGATAGGACAGAGTATAGTGACTTCCTTATTTTGAATGGTTACTTATTCGAGGCTAATAAGTTGTGTTCCTCGTACTTCACTTAGAGATTTTCTGATTTGGGAGTTACATGCAGGAGGGTTGGCTGAACATTTTGGTAGGGATAAGACTATTTCATTGGTTGATGATAGACTTTATTGGCCCTTGTTAAGGAAAGATGTGGAGAGAATTGTGCCTATATGCTGAACGTGTCAATTAGCCAAGGCTAGAAAGAAGAACACTGGCTTTAAACACCTCTTCCTCTGCCACACGCTCCTTAGAAGGATTTGAGCATGGATTTTGTGTTAGAATGACCCTGGACTGCTCGAGGTCATGACTCCTTCTTGGTTGTGGTTGATAGATTTTCCAAAGTGACTCATTTCATTCCCTATGGTAAACAAAATGATGCGTCACATATTGCTAAGTTGTTCTTTAGAGAGGTAGTTAAGTTACATGGGTTACCTGATTCCACAGTGTTTGATAGGGATGTCAAATTTGTGAGCTATTTTTAGAAGACCCTTTGAAAATTGTGTGGTACCAACTTGCTTTCTCCTCTGCCTTTCACCTCCAAACTGATAGCCAAATAGAGGTTGTTAATCGTAGTCTTGGGGACATGCTTAGATGTATTGCTGGTGAAACACAGGGTACATGGGATTTGTTGTTATCTAATGTTGAGTTTCCCTATAACAACTCTGTTAATAGGACAACGGGGTTGAGCCCTTTTGAGTGTGTTTATGGCTACAAGCCTCGCACTCCCCTCGACTTAGTTCCTCTTCCACCTCACTTCTGGGTTTCTGAGCCTACTGAATCTTTGCCCAACATATCCATGATTTGCATCCTAAGGTTTAATGAAAGATTGCCATGAGTAATTTGAACTATAAACTTGCTACTAATGTGCATCGTAAGAGTAAGAAATTTAATGTTAGTGATGAAGTCATGGTTCACATAAGACCTGAATGAATAGCAAAAACTAATTTTAAAAAATTATATGCTAGAGCCATGGGTCAATTTTCTATTTTAAAGAAGGTTGGACCAAATGCATATGTGCTTGATTTGCCTGCTGAACTTAATATTAGTCCTGTTTTTAATGTGGAAGATTTATAATCTTATCGAGGCACCTTTGAGCCTCCTGTTTTGTCAAGTGGACCTTTTGCAAGAACAACCATCCCAAAGACCCCTCAGTTCCCTAAGCTAAAGGATGAGATTGACATCATTCTTGATGATGAGTTCTAGAGTTCTACTATTGGTGGTGGCCACTGGACGCCCGCCGGCAGATGCTACTTGGCTGTTTGAAGAGGACTTTCATGAGTTGAACTCAAAGCTCTTAAATTGGTATTTGTAGTCACACTAGACAGAGTCGAGTTTCTTTCAACTGGAGGAGAATGATGCAATGCCTAAAGACTTTAGGCAAACTTATTTTAGGCGTAGAATTAGGAAATAAATTTTAATTAGGATACTTTGCTATCTTATTTATTGCTGGGTTTATTTGTTTCCTTAAATAGTTTATTTCTTTCTTTTTATTTATTTATTTCCTTCATACTTTCCCCTCCTATAAATAGGGGAAACAAGACTTTTGGAGACAGTTTTGATATTATTGAATTAAGAGATTTCCCTTCCCCTAGTTTTCTTCTTCTTCTTCTTCTCCTCTTTTGTGTTCTCTATTTCGGTTCTAGTCCTATTTGCCCTACATCATAAACCCCCTACAATGTGAGATTATACCACTTAAAGAGGCCAGTGTTGTGACGGCTAGTGAATGACAAAAGATGGCTCCATCATGTGTCCCCTTAAAGTTGGGACTGACAGTCAAAAGACAAGTCGACAACCTTAAACTCTGTGATGTAAAACACATAACCGAGAGGTTTCTTGAGGATTATGCGGAATAAGTCCAAGAAGAGATCACATAAAAATGTCTTGCCTTTTTGGGCGCAGATTATTTTCTGTTGTGATTTAATTTATCCCCAGAATTTATTGTGGATTAGGATTTTTTTTTTTTTCTTTTTTGGCTTAGTTAGTGCCTAATTAGCTGATTATGACTGTCAATCAAGGCTCTATATAAAGGCTTCATGCGAACAGCAACAGGGGAGATTTTTTCAGCAACAAAATTCTAGGTTTTTCTCTTCTGCAGTGCTTAAGCCATTTATCCCAAACCCTAACGTGTTGTTAGTTAATTTCTCACACTTCCAAGGTTGCATCACTTTGATAACATGTTAGAGCATCCGCCAAATCAAAGGGCAATATGTGAAGAAGCATACATAAAGCATCAAAAAGTGCAGAAAGATAATTGGCACTTTACACATTCCCTACCATGCAAACAGGTGAAACAACTGAAAGCACTCTTGCTGCATAAACTATGTAAACAGAGCGCACACTAAACAGATGGGATGATAACGACCTTGAGCCCTATACCATGTTCATGCATCCAACCTAAACCAATTAAAAATGAGTTAAACGACCCCACCACAATATGAAATGCCGGCCAATGCCATTGCCTTAACCATGTGGATGGCACCACTTAACAGAGTTTTGGAGAAGATGGATATCATGGATAAAATTCGACCACTATAATATGAAATTGAAGAAAGTGTCCTTGCAATTAGAACAGCATATGCAAAAAACCTGAAGGTAGAGCATCCTTAGTTGGCTGTTCATAAGAGGGGTAAAGAGTGGCTGTTCATGAGAGGGGTAAAGGGTGTCAATTATTAAATGTTTAAGGAGATAATAGTATTATCAGAAAGCACCTTACCCCTTTCTGCAATTAATATTATCCAAGCACCAAACTTTACATGCTTACTATTTCCTTTCATTTTACTGCTCTTATATTTTAGAGTCTCTGTAAAAAATTTCACCAAAACACTAACTACTAACATATATTGAAAACTTAATCAAAAGATCAAACCCTTATATCCTTGTTCCTATTAAATAGAGCATATAACTAGTATCAGTGGCCAAAATAGTACCCTACTGCAAGTTTTTCCACCTTTGAATAGTACAAAGTACCAATAATTAGTAAAACCTAGAAAAGCTGTTCAAGCACTAAAGAGTTGCTTACTGTCAAAATGTGAGTTGCCAGCTGCTCCCTTGCCAAGGGGTCATGCAACATAACAATGAAACGGGCAAACAGCTCCTGTAACAGTTGGGTGAATAAGAACGATCAAAGTCCTAATATCAATAAAATGCAAACAATATTGAGTAAATGAAACCCAAAGCACATCAGACACATGACCATAGATCACCTCAGGACTTGGAATATCTGCACGAGCTTTGCACTCGCTGAGAATATCATAATTATATGAAGCTCTGTGTCTGCATAATTCTGAGATGCATCTACAGACCTGTACAGTGTTATAAAGGTTTTAGAGAATGTAACTCTAGTAAACTTTGAGCATTTCCAAGACAAAATTCAGCTACAATATCTCTTACAGTAGAGTAGCTCTACATTTAGATAACTTCTAAGTTCCCCTCCTTTGTTTAGAAGGAAAAGTAAGGGGAAGAAGAATGAAGTTCCCCTTGGTGTTTGTTTTGAAGTGTAAACAAGGACAAGGAAACCAAAGGTAACTCTTTTCTCCCTGCTGTTACCTTTAAAATACTAGTAGTTTTTTAATTCACCAAAATTGGGGGAGATTTGCAGGGAAGAGAAGGTAACTTACTTCCCCTCCCCTCCCTTTACAATATCTTCACATGCTTCTCTTCCATTTCCTTCCCTCTTTCAATCCAAAGATATTTAGAAAATAAACAAACGAAAAAGTATACACAATAGAAACAGGTCTCAAGAGTGTAAACAAAAGTGAGTATTATTTTTCAGTGCAAGAGAGGGGATAGGTGGAAGTTGGGGCCAGTATAGGGACTACTGAGGCATCCTACCGTGGCCACTGCACTAGTGTAAGCTTGTGGAATAACAGTCTTCAACAGAAAAGGCCACAGGATATGCTGTCAGAAAAGAAGAGCAATATTAATCAAAAAACAAGAAGACAACAACAAAGACACAACCAGTCACTCGTGCAGACAGAAAAATTTAAGACTACAATTGAAAAAGACGAGACCAACAGTACCTCCATCTCAGGAATCGTGATAGTCAGCAAAAGAAGGCCTTTCTCACATACCGCTCTCAGCTGTATTTGACTAACTGAACCAGCTTTCATCTGACAACAATCATAACATCATAATGAATATAACAAGTTATTTTCCAAAAGATAATACTGTAACTCACTTGTTACTCTTAGTTATCAATGAAACACATTTATTTGAAATCACATACAACCACCCATATGATATGATGTTTTGTGTGTAGAAGAGTCCATAAGGTTGATGCGCACACAGCAGATTTATTTATTGCGTGCATCAGTTGACATGAGTAATACATGTAATTGTAAGAGGTATATGTATCCGTATGTTAGTGCTGATGTTACCGCTCCAGTTATAGAGCAAATATAGAAAGGGGGCCTGCTGGGAGGGGGCAAGAGACACAAAGATCATTGTGTTTGCGGGAATCTAGGCATACTCTGGAGTTGCTGACATCATTTCTATTTGATTCTTGTAGAGCACAGTGACGCACAAGATATTCCACAAACAACTCTGCTGATGGCCCAACTAAGTAGCAGTGTGAAGACATAACAAGAATCAACTGAAGACAAGTAGAGGTCAAACGTTAAGCAGAAGAAAGCATTCATTAATCCTAAATAAAATGAAGGAATCAGTGTAACAGTGCCTCAGAGAGAGCCTTTCGGATGCTTAGACTTTGTTCATCCAGCAAGGACTTCGCAGTATCTGCTAGTAAAGGCCTTTTGTTGTGCCATGCCTCAGAAGACCTTCAGGCAAAAAGGAAAGTTAGGATCTTAAATGGTGACCAAAGATATTGACTAGAAATGCAAAAGTCAAGAACCTGGGCAACAAATGCTTCAGAACACAGAGTGCACCAAAAGTTAGTGGCTCTTCCTTTAGCTTGCATTTCTGGTTGGGAAGTTTGATCAAAACAAACGAGTATTGGATCACTATTATATCAATAAAATGCTATATTTTCAGGAAGCACTAAAAAGTACTCACAAAAGCACAAAGAAGTTGCAGCTCTGCACCAAAGGTACAAAGGAATTACATTTATAGACAGCAAGTTTGAATATCCAACACTTTCTAGCAACTACCCCACAATGAATGCATAATAATAATAATAATAATAATAATCAGTGAAAAGGAGACTCACATTTAAGAGAAAAATAAATAAATCCTCCGGATAGACAGACCCAACAGTCAGGAAGCAACGCTGAACTTCATTGTACGTCTGAAACAAATAAAATAAAATAAAATAGGAAAATAAATGAAATCCGAATGCTTTAAGAAAATAAATATGAACTCACTTATTTACTCTTCTGCAAGTAATGAACATCATCTACCCAAGATGGCCATTTCTATTTACCTTCAATCCCACAGAAAAATCTGAATGCTCTTTGCTGTCATTACTGATGCAGACAACAGGGAGAAGTGTTGACAGCAAAACAGTCAGGTCCTGCAAAATACAGTGAATTTAACCATTGATTCGTTATTAACACAAACAACAGGTAGCAGTGTTAATAGTATGATAGTAACAGCCAATACTGTCGAAAATATCCATCGAGAGAGAAGATAAATCAGGAAATGGCACGGGGACAAATTATCAAAGAACAAAAGACAAAAGACCTGTACGGGAAAGAAAGAAACGTTCTCTTAGATTTTGGGTTGGTGGAACACTCTTTTATACAGACATAGAACTCTTAGATTTCATGGAGATACTCTTTTTGCACATAATTTTTGTCAATGGGTTTGCACATAATTTAGTTTCTAATCTGACAGATGCATTTGTTATCAAAAAGAAGCCAACTTATCATCAATAGAACATTTGACGACGCAAGCAGATAGAACCTCCAGACGTGTTGACCAAGATTGTATTCTTTATTATGTTCATTAAAAAAGAAAACCATAACGTTGTTTGGTTGGGGAACTTTAACCTTCCAGAAAGTTTGGAATTTAAGATTCCACACATTGTTGTGTTTGCTTGGTTAGAAAAACAATTTTCCTGCAGTGTCACTTTCCAAAAAAATATTCATCTTTCCTCCCCATTTGTATGGAATCACTTTCCTAATTAAAAGTTGGGGCAAAACACTTTACAAATGAAACCTATCTTTTTTTAAGATTCCTCTGTTGATTAAACATAGGAAGTTAGACTCTTACATTGAAGAGAATGTCATATTCCATGTATCTCTTTTTTCGATAATCTTGTTTTACTAGTATTTCAAGAAATGCTACAATCAAGTGCACCAATAGGGCATTTCACTAGAAATACTCCTATTCCATTTTCCTGAACTAATTTCATTTTTGACATGACCCCTAAGGATTCAACCATTTCTTATAAAAAGCAATAAAGCTAATATACTTTCTATTTTTACACTTGAAAAAGGGATTAAGAAAGTTACGGAATAAACTTCTGGAAACATTGATGTGAATGATGTCATTACAATTTGCATAAGTTGCTTCACAGGTGGATGCATTCAGTTAAAAAAAGGAGTTCACATAGCTTCATTTACATTTGACAAATTGCTGAGTCAAACTTGATGGAAACAGTAAGAGTTTATTCTCTTTGCAACAGAAGGCAGTTTTGCAAAAATAAATGGTCATCCAGCTTTTGCCTTTTTTCACATGTTCTGCACCGCATCTGAAACAAGAGGAGAGAGTAACAACTTTATGACTAGAAACTACTGCAACAATCTTTAACAAAAACCAAGGTTGTCATAAGCTTTAAGAACCATATTCAGTACACTCCCCATGACACAACAAAAAAAAAAAAGGCTCTTTAACAACAAAAGGCCACCCTTTCACAGCAGTAACTATTAATGGGGTGCCTTAACTAGAGCGGGATCACAACAGGCTTGAACAAGTAGATTCTCTTCTTGTTGTAGTCAACTCTTAATAACATAAGGAATCTTGAACATATGATTTGATCATTTAGATGGCAGATCTTCAAATGATTTCTCAACAATAGAAATATCATCGGCACTAAAGGGTCCTCGTGTGGTTCAAAAGATTTTACAGCTCTAATATACACCAAGCAAGATTATTAGCAAAGTGAAAAACCTATAGAATCTTAAACACATACATATTAGCAGCCTCATGGAATTCGAGATCAACAGAATCTAAAAGAGATTCCAAACTATCTTCTTGGATTTATACCCCACTGATGAAAGAAGAATTTAGCCATTTCTACTGAATTGTCAGGAAGACATTATTAATTTAAATGAGAATAATCTGTAACAAAAAGTAGTTTCTTTATTTTGAAAGCTCCAAGCCTCCAACAACTCTGTTTTAATAGCTCCCATGACATGCTCAACATAAAAATACTGAAGCACCAATCTAACCAGAAAATTTTTGCATTGTGGATAGATCAAGTCCTGGACAAGCTACTGCAGCCAAGAACATGACTTTCACTATGAAGCTTTTACTTTTGCATGTGCCTACAGATTCAGGTTCTTTGGGCAACAAATAGTACTTCGACTTTTTCAGAAAATAGAAACATGTTTATCAGATGGGCCTAATAATGAACGTCAATCTTCCTAAAACTATATTGGAGCATATAGAAGAGGGTTGTCGAGCTTTTTTGCGGGCAGAATCAATCTCTGTTTGGAAATACCCTGTGGCTTGGAGTGAGGTGTGTGCCCGTCGAGCTTTTTTGCGGGCAGAATCAATCTCTGTTTGGAAATACCCTGTGGCTTGGAGTGAGGTGTGTGCCCCAAAGAACCAAGGTGGCATTGGTGTGTTTAATCTGCAAGTTTGGAATGTAGATATGGCTCATGAAAAGCTGTGAAGGCTTTTCAATGACAGAGAGCTTATGGGTTAGGTGGGCATGTGCTTACTACATTAAAGGTCAAAATATTTGGTCTTGTAAACCTATTGCTGATTGTTCTCTTGTTTGGAAGCATATTTTAATAGTTTGAAAAATTTTTAAAGAGTTGATTTTTAATGGTGGTGATTGCAGCTGTGTTACGAATGATAAGTTTGAGGTGAAACTGGCTTCTTCACATGTGACTGAGACTTTTGATACTGTTAGTCAGCATAAACTGCTGGTGGGGCCAACTAGTTTTATACACTAGAACCTATCAATAACATTCATCATATTACCAGGGGATCTAATGTGGAATCTACATAATTCTATCAATGACCAATAAACAAAATTTTTATTGTAAACAGTCCTTGAGAACAGTATTAAAGATAAAGGTAAGAAAACTCATGGTGAAATACCTCAAAATCAAGCAAAGGAGGTCCAGTTTCTGACAGTAATGAAGCATTCAAGAGATTATGGAGACTGCAGGTTGTGACAAGAGAGGTATCTTGATCTCTTTTATACCTAATGAACAAATAGGAATAAAAAACCAAAAAGACAATAGAAGTAAATGGGTTTATACAAAATTATTGGCTCTAAGTAAGCTAAATTTTGAAAAGCCTTATGTCATCTTACAATTCCAGTATTGTAGAAACAAGCCTTGGTAAAGCTGCCTTTAGTTGTGTCCGGGTGATAAGACCAACCATTTGACCTAACGCTTCAATAGATGCCAGCCGCACCTGTTGCAAAGAATGAAATTAACATATTCACATTAAAAGTTTGAGATGAAGGACACAAACATGCAACAACATAACATGTCGAATGAAGGGATGTAAAAATATAAGTAGCCTCATATATAAGCATTTCAAGGCCAAGGTAAGCTTTTCTCATCTCCCTTTCCACCAAATGCTTGCTATAGGATTCAAACCTAATGGATTTACATCATCTGCTCTCAGTGTATTATAAAATAGCATATAAAGAACAACCAAATTACTTATTATTTTAGAACTCATGCATATTCAATCAAGTGTGTAATTGTGTTTAACAGTTCAATGATGACATAATCGGAAGCCAAGCCTAAGAAATCAAGACTGCCAACTATCACCACAGATCTGCAAATACGTCCCATATTATTTCAAACATATTTTTATTCTTGTTATTTTCAGTTTAGGACAAGAAAACAATTACCCAACAAAGAAAATTGGATATATGAGAGGACTCAAAATCCTCATAAAACAAGTGTAATAGTTAAAGCAATTACTTAGCATCCCAACAACTGCAAAACTAGACAAAGGAGTACCCTTAACATAACCACCCCCAAGCCTTAGAAAACAATAGTTTCATTTCGTTTATAGAGATTCATCTCCACAAAAATTTGACCAAGTAAAAATGCCACGAGCACTACCCTCCCAAACAAAGACAAGGTGAAAAGAGCGCTGCCGAGGCAGCATGAAGAGGCTTCCAACAAGCCAGCCTTTCTTGTGCGACTCCACAGCCATAAAGATCTCATCTATAATCCTCTATTTGACCTGGTCTAAATTTGAAAACTGAAGTCCTTTCCTTTTCTTAACAATTGTAGGAAAAGCAGAAAAAGGGAAATTAGATGAACTCCTGACTTACCAGAAAGAAAGAAAGAAAGATAAAAACGTAGCAACAAGATCCAATTACATGCTCCATTTGGTAATATCATCCACGATTAGCATTAGAGTATGGGATGATGTATGAGTGGGGTAATATCATCCACGATTAGCATTAGAGTATGGGATGATGTATGAGTGGCGGAAATAGCATCCCTAATGCATCTCTAATAACATCTCACACTAACAGCTAATTCCAGATAGCATTTCCCAACCTCAAATCCTATCACTAACACAGGTTGTCAAACAAAGCCAAACAAAAATATTGCAGTTATGTAAAACAACCACTAACAGAAGCCAGCGCAAACCTTAACAACATAATAATACCCCAAAAGACAAGAGATGAATTAGTTCAGTTTAAGTTGCCAACAAAATGTTACACTTAATTCCAGACAAAACAATAAATGAGGCCAAAAGAAAAGAAACAAGTAAATTAAGACACAATGTGGTTCTAATAACCTTAAGGTCCCATGAAGCAGCCCAAACCCTTAGTAGAAGCTCAAAAGCAGAATTTAAATATGACCTGCAATAAAAAGACATTTAACTTCAGGAACTGCCCATAATTTGACCAAGATATGAGACAAGACATCAAAGAAGAAAATGGTAATATCTTTATCTCACATGACATCCCCATCAAGAGCAGAATGTGATGGGAAATCAATTTTAAATTGCCAAACAGCGTGACACCAACATTTAATAGCTGCAAAGACGACAGAAGAATATTATGAAAAAGTGATGATGAATGCAATAAAAGTAGATCCAACTGAAAAATAAGACAATTTTGATGTGAATGTAAGTTATAATCAAATGAAAGAAAGAGAAGATCAACAGTATGTCAAAGGGAGCTCAAATTCAAAATAACTTTGAGAAAAAGAAAAAAAAAGGTGACAAGAAACAAGATAAGAGGGCAGAAAAGCTTAAACAATTTCAGGTGTGGCATTGGGAAAGCCCATTACATAAGCCCATGAATGCTTATTGTTGTAATTATCCTATTTGTTATTTCGTAAAGGTTAACCATGTGGCACAAAACCCATGATTTTTCCCAAAAAGGCAAAGATTATGGGATAGAAGGAGTGTAAGAAAAAAAAATAACAACACCAGATATACACATACTGATTCTTCAACCGAAAAGATCCAGCTAAGGATCTGATGTCCTAATGATTCAAGCTCATGGTGATTCTCAATATTATCTGTTAGAGAAATGTTTTAACATTGGCCGCAAAAAGAACACCATTTCATTCACCTAAATTTAATTTCAAAAAAATTACACAACTCAAAAAAGATTACCATTTGCAAATATTGGCCTGTGCACCTCTCTTACATTTCCCAGAATAGGTAGAACTCGTGAAAGCACACCTTTGAGTCTCGGAGTGAACTGCAGAGCTTTGATTGAAATAGGAAGGGAACAAGTTCCAAAAATAATTTTAGAAAACCATAGAAATAGAAGATGATTGAATACAAACAAACAAGAACAACAAAAATCTAAATAAGTAACCATCAGCTGAAGCGAAGTCCGCTAGAATTTGAACCATCGCCGGTAGACCTGAACTAGGACCAGCCAAATGAATAGATACTTCTTCCATCATCTGCCACACCAAGATAGATAAAACCATCAACAAAACAAAGAATAAGAAATTTCAGGATAAGTTGAATAGAGCAGAAACAGAAAACGGGGAGCATGGAGTAGTGAAAGGCATGCCCACGCACAAGTAAACAAGCATGCACACTTGTATGTTAGTAAAAGGCATCAAAACAAGGACCTGAATCTTACAGCTTCCAGCAAATAAAGAGAAAATTAAATACCAGCTTTTGCATTAAAGTTCTTTTGTTAAAATATTGCTTCCTGATAAAATGCTTACAAGGTCAGGCAGATGCAACCCTATTGAGACAAGCAGAGCTGCTGCAGCCCGTTGCCAGTCTGAATTTAGCTCCTGAAAATTAGGTGTGCGAAAAGCCAAATAGTGTCACACATAAAATCAACAATCTGAACAACTGGATATGATGGTGCCCCCAGATATGTGTGTGTGTGCGCGCGTAAAGAGAGAGAGAGAGAGAGAGAGAGAGTACTAGAGTTTACATTTTAAAAAAAAAAAAAAAGAAGAGAAGAAGAAGAAGCACTAAGATGACTAAGATCAGATCATTGTTAACAACTGCCCGCTAGTGTGATGCTGTTGTTAACAAAATTTTATAATTTCCTAGCAGAATATCTATCCTGTGGATTAGTCAATTTTAACTATGGAAATGATATCGCATCTTGTTTAGTCCTAAACTGACCTCTGATTACCGCAGCTTTACCAATGAAGATGATCATTTTTCAAAGAACTCAACTTAGAATCATTTAAAAATGTTTCCAATTCGTTTTAATATAAGTCAACTCTAAAATGGATTATTTTTATTTTTACATTCTTTTTACCGAGAACCAACTTCATTTGAAAGCCAATATTATATAATATAATAATCCATTTGGAAGTAAATTTTTATGATGTTATTAAATTTTTATGAATATTGTACTTTTAGGCATTAGAAAGGAAAAATTCATGAAAATTTAATAAGAATATAAAATTTTTATTTTTTATGGATTACTATTCCTACATAATATTGGCTTTCAAATGAAATTGGTTTTAGGCAAAAAAGATGTAAAATAAAAATAAGCTATTTTCAAGAAGAATCATCCTCTTAACCACTAGTTAACATTAACCCTGCAAACATCAGATTCTAAGTATATTTACTCGATCTCAAGTAGTCCAACTTCAACAAAAGATGATCCTTCTAAGGTGAACAAACTAGTCTATCTACTACACCCATTTGATAATCTCCTACTTTAAACATTTAGTAAAGGAAAGGCTGTAAAAGTATTAGTAAAGGGAAAGAATAATAAAGCTTTGGCTAGTAAACAGATTCCATTAACAAGGGAATAAACAAGCATAAGGTCTGGAATATTAAAGAATATTTCATAATCAATCATCCACTCATCAGACATTAGATCATAACCAAAAAATGAATGCTTTTGTGCATTCCAGTCATCACATTCAAAAACCCCTTATATCCATCATCAGCTTTGTTACCAAAGTCAAGAGTCAAGACTAGTTTATTCACTTGCTTGAGACCATCCACCCCAGTAAGTGGCTTCAATTGAACAAGGACCTTTTTCCCCATGATACCCAAGTGAATATTAATATAAAAGGACCATATATTGAAAATTCAATGTCAAAGGCCACCAGTACTTGAAACAAAAAATTCTTCAAGTGTAGCAAATCCCTTTCACGTTAGCAATATCAATCATTCAAACATAATGCACTTTCTTCCGTCCTCAAATTGTTAGTACATCACAAAGGAATCTGAATTGCACACATGAACATCATGATCACAAGAATGGATCACAACAGGATCCCAAGCTATAATGAGAATGTATAAATTAAAAAGCACAAAAGGTTAAAAAAATGCGAAACCTTGGAGGAAATAATCTCTGCTGTAGCAGTCTTCGCAAGCTTTGCCATGTACATAGGATCAATGTCCTCGGTTGGCAATGCTCGAACTGCCAATGCCATTACTTGAAACACTCCTGCAATGTTGCCAAACCGCTGCAGGTTCACAAATCTCAAGAATTCAGTCACTGCCCAAGAAGCAAATGATAAAAATGAAAGGCAATTAGAGAGTACCCTACGACCCCCTTTAGAAACAACAGAGCAACAGTCGAGAACAAGCAGCGGATTCCTGAAAACACGAAGTCAACAGAGCAACCGATCAAGTCACAGCAACACATTGGCCCGCTTGAACAAAAAAAAAAAAAGCAAGGGCGTGAAAGATGCATACAAGGCTGAGATTTCTTTGAGAGAGGCCATTGATGCCTCTCTAACCACGGGAGACTCATCTGCAAGAGATGAAACGAGGACCTGAACAGCCTCTGCGGCGATCAAAGGAAGTGAACAAGGAAAATCTCAAAATCCAAGAATTAGAAATGGAAATTAGAGACGAAATTGAAGCAAAGCGAATCGGGAAACAAACCTGGGGCAGGAATAGAGGTTCCTTCGGTACCGGAGCTCGTCGAGGCCATGGAATTCGCTCGTCGGTGATCAGAAAACTGTCGTGAGTGACAGCTAAAGCCAAGAGGGGAAATGAAAGGAAAACAATCAAGAAAACAATCAAGAAACCACTCAAGTTTATGTTCTAGTCCAAATTAGGCACAAAAGAATATTTTCAACCATTTGTCTTAAAATTGCTTATGCTTGTCTAGCATTGTCCTTGGTGAATGCTGTAATGCCAGGGAAATCATTACTGCAAGGCATAGAGAGAGAGGTTATAAGTATTTATACCATAAAATAGTTTTTTGACGAAATGACATAGACATATAAGGTAAAACCGTTATCATAGAATACGACCATAATTGAAATGCATAGGTTTGTCTCATACACTATGAGGATGGTGAGAAAAGATATTTTACATCCTATAGGAGCTATAATTGGAGATATCATTATTTCTGATGCAGATGTTCCTATTAGAATATGAAATGTCTCACCTTCTAGTGTGATTTAAACTATTGATTTATATAATTAGGAGTAACCAATTATGTTTATGATGAAACCTAGAAATCAATCACTAATCCAATTTGAGTACCTTTATAGGAACACCGTAATAAAAAATTGAAGAGTAAGGGTAGCCAGTAATTAAGTTCAGTAGTTCTTCATATATAATTATTGACTCTAAAGAGATAGTAATATAGAGAAGATAAGACTATTTCAAGCACCTATAAAACTGGAAGTGCCCCTTGTTTTAAAGAGATAAGGATGGGGGGTTATTGTGACAACTCTTTTAGTCAATGACTGGCTTTGACCTAGTAAGTTTGTTCAATTTATGTGTTTTTACTTAAATGTCACAAATTAGTATCTTACTAAGTAAGAAAGGCAAGCTAAGTAAATTCAAGATAAGTTCCTAAGTGTGATATGACACCTAAGAGTCATAAGGGTAAAATGATAATTTTGACCTAAAGGAGTAGCTTGATTGTATTCTCAATGGAATTAGAGTCATGTAAGAATTCTTAACTAATTGAGTTAAGACCATAAGTTATTCTAGCCATTAAAACCGTCAGCTAAAGAAAATGTGCAATCATTTCACTAAGTGTTCAAATGAGTCATTTATGTCTTAAGTGATTTAAGTGTCCAAAAGGCTAAGTGTAGGAGGCATAAAAACATTCTTTGGAACCAAGAAGGGATGGTTTCTAGTGTAAGTCTAGTGGCCAAAATGAAACAATAGAGAACTTGAGGGCCAAGAGGTAAAAAAAATAAGAAAAATGCCTTAGTGGAGTGGTTGAGATATTTCTAGCAAGAGTTAACCATCATTTTTCATCTCTTTCTTTCCCCAATTTCATCGCTCTCTCTCCCTAGCAACTCACCTACTGCAAGCTCTCTTAATCCCACAAATTTCCAGCAAATTTAAAGGTCCCAAAGTGAAATCAAGAAGCCTCCAACTCATTTTTGGTGCATTTGCTTCATTTTAGATCTTTGTTGCATATTTGGGCATAAACCCTAAGGTTAGCTTCTTGTCTTGGATTAAGATGGTTCTAAGTTGATTGAGTAGCTAGAAATGGTCTTGATTTGAAGTTCTTGGTGCCATATTACATTAGTTTTAGGTCAGGAACTCAAGAGAGCTAAGTTGAGTTTAAGTATACTTGTGGTACTTGTGCTTTTATTATTGTTTTGTAGCTAAATTTGAGGTAAAATTTTAAGTTAATTTAACTTAGATAATACATAAAAAAGTAGTATTACATGTTTGAATGAAGTAGAAATAAAATTCATGTGAATTGGCTCTAGTGATTGAAAGATTAAGTAAGATTTGTGCAAGATAGCACATAGATGCGAAATGTTGAAATGTCCTTAGGGGCGCATCACTGACTAGGTTTCAGGGAACTCAAGGGTTGTTGCCCTTGGCTCAAGCCCCTCAAGCTCAGGACACTATAAGAATGTCTCAATTTCTTGGTTAACATCTCTAAGCTATTCTAAAATGTTCTGTAGCTTTGGTTGGGTCTAAAACTCATTCCTAAGTTAGGAATTATGCATTATTTAAGTGGTAGCTAAGTGGTGTGGTTAAAGTAAGGCTAGGAAGCATGGCTAAAGGGGGTTAAAGTGCTTAAGTTGTTAAAAGAGCACTAAGGAGATTAAGGCAGGTTTTGGTCTTCATTGGCCTAAGTGAAAGGTCCTAGACTTTTGGGCAATGAAGAGGAAACTTAAGAAATCCCAACCAAACCTTATGGTTTACTAAGTAAGTCACTAAGGAAAAGACAGATAAGATTTTGAGAGGAGGTGATGACATACTTTAAGACCCATAAGTGGGACTTAAAGGAGGTAAAGGATTTGTGATATGTGGACCAGTGTCTCAAGTATCTCCACCATTTGAGCTTACGGTAAATATAAGGCACCTCAGATATAAGAAGTCCCAAGAATTCTACATGTTGCAGATCATATATTTATGCGTTGCATATCATATATTCATGCATTACATATTTATCATGTTAATTATTTGTGTTGATTATTGGTTGGTTGTTTGATTGTTTATATGTCATATTTGCATGATTGCTTATTATCTTCTTTGTAAGTGCCCCAATGGACCCTTACTAAGTACATTCATATACTCAACTCTTTTAAGGATGTTGTGTATGTTATAACATCAGGCCTAACAACTAAGTAGATGGTTGTAGGCTAAGTTTCTTTATTTTGTATGTACTTATTTACTTAGATCCTTGAGATATAAGTTTTGTACTAACTAAGTATTTGTGCCTTTATAGTTAGAAGCTAAATGTTGCACAAGGACAAGTGAAAGCCTTACACTTAGAGCTTGATAGCTCAAAGGTGGGAGCTTAAGTATATAATCTTAGAAGTATTTTATCATGTGTATGTGGTACCATATGTACTAAGACATTGCCTTATTAGGATATATTGTGGTATAAGACCATTAAGTTACTTTTGGGTGTATACTAGTGTTAAAGAGTGCGCATAAACTATTACTTGAAGTTGAAGTAACTAGTGTTTTATTATTTTGGCATGTTTTAGGTATGTTTTAAAAAGAATACTTGAGTGAAGTTTTCTTTAAATTGTTTACTTATTTGATTTGCATTGCTAGGACAAACACATACATATCTTCTTATAGGGTAGGCTACGTAACTAATTACATATAAATTGTTTTAATTTACCTACAAGTAATAGTTAGCTAATAGTAATTAAGTAGGATCAAAGTCCCTGAGAGCCTACAAGTTAAGTGATTTGGGGCACTAAGACCTTGCTCCGTAACAGTTATTCATATTTCATTTATTGGTCAAATGCAAATTGAAAGTTAAGTAATGGTAATTGTATAGATTTCCCAGTGAAAAATATGAATGGCTCTTGCATTGCCCATAAATATTTGGCAGTGTCAATGTAATTTCATTGAGTAACCTAGTCTAAATTTTACATGAAGAACATACATCGGATGATAGAATGGAAAGGCCCAAGATGCAGAAGATCATAACCAAGAGCGATTCGACAGATTTGGATTTATATATATCCACTCATGTGGTATTTTATTGTTTGATATACAAAAGAATAATATGTACACTTACATATAGAAAATCATATGCTTTCTATATACCATTAATAAAAAAATGACTTGTTTTTTATAAAAAAAATACTCCTTCTGTCTCATTAGTTTTGCAACATTTGGTTTCACACGTAGTTTTAGGTATTTTTACTCTTTTCACGCATTTTCCGTATTTACCCCTCTTCCTTCCTCTTTGCCTTGTCAATCTCCCACAAAATTTCACTTGCTACTACCATCACATCTCCGGTGATGTCACCGGCCCTTCGTAGTCGATCACATTTTTTATTCACATGGCCTCTATCATTGATTGCTCAACCTTCGTCATCAATCGCGCCTCCGTAGTTGATTGCTCGGCCTTCGTCATCGATCATGCCTTGTTGCTGTCGATCGGCCTCCGTCCTCGCTCAGCCCCCGTCATTGATTATGAGTCCATCCTTGGTTGCCCCTTCGTCGTTGATCACTTGGCTGTTGTCAGTTTCACTTGGTCTGCATAGTCGATCTCCCGTTCGATTTGCTCGGTCTCTATTGTCAATCGCACCATCCTCATTCATACCGACCTCTCCGCTTTAATCTAGCCCCTCTTTGTCTTCTTCTCATCCCTCCCGCCTCAAATCGGAGCTCCATCGGGCGTTCGTCGTTGAACGTGCATCCATCGCCAATCGTACGTCCGTCGTCACTCGCACATCCATCATCGATTACGGGTCCGTTGTAGATCGCGCATCTGTCGATCGCACCTCCATCGATCGAGCATTTATTGGTCGTGCCTCCATCACCAGTTGTTGTGCAAAGCATGCCGGAGGGATGAGGGGAGAGTGTGTGTGTGTGTGTGTGTGTGTGTAATCTATTAGGGAAAGGGTAAGAGATGGGTTAAGATAGGGGTATAAAGGTAAATGGGGGTGTAAAAAATTACTTAAAAAGGGCAATGGTGCAAAGGTTATGGGACTGCCTAAAAAGAAAAATGGAGCAAAACATATGGGACGGAGGGAGTATTTAAAAAAAAATTTAGACTTCTTAAAATGTAATTATACAATTGTTGATTTCAATAAACAATTGCATAATAATACAATTATTTTAATTTTAAATGAAGAGATTTTAGTAACCAATACCAGAAACTGAAAGTGTTATGGATCTCCTAGTGGAAGGCACTCCCGAGGAAGGTAAAGTGTTATAAATTAAGTTTAGAACCTTAATTCAAGTTTACATAGCAAGAATAGAGAAGTTTAGCAAAGTTCATTAAGTTCCGAGAAAGATAAGGCATTAAACAAGGTTTAGGGGCAAAATGGTAATTTTGCATCCTGAATAGTCAGGCGTGATCCCAAGTGTTTTAAAATGAGTTTTTATAACTTAACTTTTAACCTTAACTCAAACTTGAAGAATAAACAAGAATTTAATCAAAAATGACTAAGTTACAAAGATGGGGGACTTAATTGCATTAAACTTGATACCTTGGTGACTTTAATGCTAAGTAAGGGTTTAAAAAGGGAAAGAGAAGAGGGAAGCTGCCATAACCACGCTTTTATCCTTCCCTCACTCATTTCTCTCTCAAATTAAGCTTGGAATCAAGTGTTCTTGGTGTCAAGAGGTGCAATTCAAGGTATACAAGCTAAGAGAAGCTAATTTCAAGCTTTAAACCATGATTTTGAAGCTTGGAAGGGCGTTTTTCCATATCCCCTATTTTTTAGCGAGGTAATCAATGTGTTCTTGATTGAATTCATGTTATTTGCTTGGTTTGGAGCTTGGGTTTTGGTTAGAGAGTGAAGTTTTGGTGATTGGTGCTTTATTTTTGGATTGGAACTTGTGTAGAACTTTGGTGAGCCTGGTTGATTGAAAAGGAGATTAATTCTTGCTTGTTACTTGGAGTTGAGGTAAGGGAGTTATGTTTTCAAGTTCAATTAATGCTATTTGCTTAAGTTTGCTTGAAGAATTCGAGTGGTTTTAGCAATAGCATTAGCTAAAGGTTTTGGTTGAATTGTGGTGGACTACAAAATTTGAGAGGATTTGGATGATGTTATAGAGCATCATAGATTGGCTTATGATAGTTGGTTATGTTCTATGCAATATGGTCTATAAGTGTATGAAATTTGGAGGCTTTCCAAGCATGTTTGATCTGTGTAGGAAGTGTCCAAAGTTCATAGTAGCAAAATGAGCCAAATTCTGCAGAAATGCAGATTGGCGACGCATCGCCAATTACAGGTCGAGGCCCGTGACGCATTGCCAATCCAGCGAAAGTTCACAGAACGTTACCAACTGTGGCAACGCGTCGCCACAGACAAAAATGGCAGATTTTTCACATTTTGCTAGGATGATCCAAGTGAGACCAAAGGGGGTTCTTAGAGTACCTTTGGGGTCTGAGGATTCCGGGGGTACTCCGAGACTTTCATAACTCCCACAAGAGGTAAGAGTTTCCTTGAGTTTTGTAAGGTTTCAAGGTTGCTTGTGCAACAAGCAAGGAAACTAGGTTACAAATGGACATAACTAAGTACCACTAGCTGTGAAAGGTTTAGAACCCCTAGCGACCTAGCCGTGCTGTTAGCCACGAGGTTGCAATGTGAAACCTTATTCATATAGTCTACAAGGAGATCTTATGGCCTAGTCTACAAAGTTCCACCATAATTCCCCTGCATAACGACTAAGGGAAAGCTACACGATTGCATCAAGTAAGCTACGGCTTACTAGGAGCTAGTTAGTGATCAGAACTCACTAGGCACGGAGTGATGCCCCGTAAGGAAGACTAGTTTGAAGAGAGGTCTTAAAGACCTAGTTATATGTGCATATATCAGACCCTCATGCTGTGTGAGCTCGCAGCAAGTTACATATGTTATCATATGTAGAGTCCTAGTAATTTTCTTACAAGTACATAGAAGACCCCTTACTGAGAATGTTGAATTCTCACTCCCTAATTGTGATGTGCAGGTACAGAAGTTGTTGGGTCGGGTAACCGCTGAGGGCTATTGCGGTAATAGCTTTTGTATAAGTATTGTACTTGAGAATCCTTGTGATTCTAGTCTACATGAGTATACTTAGTTGGTTTGTTGGTCATGTAACACTACTAACTAGTGTTTTCCTTTGGCTGCAGAGCCTAGTAGCACTTGGGCAAGGGCTTTTGAGACTCACCACTAGGTTTTCCATCTAAGGTGGGAGTTAGTTTAAGAAAATCTTAGTTGAGGCTTGTATCTATATACAGTGCTCTTAGTTGCCTCCATAGTCTATGTTATGAAAAGTCCTAGACTCTAGGGTTGCTTTTGGGTAAGAACATTAGTCTATTTTATGTATGAATGCTCTCACGAGTTGTTATATGTAGTAAACTCACATAAATGTTGATTTTGTATGCTTTGGCTATTTGTACTTAGTTTTTATGGAATTACTTGGCCAAGTTAATGCTTTATGTTTTTATTAATCCAAGTTAAAGCATGAAGAGCATGCATCTTGCATATGATAGGATAATCAACTAGTATTATGGGATTTTAATCCGCACACATATACAACTAGCCAATTGCAACCACCATGAAACCAGCTCTCATAGGCTTTCTGGGCATGGGCCAAGGACGGCCGTGTCAAAAAGAGAGGCCAATAGTGAAACTTGGGAATGGTAATGTGAAGATGTTACGTAATTTAGGGGTAGATGTGCATCAATACTTGTAATTTAGAGAGTAGTTGCAGAATAAGTCATATTCTACTAACTAACTTTCAAGTTACAACATGACAGTAGCACATCTAGTCATAATCCACTAGAGGATTACCGCATGTGTTTCAGTTATCTCATGGTTGGCAAATTTGTTTTTGTTTTTGTTTTTTTTCACAGGTCATTGGCGAATTTGTTCATTGAATTTTGCTACATAAAAGGTTTATAAATAAACTTATATTTTATTTAAAATATGTCATTTTTATATTTTAAAATATTTTTTGAGTGATTATATCTTAAAATATTTGTTACTTTTTTTGTCAAATTATGCATATGAAAAATAGTGCTCCTAATCATAATTACACTATTTGATAAAAAAATGTATGTCACTATTTGGTAAAGTTTAATATTAAATAAAGACAACTATATGTCAATAACACTAGAAAAGCGCCCGCTAAGTCACACAAAAAGTTTCAAAAATAAAAGCAGAGTGAAAGTTGGAAAGTGGCATTTTTTAAAATTTAAGTAAGTAAAAATATTGTTAAAATGAAAGCGCAAACACGAGCACGAGAATGAGAGCAATTGCTCAAAATAGAAGGATAATATAACTTACAGTGCCCGTGCTCAGCTGGGGATTTTGCTAAAGCAATATTAAAGTACATGGAATTGTTTTATAATCGTAAACATTCATGATATACATGAAATACTATGAAAGTATGAAAGTGTTCTAATAGCAAATATGTATGGCAAGTTGGCTGAGCTTGTATCTCTTTTGTTAGCATCCTGATTAATCATTTGATTGATCATTGAAGGTCCTCGTGATTGGAAAATAATGGAACTAAGCTTTCCTCATTACAAATATATCCATATCAAATCACACAAAGATGACAAAATAATGGAGAATTAACAATCAACAAAAGGAACTACTTTACAATAATAACCCGATACAATTCCTACACCAAAGAGGCTGACAAAAACAATCTATGGAGTTGGTAATTTTTCACAGGAATATTATTGCAACATGTAAGGATAAATGACTTAAATGTGAAAGAGCCACATATGGAAGCCTCCCTATTGAATTAGTCCAGCCGTACAAGGACAAGTGTCTCCAGCATAATGTAGACCCAATTGTAAACTTCTAGAAAACAACAGCTATGGGCAATAGCTGCCAAACCCTAAGGACCAAAACCATCATCAACCCATCAGCCTAAAAACACTTGTCACCACTGTAGATATCAATATTTTATTGGGTCAAAATAAATTAAACACACGTAAAATGTCTAGCTCATTTTAAAATTGATGTCTAAAATCCAAAGTCTCATTGAATTTGAAGTTACAGATTCAAAAAGCATAAATTTTGGATTCCGAAAATACACACCCAAATCCCTCAAATGAAGACCCATTATGCTACTTGGACTAAAATCCATTTTGGCCAATGGATTTCAAAATTTTCCAAGCCTAAAATAAGGGGCAAAAAAGGCACATGGTGGCAGACCACAATTGCTAGAATACTCCAGAATTTTTCATTAATTATCCTTTCAAATTAAATAATTAGGATAATTAATGAAACATAATTATCATATTAATTTATCTTTTGAGATAAATATAAGATATAATTTAAAGATAATTATCGTATGTGTTTATCCTACACCAAAATACTTTATCTCAACACTTATAAAAAGCCCATCTGGGTTAAAGGAGGAAGAACAAGAACAAATTGGAGAAGCAGAACCAAGGAGAGGGGAAATTTCTCTGCAAGAAACTTTCTCTAACTCTTTAAGTCGATTAAGTACAAATACCAATAAGAGAAGAAATCAAATACAAGCAAGATCGAATTCCAGTTTTGAAGCCAAATTTGAAGAACATAGCGATAAACGTGAAAAATGTGTGGCGGTACTGCATCTGGTCGAAGTTTAGATCTAGCAGAAGTGGCGTAGAATGTGAAGGATTTGTTTCTATGCTGCGTCAAATCAAAACTCCAAGGAAAACACCTAAAAGGTGGCAGACATTGCGAAAAGCTCTTAAGTTCAAAGAGTACGGTGAAAAGTTCTAGTCCAAAGGATGCATCGAGGAACATCTATTCATGTCAGTCCAAAGGAAGCATCGAGGAACATCTGTTCATGTCAGTCCAAAGGAAGCATTGAGGAACATCTGTTCGTGTCCACATAAGACAAATTCTACAGTTCGTACTCATGAAAAAGCTGTTCTTGTCTCCACTAAAAGCTCGGTGTGTTAATCAGGGGACTGTGCATGTGAAAAGCACACTAGAGAAGCAATCCCCCAAAATCTTTGTTTCAAATTTTAATTTTGTAATTTGTGCTGCAATTAATTTTAATGTGTAATTTTACACACAATATTTGTGTGTACAAATTTCTAGCGACTCTACTAGGGACATTTTCTACCTTTCATTTCTCACTTCAAGGAAGCTTTAAAGAAACTCAAGTAAAGATCATGGAAGTCCGAAGTGCTACTATCAACATAGGGAAATGTGCAGTGATGGAAAAGGAAGTCACACTGGTCACTCATGCAAAAGCATATGCTAAAGGATCTCAATTGGCATCTTCATTGGAACAATTCTCCCACAAAGGCAAAAAAGGATGAGTTGCCATGGAAAAGTAGGAAGTTCAGCCAACAAAGATGAGATATAATTATTCAAACCACTCCATCCACTGAAGCAAGAACAAAAAAATAGAAGTTTCTATCGAGGGGACTAGGACTCACTCATCTTCCAAAACATTATTGAAGAAGGCCACCACAAGTGAAGAGTCTAGATTTGGATCTATGACTTTCCCAAGGAAAAGGTGGGCAGGTTACTTTTCATTCTTGAAGTCACAGTTGTTAGCCTTGGTTGTAGATTCTGGAAATTCTGAAGACCATCTTTAACAAGTGACACTTTCCATTGAAAAATTGGTGGCCAAACTTGAAGAGAAAAGATGCCCAGACTGTGTTGCTGATGACTAAGCTGGAAGCTCAAAATTCTCCCGTGGAAGCAACTATAAGTGGCACAAAGCCAATTGTTGATCTTGCTATAGAAAAGCTAACAAACATGGAAAAACAATGAAAGCAAAGTCAACATGATCAAGTTGTGTTGCAAAGTGCCTTAAATGGCACAACCTAAATGTTTGTGGCCTTGTTGTCTATGCAGCAACTACAACACATGATCATGGATACTATTCAAGCTCAATCTAGGGTGGCTTAACAATCATCCATAGTGCATGCAAAGCCATACTTAAAAAGGATCAATGAGCTAAAGATGTCATTGGGCTATCAACCGTCAAAGTTCTAACAATTCAATAGCAAGGGCAACTGAAGCAACATATAGCTTACTAAGCAACATATAGCTTACTTCATTGAAACCTGCAACAATGCTAGGACCTATGGTGATCCCATGGTGAAGCAATTTGTTCAATCACTCAAAGGAGCTGCTTTTGATTGGTAATGGATATCCTAGTTGGATCCATTGATGGATAGGATCAACTCAAAAGGAGTTCTCGTCATGATTCTACAATACAAGAAGGATGATTAGCCTCCTAGAATTGGCAGCAATCAAACAAAGGAAGGACAAGTCAGTGACGAAGTATATAAAATGACAAAGAGCCAATATCCTTAACTGCAAAGAACAAATTAGTGAAGCCTCCTCCTTTGATGTATCTACACAAATGATGCATTGGAGAATCCTCTATAGCTTGAAAAGAAATATGTCACTCATTTGAAGGGCTCACAACCAGGGCCCATGACTTGGAAATCTAAATTGTAAGGCATAAGAGCTACATTTTGATCAATTCATCTCAAAAGAAGGATGGAAAGGAAGATAAGGAAGAAAAGGTTGGGAAGCTGATGGAAACCATGCAATGGCTACAACTTTGGTAAAGATCTCCAAAGGAAGCTCGAGTTTTGATACCAAGTCTTCAAAGAGCCAACTGGACATGAAGAAAAGGATGACACTCAAAGAGCTTGAGGCCAAACAGTATCCATTTGTAGATTTTGATGTGCTAGCAATTGTGGGCCAATTGTTAGAAAAGAACTTGATAGAGTTGTCAAACCCAAAGAGGCCAAAGGAGGCTGGAAGAGTGGATGGCCCCAAGTATTGTCAATTCCACCACTTTATTGCCCATTTTATCCAAAAATGCTTTTTGTTGAAGGATCTCATAGTCTACATGGAAAAGGAAAACCATATCAAGTTTAATGATTTTGAAGAGCCATTGGTCACCAATGTTGCTAAGATACACTTTGGAACGGGGGTCCTAAACTTCATGGAAAAACTTGAAGATTAGACTAAAACATCTATTTGAGACTTTAAAGAAAAGGAAAAGACACTTGAAGTACCTGCACAAGGTCTAAAAGATGTTGTCTTGGTGAAATTTGAGGAAGATGGGAAGGTGGCAATTGTTTATGCATACCCTAGGATGCCAAAATACTCAAAGGACCCAAATGCCCCAAGCTTCTGCAAAGCCATGGTTGATGACTTAGATACATGGTAATCCTCGTCTAAGTTAGAAGACAAAACCAGTGATGGGTGGTTAACATTCATAAGTAAAAAAAAAAAAATGAAATATGCTTGGACAAAATTGTAAGCATCCCAAGTCCTTTGAAAATGTTCAACCCGATCAGTTACCAAGCCGAAAAGCCAACTAAATGGGGAGATTTAACAAGTTCTAATTGATTAGATAAGCAAGATAATGAATGGACAATGGTAAAAGGCTGAAGATGAAGGATGACTCAACCACCACACAATTGCTTGCTAGAAGCTCCAAGGGATAAAGAGTGAGAGAGGTTAAATGGGTGTGACTCCACAAGAATGTGTCCTTGAATGCTTAGAAAAGTCCAAAGGCCACTGCATCCAATGGATGTAGAATCACCACAGGTGTTTATTAAGTCTGTGACACTATTTGAGTATTTCTCAAAACCATACTTTACAAAACATAATGTGAAAGTGGGTACCATGGGCATTTGTGGAAACAGCAAACAAAGTGGTAGCTAAAAAGAACCTGGCAAAGTAAGCATTGAAGAAGAAGTTGGCATGATTAAGGATGACATCATCTCCAAACTCAAAGATTTACCTGGGACCATGACCATGAATGTGTTAGTGTTGTACCCAAAAGCCAATCATGAGATGATTGTATTTTTGCACATTGAGTCATGATATTTTATTAAGGCATTAATCCAATAATTATGTTTGTTGTTTTGTTTCTGCGTAACTTAACAAACATAATCATAACCCTAGAATAATGATATTCTTAAACGTCCCTAGTCTAGTATTATTGTGGAGCGGGTTACAATAATACATAACGACTAGTATATGTGGAGACTAATATGAGATATGTAGTCTACATATGGGTACAAGTTGGAGAACTTGTGTACTGGACTGACCCACCATGAGAACACTACATGGACCGACCCACCGGCCAGCGGGACCGTCGTATGCGAAGCGCCACATAAATAAAAACTGGTTAATCAACACGCGAAAATTGGCATGCATCTTTGTTGAATGTGATTTGACATGATATGCTGATTGGTGTTTGAAGCATGGTGTTATAGCCCTTGATTGGTTGTACTTGTAAATACGGCCTACGAGTCGTGCCTTCTCTTGTTACTCTCATTGTACATTCTCTTCTCACCTTACTCCCCTCGAATGTAACTCGAGGTTTCTATTATTGATGTAATGGAACATTATGGGATCATCCAAGTTGGTATGACCAAGGATCATCCAAGGTGGTATGTCCAAGGAGGTGACAACAAAAGGGCAACCAAAAGGGAAGAGAAGGAGCTTGTGAAGACCCTTTTCTTTTCTTAGGCTTTTATGATATTCTCATTGGCTTGAGAATATCACATAGTTTGGGCTATAACCATGTCACGTTTATTTTCTTGTAAGCATAAGATGCGTGTTTTATATTTGTATGTGATGCATGTATAAAACAACCGGAGATAACAAATTGGTGAGATCAAAAGAAAAATCCCTCAAACAAATATTAAGTCATTAAATGTGATGCCTTCCAAATGTTGGCACTCGTCAAGACTTTGATCAACATTAGGTGGGTTTGCCAAAGCAAAGCACCTATGTTCATCTTGGTAAGGCGCGATGGGATAATAGTGGTATCCAAATTGCTAACTTTGGGTCTGACTTAACTAAGTCATCCTAATAGGATTAGGGACTTAGAGGCATAGAGTTGGGCTTAAGTTCATGAGATGAGCTTGGACAAGTGTTGTTCACCCAACTATCCAAGAGTTGCATAAGATGCAATTGGCAAGGAGTTGCCTACCTAAATAGCTGTAACTTGAGAGAAAAGCCAAAGCTGACTCAGGTTGTGGTCAAATATGGATCTTGGCCCACTAGAATACCTTAGCGCCGAGGTGTTCCGAAATAATATCGAGGGTTATTATTTTGAGGAAAATAGTGGGAGTATCGTTTAATAAAAGTCCTTATTAAATGAATTAAAATACATGACTCTTACACTGCATATTTACTGTTGTAGATAACCATGGCACAAAACACATCGACACTTTCGTTGCGATCGATCCTTGAGAAGGAAAAACTGAATGGGACCAACTTTCTCAAATGGTACCGAAACTTGAGGATAGTCCTCAAACAAGAGAGAAAGGCTTATGTCCTAGAGCAGCCCATTCCGAATGAGCCTGCTGCCACTGCTCCAAGAGCTGAAAGGGATGCTCACAAGAGGCATTCTGATGATGCTTTGGATGTTGCATGCCTCATGCTTATTACCATGGAATCTGAGCTTCAGAAGCAACATGAGAACATGGGGGCGTTCGATATGATCGAACATCTCAAAATGCTTTTCCAAGAGCAAGCTAGGCATGAGAGGTTTGAGACCTCTAAGGCATTGTTTCAGTGCAAGATGTCTGAGGGAAGTCCCGTGGGTCCTCATGTGCTCAAGATGATTGGGTACATTGAGAATCTTGAGAATTTGGGATTTGCTCTTCAGAAAGAGTTGGCTATTGATGTAGTCTTGCAATCGTTGCCTGAAAGCTACAGTCAGTTCATCATGAACTATAACATGAACGACCTTGACAAGTCCCTCCCTGAATTGCTCAACATGTTGAGAACTGCTGAGCAAAACCTTAAGAAGGCTAAGCCCATTTTGATGGTTCAAAAGGGCAAGGGAAAAGGGAAAAGCCAACAAGAAGAAGGATAAAGCTAATGGAAAGTCCAATGCTAATTCTTCTTCAGCTGCACTGAAACCAAAGGGTGGTGTGGCAAAGGAAGGGGAGTGCTTCCATTGTAAGCAACCTGGACACTGGAAGCGCAATTGCAAGCTCTATCTTGAAGAACTTGCTAAGGAAAAGGGAAGTAAGACTTCCACTTCAGGTATTTTTGTTATAGAGGCTAACTTTTCTACTTCCTCATCTTGGGTATTGGATACTGGATGTGGATCTCACATTTGTGCAAATGTGCAGGATCTAAGTAGAAGTAGAAGATTGGCCCGAGGTGAAGTGGACCTACGTGTTGGAAATGGAGCAAGGGTTGCTGCCTTAGCCGTAGGGACTTATGTTCTCACTTTACCTAGTGGATTAGTTTTAGAATTAGACAACTGCTACTTTGTGCCTACTATTAGTAGAAATTTGATTTCTGTTTCTTGTTTGGACAAGAAAGGTTTTTCATTTATAATAAAGGACAAATGTTGTTCTATTTATTTGAATGAAATCTTTTATGGTAGTGCTCAACTTAGCAATGGGTTGTATGTTCTAGACCTCGAAGATCCAATCTATAATGTGAATACCAAGAAGGTCAGATTAAATGATTCAAACCCGACCTATCTCTGGCACTGTCGCTTGGGCCATATAAATGAGACCCGCATATCCAAGCTCCATAAGGATGGACTCTTGGACTCATTTGATTTTGAATCATATGAGACATGTGAGTCATGTTTGTTGGGCAAGATGACCAAAGCCCCATTCACAGGGCAAAGTGAAAGGGCTAATGACTTACTAGGACTCATACATAGTGATGTATGTGGCCCTATGTCTACACAAGCTAGAGGAGGTTTCCAATACTTCATTACTTTCACTGATGACTTTAGCAGATATGGCTATGTGTATCTCATGAGACACAAGTCAGAATCCTTTGAAAAGTTCAAAGAATTCAAGAATGAAGTAGAGAATCAACTCGGGAAGAGTATCAAAGTGCTTCGATCAGATCGAGGTGGAGAGTACTTGGATCGAGAATTCCTTGACTATCTGAAGGAGTGTGGTATAGTATCACAACTCACTCCACCAGGTACACCTCAATGGAATGGTGTATCTGAAAGGAGAAATCGAACTCTGTTAGACATGGTTCGCTCTATGATGAGTCAAGCTGACCTTCCAAACTCCTTTTGGGGACATGCTCTAGAGACAGCCGCTTTTACACTAAACCGAGTTCCATCTAAATCGGTTCAAAAGACACCATATGAGATATGGAGTGGGAGGCGTCCCAATTTGTCTTTTATGAAGATTTGGGGCTGTGACGCTTATGTGAAACGTCAATCCTCTGACAAACTAGGGCCCAAATCTCAAAAATGCCTTTTTGTTGGGTATCCCAAAGAAACAAAGGGTTACTATTTCTACAATCCTTCTGAGCAAAAAGTGTTTGTTGCTCGAACTAGTGTCTTTTTAGAGAAAGAGTTTATCTCTAAAGAAACTAGTGGGAGGAAAGTAGAACTTGAAGAAATTCAAGAACAACAAGGAGACATCGAACCTGAAATGGAACCTGAACAGACACCACAAGATGTTGTGGTTCAAGAGTCTGTTCCTGTAGCACAGAGCCCACGTAGGTCTGGTAGGATTCGGCGTGAGCCTGAGAGATATGGATTTCTCATGACTCACACTGGTGATGTGATGCTCATGGATCAGGATGAGCCCACAACCTACCAACAAGCTATGTCGGGGCCTGACTCTGAGAAGTGGCTAGTGGCCATGAAATCCGAGATGGAATCCATGTATGAAAACCAAGTATGGACTTTGGTTGACCCACCTGAAGGGGTAAAACCCATAGGGTGCAAATGGGTTTTCAAGAAGAAAACTGACATGGATGGTAATGTGATTACCTTTAAGGGACGATTGGTTGCAAAAGGTTTCAAGCAAATTCATGGTATTGACTATGATGAAACTTTTTCACCAGTTGCTATGCTTAAATCCATCTGAATTTTGTTTGCTATTGCTGCACACTATGATTATGAGATATGGCAAATGGATGTCAAAACTGCATTCCTAAATGGAAAGCTACTTGAGGATGTGTACATGACACAACCTGAGGGTTTTGTCACTCCTGAGAATGCCAATAAAGTGTGCAAGTTGCAAAGGTCCATTTATGGACTGAAGCAAGCTTCTCGAAGTTGGAATCTTCGTTTTGATGATGCAATCAAAGAGTTTGGTTTTATCAAAAATGAAGATGAACCTTGTGTCTACAAGAAGGTTAGTGGGAGCGCTATTGTCTTCTTGGTGTTGTATGTAGATGACATACTACTCATCGGGAATGACATTCCTGAGCTACAGTCTGTGAAGACTTGGCTAGGGAAATGTTTCTCTATGAAGGACTTGGGTGAAGCAGCCTATGTGTTAGGCATCAGGATCTATAGAGATAGATCTAGAAAGCTTCTTGGCCTAAGTCAAAGTACATATATTGACAAGGTGCTAAAGAGGTTTAGCATGCAAGATTCCAAGAAAGGATTCTTGCCCATGTCACATGGTATCACTCTTTCTAGATCTCAGTGTCCGAGTACACCCGAGGAGAGAGAGCGCATGAGTAAGATTCCATATGCCTCAGCAATTGGATCTATCATGTATGCCATGATATGTACTCATCCCGATGTCTCATATGCTTTGAGCATGACGAGTAGGTACCAATCGAACCCCGGTGAGAGTCACTGGACAGCTGTTAAGAACATCCTTAAGTACTTACGAAGGACTAAGGATGCATTCTTGGTCTTTGGAGGTGAAGATGAGCTCGTTGTAAGGGGTTACACCGATGCAAGCTTCCAATCCGATAAGGATGATTTTAGATCGCAATCTGGTTATGTGTTTTGTATTGGTGGTGGTGCTGTGAGCTGGAAGAGTTCAAAGCAAGAGACAGTAGCTGACTCTACAACAGAATCTGAGTACATTGCCACCTCTGATGCTGCGAAGGAGGCAGTTTGGATCAAGAAGTTCATCACTGAACTTGGAGTGGTTCCAAGCATTGCCGACCCGATAGAGCTCTATTGTGACAACAATGGAGCAATCGCACAGGCTAAGGAACCTCGATCTCACCAGCGATCCAAACACATACTCCAACGCTATCATCTCATCAGGGAGATCATCGAGAGGGGTGATGTAAGGATATGCAGGACTTCGACAGATAGCAACATTGCTGATCCGCTGACAAAGCCCCTTACGCAGCAAAAGCATGATAGCCATTCTAGGTCCATCGGTATTAGATACATGGATGATTGGCTTTTAGTGCAAGTGGGAGATTGTTAGTGTTGTGCCCAAAAAGCCAATCATGAGATGATTGTATTTTTGCACATTGAGTCATGATATTTTATTAAGGCATTAATCCAGCAATTATGTTTGTTGTTTTGTTTCTGCGTAACTTAACAAACATAATTGTAACCCTAGAATAATGATATTCTTAAACGTCCCTGGTCTAGTATTATTGTGGAGCGGGTTGCAATAATACATAACGACTAGCATATGTGGAGACTAATATGAGATATGTAGTCTACATATGGGTACAAGTTGGAGAACTTGTGTACTGGACCGACCCACCATGAGAACACTACATGGATCGTTATATGAGTGTCATAAGTGATTCTCATAGTGATCATGGTATATGTAGTCCTTCGACCTAAGATCATCAAGGTTCCCTACATGTGAGTCACATACTTTGATACTTTCCTTTGTTGCTCGTAACTGAGTGAACTTGAAGGAGGTCATTGGGTATGTCACATATCATGCGGAGGGATTTGTATGATCAAGATGGGATTTGTCCTTCTTATGTAACATGAGTGATATCTTCGGGCCCCTTGATAGAGTGAGACTTAGAAAATGCATAGCCATGCTCGGATGAGTTGATATATGATATCAATGTCATCAGTTTAAGTTGGTCTACTCGGTAATCAAGAAACCAAAGATTGGGCTATACGAGAGTGACACATTCCATGTCTCGTGCTTAGTCTTGATATTTTGGACAAAGGGACAATGGCATATATCGGTGATGATCATAAAGGTTTAGACGAATTACCGACAATCTTGTCACTTAGGTAGCAATGATGTGTTGCTAGACACCGCTCGTTGCTTATGATCATAAATGTGACTTATGATCATTGCCGACATGGCAAGAGCCTATTGGGTCGCACACATAGAGCTATTTGGATCATTAGAGTGCATGGGCTAATTATTTGGGTTATGGTTTCACTTTAATTTCGTATTAATAATGGGCCAAGGAGTTGAGCCATTATTAAGCCCGAAATTAAATCCTAATTGGATTAAGGTTTTGAAACCCATTAGGCCTGGAAGTTGAGTCTCACTATAAATACAACTTTTAAGTGAGAAATTCACAGGTCTCCTTGCCCTAGCCTCCCAAAAGGATAGCCGCATTCTTCTCTTACAATTCCTTGGAGGACGCAAACTAGCACTGCGAGCGCAAGAGAAACGCATCTACCGGGATGTGGTGGAAGCGTGGTGATCCCGAGAGGCTCGTGTGGATACCATAGAGAGCCTGAACACGTCAACTGTTCAGGTTTTGTGATTCGACTCTACAGTTGAGTGAGAGATCTTAACCGAAAATTAGGTATGAAATTTTCGAACACCCGGTTTACCCCGTTTCACTTGGATCCTGGAGGGTTTCGCTTAAATTTCGTTGCGCTGTTTGGCTCCCGAAACCCATCAGAATGAAGTCCTTAAGCTTCATAAGATGATCATCCAACCTTACCTCAAGTGCTCATTGAGCCATGAGCTTATGAAGGAAAAGTGTTTCACAAAAGAGCAAATGATAGTAGTGTTACCTACATGGCTACCATTTCTTTCAATGAAAAAGACTTATAGTTGGGGTATCACCAACATAATCAGCCTTTTTACATGAGTGGATATATTTGTCAACATTGGATTGGAAGGATCTTAATTGATGGTGGCTTCACTGTGAATATCATGCCTATTCAAACCATAAAGAAAATTAGATTATCTAGAAAAGATCTTTCAAGTAGCAGGTTGATCATCCAAGGCATCAACGAAAATGGGCAACATTTTTTAAGGAAAGTCCAACTTATAATGAAGGTAAAAGAGTTGAAAACCTCCACCTTGTTCCATATTATTGACATAAGTATTTCATATGACTTGCTGTTTGGACGAACTTGGATACATGAAAATGGAGTTGTACTATCAACTTGGCACCAATTCTTTAAGTATGTTGATTGCGATGGAAGTATTAAGCATCTCATGGTAGAAACCACCTCTTTGACATTGAGGAAACTTATTTTGCTAATGTGAAGTGCTACCTAGAAGACAACCAAGACACAACGCCCATGATTCTCTCTATAATGCTCCTTAAAGCCAAAAACACCAAAGAGAACATCCATAACCAGCAAACCTCATTTTTTAAGGAATATGCCAAAGCACTAGAAGAATACTTGGTCCTATTGATTTTTTTACTTTCTAAATTGGCTGTATCTGATGAACATACAAAGAAAATGAAAGAATTTCAAAATTTAAAAGCAAGTGCATGGTTTGGTCCCGAGGTAAAAAAATTGTTTCAAAAGGCAAGATATGGCAAAGGTAAACCTAACAATTTGGTGATTTGAATGTGATCCTTGGAAAAGGGCAACTTAGAGAAAGGCATGGTTTTGGATATCAACCTTCTGACCCTATAAGGATCAAGATAAAGAATGCATCATACAACCTGGTGATGATATAAATCTAAGAGTATGATGAAGACCAAGTAGAGCAGCAAGTCAACCGCAAAGAGGAGGAAACCCATAAAAATGTTTGAGTCTTTGTATTGAAGTTCTTGGGACTAAAAACCCTTGCTAATAATAGACAAAGAACCTCTATTTTTGCACATCTTGGATCAAATGGAGCTCTTCCGAAAGCACAACAAAAAACCAAGTGCCAAAAGCAAAGGAGACAAAGGTGTCCCCCCCAAGCACTTTATTGAGCCCTATAACTGAAGCTTTTGAGGAGGGGGTCAACTAACCATTAATGACTTGGAGGAATTAAACTTGGGGACACCAGATCATCCAAAGCCAGTGTCCATGACTGCTTTGTTGGGCCCTGAAGAGGACACAAAGTGCTTTGAATTGCTGAAAGAATATGAAAATGTCTTTGCATGGTCCTATAATGAGTTGCCCGAATTGATTTAAAGGTCACTGTTCATCGCTTTGCTGTAAAGCATGGCTCGCACCCCGTCATACAAGCTTAATAGAAATTTTAGTTAGAACTTCACCCATTAATTGAAACTGTAGTGGATAAGCTTATCGTTGTTGGTTTTATTCGAGAAGTTAAATACCTTACATGGATTTTAAATATTATGGTGGTGAGGAAGAAGAATGACTAAATCAAAATATGTATAGACTTTTGGGACCTGAATCTAGCTTGCCCAAAGGATGACTTTCCCTTGCCCATAATAGAATTAATGGTTGATGCAACGATGGGGCATGAAGACTTATCTTTCATGGATGATTTTTTTGGTTATAATCAAATCTTCATGGATCTGAAAGATGAGGAGCTTATAGCCTTTCATACTCTGAAAGGGATCTAATACTACAAAGTTATGCTGTTTGGACTCAAGAGTGTTGATACAACTTACAAATGGCGATTCGAAGAATTTTAATGACATGTTGCATGGGAAAGTAAAATGCTATGTAGATGACTTGGTGGTGAAAACAAACAGTAGGGCAAAGCACCTAAAAAACTTACATGATGTTTTTTATCGACTTTACAAATACCAACTAAAGTGAATCCCCTTAAATGTGCTTTTGGCGTTATTCCTGGAAAGTTCTTAGGATTCATCATCCATCATTGTGGCATTAAGGTGGACCGATCAAAGATAAATGCAATCTTAAAAATGCTTGAACCAAGTTACACTAGTGAGCTTAAAAGCTTGCAATGAACTATAGCATACATAAAGTGGTTTATCTCCAACCTTGTAAGAAAATGCCACCCATTTAGTAGGCTCTTAGAAAAGGACATGCCTTTTATCTTGGATGACGATTGTAGAAATGCATTTCAAAGCATAAAGGACTACCTACTTCATCCTCTTGTTATTGCTGCTCTTATTTAAGGAAAGCTTCTAATATTGTACTTAGTTACCCATGAACACACCTTAGGGGAGTTCCTCATTCAACAAAATGACATGGGGAAGGAAAATGCACTATACTACTTGAGTTAAAGGCTAGTGGGTGCAGAGGCTAACTATTCCCTTATGAGAAGATCTGCCTTACATTGATCTTTGCTGCAAAAAAGGTAAGGCATTACATGCTAGCCCACATAGTCCATCTTGCATCAAATGCTGATCCATTGAAGTATTTGATGTCAAGACTGTTGCTCTCTAGAAGATTGGCTAAATGGGCCTTTTTTTGTCTAAGTTTGACATAATATTCATCCCATAAAAGCCAACCAAAGAGCAAGTATTGGTAGACTTCTCAGTTGATCATCTAATACCGGCAAAATGAGAACTCCTAGAAGACCTACCAGATGAGGAAGTTCTTTTTGCACAAATCTTTTCATCCTAAAAGATGTTCTTTAATGGTGCATCTCAGAAATATGAAGTAAGGCAAGTGTTATGTTTGTTCCCTCCAATGAGGTTATAACATATTCCTTTAGCTTACTTAAGAAGGGCTCAAACAATGTTGCAGAGTACCAAGCCTTACTAATTGGATTAAAAGCAGTCATAGAGATGTAAATCTAAGAATTGGAGATCTTTGGAGACTTTAAGTTGGTGATCATTCAACTTTTCCAAGAATATGATGTTTGGGAGCTTGAACTACTCCCTTACTTCAAGTATGCAATACATCTATTCAAGTGGTTAGATCAAGTAAGCATTCACCATGCCACTTAAGGGCATAATCGGCATGTCGATGCCTTAGCCAGCTTAGCAGTTATTCTAACAAATTTAATTAAACAAGAAAACCCAATCCAAGTGTGCAAACGATGTGTAACACCACAAATGTTGGTTAAGGAAGACAAAAGTAGCCATATTGTCTTTATTATAGAACCAAAAAAAGATTGGAGACAACCATTTGTTAGTTACCTGGAATGCAACGACTTGCCTAAAGATTCTCATCATCAAGCCAATATTCACTGAAGGGCACAGAGGTTCATCCACTTTAAGAAAGTTATCTATCATTGCTTTCCTAAATGGGTCCTTTTTAGAAGCCTAAGTGATGAAGAAGCCGACCAAGTTGTAGAATAAGCTCATTCCAAAATTTATAAAGCTCATCAATCTGGACCAATTCTTTTCCGTCATATCTAAAGGATGGGGTACTATTGGCCAACCATGGTAAACGACTACATTAGATATGCCATGAAATGCTAAGCCTTCCAGTTCTATGTTAAGCTCTAGAGCATTTATATCCCACAATGGCTTTTTGGTCTTTCGATGTTTGGGGACTTGATATTATGGGACCAATCACTTCTAAGTTATTCGTTAGGCATTTATTTATCTTGGTCACAATAGATTTTTTTTGAAAATGGATAGAAATTGTCCAATTGGAGTAAGTAAAGAAGGACAATGTGGTGAAGTTTATTAAAGCAAATATCATCTATTGATATGGTGTCCCCTACTATATCATCACTAGCAATGGAAAACCAATCTATAACAAGTTAATGGATAAACTTTGTATCAAGTTTAAGTTTATCCAACAAAACTCATCATTGTATAACGCTACAGCTAATAGATAGCCAAAGCCTTCAACAAAATACTATGCAATTTTTTTGAAAAACGTTGTCTTTATATCAAAGAGAGATTGACATGATAAAGTTGGAGAAGTCCTTGGGGTGTATCAAACAACACATCCGACCATTACGCAAGCAACTCCATATTCCTTGGTCTTCGGTGTAGAAATGGTCCTCCCACTGGAGTGCTAAATCATTTCGTTGAAGATAGCTCTGCAAGAAGGATTAACCAATGAGGAGAATGCCAAGTTGCAGCTAGAAGAGTTGGGCATGCTAGACAAGAAGATACTTGAAGCTCAATAGTAATTAGAGTGCTATCAAGCTCGCATGAAAAAAGCTTTCAACAAAAAGGTTCACCTAAGGACATTTAAAGTTAGAGACCTGGTGTTAGCCATTTGGAGACCAATCATCATAATTAAGCTGGAGGAATGTTCGTGTTAAAGTAGGATGGCTTGTACGTAGTGATCGAAGCCTACACCAATAGTGCTCACAGAGTGGTGGACAAGGATGACTTAAGAATTGGCTTTATTAGTGAAAAGGTCATGAAAGTTCTATGTGTGAAGACTCAAGGGCATGCTCCTTGTGACAAGAGCCTAAGTTGTATGAAAAAGACAACAAAAAAAAACAAAAAAAATGTAATACTCTTGGCCCGCATGAGTATGAACTATGTATGGTGAAAATCCTCAAAATAAATGAAATATTCCTGACCCGCATGAGTATAAACTGTGAACGGCTAAATCAAAAAGTAAAAATCCTTTGTCATGAACTCAAGTAAAGTGAGGACTTTAAAAGGGGAAAAGCTAAAAGCAATCAAGTTTTGTAGTGAGAAGTTGTAAGTATAAAGTTTTTATGTCAAGCTACAAATTTGGAACATTTGTCGAAGATGTGGAGGTTGAAACTTTAGAAAAGTTGTATGCCCATGCACTAGTTAAAAGCTTTAAAGCTGAATGTCAATGGAAGCTAAGTCATTGAACCGGTTCACTTGCAGCAAGCCATATGTGTTGATAGTCCATTTTTTGAAACCACACAAATACTGAATCTCGCCCCCTGAATCAAGTGAAGGGCCACACTTCAGTTGATATCGGGAAATAAACTTTGCAACATATAGCCTAAAAATTCATGAACATTCACATGGATAGGGGAAAGCACAAAGATGGTCAACAATTCGGTAAGATGACATCTCTAGTAATCATATCCTTCTCTAAGGGATACTTACTAAGCATCGGCATTCTTGGTTTCTCAACTTGGTCCACGTGCTCCATGGCTTAGGAACCAATAGAAGGATAGTGAACATCAAACTTAAGTAGACCAACATCTCCTCCAGAACATGGGTTCATGAAGGCCCTTGAAAATATCAAACATTTCCATCTTTATACTCGGCAATCCAATCAATCTTCAAAGGCTTGGAAGTCGGAATAACTTATCTTCAAAGGCTTGGAAGTCAGCATAACTTTTGAGTGCACCTTTGAGCCAGCTATCATGCAATACAATATCCCACTCATAAAAAAGAAGCTTGAAGTAGCAGCAAAAGCAATAATGATCACTCCATAGGAAAATGACTTAGGCGGTCTGTGATTGAAAAAAAGGCATAGAGACAGGGCTAAAAAGATATGCCTTAAAACCTAAAAGATTTATCCATGCCTTTAGGATCCAAAAAGATAAAAAATTCCAAAATCAAAGTTTGGAGACAATTTATATTTAAGCCTTTGGGTCCCCACGGCACCGAGGAGTCATGAACTTAAGCAAGCTAATAAGCCTTGCAAAAAAGAAAAAAGTTGAATAAGCTTGTTAGTTCTTTCCATTTAATAGTAGAGGTAGACAAAAAGCATTGGAACATGCATTCCTACTTAACCCAACACTTACAACTTGGAGGTTTGTAGATGTCATGCAATGCTTTGGTCAACAATTTCAAAATTGGACATAAGAAATACTCCAATAGTCGATGGTTACGGCCTTGCAACAAATTTCGAAAGAAAAAGAAACAGAAAAAAAATCAGCTCACGCACTTTCTAGAATTTAAAAAGGAATTGAAAAAGAAACAAACACAGATGCTAGTGATTACCGTAGGAGAGAATTATGGTATGAAGGTCAATAAGAAATCCAACAACAATTAATGTGGTGGGTCTGTTTTCATGAAAAAAAAAAGCCAAATAAGATGCGTAAAAGCTTAGAATAAATTCCGAGTGCATTTATGTTCATGAAAAAAGTAAAAAAAAAAGAGGCTTAAAGAGCTTGCAACAAATAAAATAGTACATGCTCAAGAGAACATGCATGCAATAGACATGCATTGGCATAAAGGAAAAAGAAAAGCTCACACATGTCAACTTGAGAAGAGGAAAAATGTCTCGGATAAATAGAGAGGAAGCTTGTACTCATCCACCCACAAACAAATTTGCATAAAAGAAGAAAGTGGATCAATGAATAGCAAGCTAGTGAAAAGGAAGGAAGATAGAGACTACCACAAAAAAATCAAAGTCTACCTTACTGTTTCGAATTGTGGAAGGTTGCAGAGGTTGCAATTGATGTTTAATTTACACATGTCCTGGGTTTAGATCTATTAGGTTTATAAAATCTAGTTGAGTTTGAAGACGAAATCCTAAAGGAATTGGAGCTCTACTTTTAACTCATGCACTTATTACATAATTAAAGGCAAATTCAACCCTTACTTAATGAAGCAATAAAGTTTGTTTACTGTTGCAATGAGAAAAGAGCTCAAATCAAATTATTTCCTACTCAAATTGGAATTATATTTTGTGGAGGATATCAAAGTCGATGCATGTTCAACTAGGTGTATGTTTCATGGAAAAAATTTTCTCACATCTTGAAGGGTACAGCAAATTTTCTCCAATAAAAAAAAATTAAGATTATTTTATTCATTACACCACAAAAAATGTGTATAAATAAATAATCTTGAGGGGATATATGTAGATATTAAAATTTTATTGAGTCAAAAAAAATTAAATATAAATAAAATGTCTAGCTCATTTCAAAACTAACGTCCAAAATCTAAAGTCCCATTGAATTTGGAGTTGCAGGTCCAAAGAGTATAATTTTTGAAGTCTAAAAATACACAACCAAAGACTCTAAATAAAGACCTATTATGCTACTTGGACTAAAATCCAATTAGGCTAATAGATATAAAAACTTTCCAAGCCCAAAATAAGGAGCAAATAAGGCACATGGTGGCGGACCACAATTGCTAGAATACTTTAGAATTTTTCATTAATTATCCTTTTAAATTAAGTAATTAGGATAATTAATGAAATATAATTATCATATTAATTTATCTCTTGATATAAATATAATAGATAATTTAAAGATAATTATCACATGTTTATCATACACTAAAATGCCTCATCTCAACACCTATAAATAGGCCCCTGGGCTAAAGCAGGATGAACAAGAAAAAATTGGAGAAGCAAAACCAGGGAGAATGAAAATTTCTCTACAAGAAGCTCTCTCAAACTCTTCAAGCTGATCAAGCACAAATGGCCAGAGAGGGAAAAAATAAAATTCAAGCAAGATTAGATCTTAGTTTCGAAGCCAGATTTGAAGAATGTAGCAAGGAACGCAAGAACACACGATGGTGCTACATCAAGTCCAAGTTCAGATTCAGTGGAAGTGGTGTGAAATGTGAAGGGTTTGTTTTTATTCTACATTAAGTCAAAACTCCAAGGAAAGTGGCAAGAAGGCGGTGGAAATTGCTAGAAGGTTTTTAGTCCAAGGAGTACGGTGAAAAGTTCTAGTTTGAAGGAAGCGACGAGGAACATCTGTTCGCTTCCGCATAAGACAAACACGGTTTTGTGTTCGTGAAGAAGTTATTTGTGTCTCCACCAAAAGCTCAAAGCATTAACCAGTGGATTGTGTATGTGAGAAACACGCCAGGAAGTCAATATTCCAAAATCTTTGTTTCAAATTTCAATTTTGTAATTTGTGCTATAATTAATAATGTGTAGTTTTACACATGAAATTTATGTGTATAACCACCTCCTAAGTCTTTTATACTTTAATGTATTATATAGGTTAATGATAGCTGAAAGGATCATATGGGCTTGGCCTCGAAGTGTGGTTAGCTTCGAAGTAGGATCTTGCACATAAAGATAATGTCAGAGCCTTTGGATGTTTTCCTTGGGGAAACCCTCTAGTTTTTTGTAAATAGGGAGAGAAGCAAAAAGGTAAATAGGTCAAATGTCATACCTAAGGATTGATGATTAGATGAGTTTATATAGCTGGAGGAGATCAGAGTAAATAGCTCTTGGACAGGAATCCTTTAACTAATCTTGTAGTTTCAGGATTTACTTCCATTAGAAATAAAGATTCCCTTATTAACTCATTGGTCCTTTTATTTTTGATCCATTACATAGGGATTTGTCTTCTTTGGGCTCCATATTGTGCCTATTTCCTACCAATAAGTCAACCTTGTAAGAAAATATGGGCCGAGGTCTTACATTTTCCTAGATGTTGTTGTATTAAAGGGTGATCTGTGTTGGTTTAAAAAGGGTACGATCCCTCTATTCTTTTCTTATGTTAAGTCAGGTGCCTTATTTGGCATCATTTGCTAGGAGAAGTACGATGCCTCTTTGAATTGCTTCCAGGGGAAGCTACAAAAACGTCATCATTTGTCCACCCTCTTTCCTTCATACTATGCAGTCACTACAAGTTGTAGACATAGTGGTCAAGGAATAAGATGAAGTGATGTCTTAATTAATGCGTCTAAGAGAAACGACCAGACGTGACCATTACTTTTTACGTCTATTGGTAGCCATGTGCCTTCCCCTTAGTGGGTGAAAAATCTGCCATGATTGCAGTGGTGGTTTCAAAGAAGGAACTCAAAGGTTATGGGTTTCCATATATATATGGTGGGGTTTTGCACCCTTCTTTTTCACCATTTGACTGTTTCTTGCTTTGTACTTCTCCTTGCTCATACTCATTGTGATTCGCTTTACTCTTCGCAGTTGTCGAGTCTTCTTATAAATCTTCAGAGTTTTTTTGTTTCGTTCATCAACTTTCTTATAGTTAGGTAATGAGTCCCATTTATTTGTATAATCTATAATGGTGGTTTTTGGTATTTTGGTTGGAATTTTTTGCCGCTCTTTGCCATTCCTCCACTACTCATCATATGTTGGCAGCAGCCTTGACATATTGCACAATGATTTTTCCAAATGACATCTCTAAGATCATCATCCAGGGCTATCACCGGCAAGGCCAATTACTTGAATATGTCATTCTTTCTCAATGTGAAAGTGTTAAAGCCCATTGTGACAAAAATCAATGAGGGAACTTTAGCGATGAATTTGTGGTGGTATTACTGGCCTAATGGCATTATGACCGCCCTTTTCATGATCAAGTATTGAAGGATTAGGGCCTCAGGGATGGTGATAAGAGGGTTGATGTCCTCATGATCTATACTAAAGAGCTTCAGGTAGGGCTCTGCTTCCCTGTCTACCCATTGGTGGAACAATTTTGCCATCATTACCAGGTGCTGCTGTTGTAGCTAACCCCAAACTCTATTATGCATATCAACATGTTCATACTTTGCTACAATATTGTGATGGTAAGTCTTCTGCTAGACATTTTTCTGCAGTTTTATATGCTAAACTTAAAGAAGGATTATGTTTTCTTCTACATTGCCTCTATTAACAAAGGAGGAAACAAGTCCTTTGCCTTCATTTCCTATAAGGACTAATGGGCAGGGTGGAAGGATCACTTCTTCTTTACCTTGAGGGAGCTGGCTTTGGGATTCCCTTGTGAATTTGCCAGTACTCTATAGCAGGCCCTAGCTTAGCTACTACTGATGTACGAGGGCGCTAAGAGCCACCGTTCATACTTCCGGTTGGTCACTTAGCTAGAGTCGGTGGTAGGGAATAACAATTTTTTAGAGTTGTTCCCCATCCACTATATAAAGATTGATTAGAAAACTTTCAGATGAGTGAGAATCAGTAGAGTCCATCAGAATTATCCTGATGTGAGTAATCCTTCTAACTAAGAAGAAAGGCCATAAGAAAAGGCTAGTGGAGGCGTTTAGGGTCATTAGTCGGGCTCAGCAAGGCCTCTTGAATACCAAGATCTAAGCCCTATACAGGAATTCTGTTTTCATCAAATTTCGTGCCTTTCATTAGTTTTAACCTTTCATATCTTCTTGTAGAAATAAGTAGTCATGCTAAGAAGTACAGGAAGAGGTGCAAGAGCATCGTCGATACCCTGGCTGAAGCTTAAAAGATCCCAATCCTTCCGGCTAAAATGGCCCTCTTTTTGGGGGATGGCCAAGAGGTCCCTGGGGGTGTTCACCTCCAAGTCATTATCCCAGGTGGTAGAGTTGTCTGAGTCTCCTCTGAAGGCTCAATTGGTTCACAAGAGGTCACGTTCTTCAGCCCCAATGGTTGTTGATGCCTCTCGATATAGTTGCAATGGTAGGGCTTCCATAAGCAACTTTTCCTTCTTCCACTTTAGTTCTGTAGACTTAATGTTATTCTGGCCCCTCTATAAAAATGTTCAAAGGCCTCCCAACTCTACTTCTACTATGGACCTAAGGCATCGGTGGTGTTCTAGAAGGTGATCAGGGAGGTGTCATAAATGGAGAAGGCAGTCGGCCCTTCTTTTCTTCTTCCCCCCCTAAAGATTTTGATAGGGGACATCTTAGAAAAAGTGTCATCTGCTTAGCGGGGTTTCCTAAAGTTGTCAGTTGATGAGAATTGGTGAATTGATCTTTGAGGATTAAACAAACAGTACTCATTGTATCCTTAAAGGGTTGAAAACCCTTAGGGATTTTCATTTTCTTACACACCCCCTTGAGTGGATAGCCACCATCTAATGAGAATAGGGTGTAGTATACTCCAGGTACATTCTTGGATAGTTTTAGTGTTTTGATCTTTACTTGGTTCTAGCATGTTTGGTTTGACAAGAGGCCATCGTTACCTATAGTCTTAGGCAATAATATGGAGCCCGTGAAAAGGCCATGCAATCCTTTAATTCATAAGTCGATGTCTTGCAAAGCATTAGGGACTCCTTGAGGAAGGAGTTGGAGAACAAGTGTATTGCCCGAAGTACCCTAGCAATAAACCTCAACTTGATGAAGGAAGCAAAAGAGAAGGAATAGGGTCGCATCAAGCAACTTTAGAATAAGGTTGAAAAGTTGGTGGATACTTTTAAGTCATCCAAATAAAGGGAAGAGAAGGCTTCCATGGAGGCTAATCACCAAGCATCCTTGTTGAAGGTTGTTGAAGAAAAGATTGACACTATTGAGATGACCCTACCAATGGTTGAGTAGGTGTCGTTGGGCTTAAGGATCATCCAAGGTAGAACTAACACTAGTTTTGTTTCTTCTATGATGCCCCTCATGGAGCGGATTGAGCGAGTTGGTTCTATAAAATGTGAGGCCCACGCAACATACTAGCATATTCTAGCCAAGTCCAATGCTCGCATGAAGGAGCTCAGCTCGTACCTCCAGAAGGCAGAAATGGGGCTTGGGAATGATGCTTTCCTTGAGTTCAAGGAGGGCTTTTTTTCCTGCTGCTTTCAGGTAGAGCAAGCCAATATGAACTTAGATATTTCTTTTCTATCAGTTTACGAGGTGTAGGGTTTCAGGGGCCAAACAAGTACAATAGAAGATAGCCAAAATCCTTCAGGATCCAAGTAAAGTGGGGCAAATCAGGTGTTCAAAAATTTTATACCTTAGTCGATTGAGACCTTTCACCCAACTGTTGAGTTGAATGAAAAAACTTGAACAGTTGACATGTTTAAGCTTTCTACGGTATCCACACGAGCCTCCCGGGATCACCACACTTCCACTATGTCCTGGCAGATGCATTCCTTTTGCACTCGCAGTGCTAACTTGTGTCCTTTAAGGAATGGCAAGAGAAGAGTGTGGCTGGAACTTTCAAAACTCTTCTGATTTTATCCTTAGGGAGGCTAGGGCGAGAGGTACAAAATTCTCACTATATGATGTATATATAGTGAGACTCAACTCCCAAGCCCAATGGGCTTTAAAACCCTAATCCAATTAAGTATAATTTTGGGCTTCATTAATGGCTCAACCTTTAGGCCAATTATTAATCCAAAATTATCATGAAACCAAAATCCAAATAATTTGGCCTATGCATTCAAATAATCTAATTGGCTATATGTGTGTAACCCAATAGGCTCCTATCATATTGGCAATGATCATAAATCACATTTATGATAATAAATAATGAGCGGTGTTTGGCAACACATCATTGTTACCCAGTGACAAGATAGTTGGTAATTCGTCTAAACCTCTATAATCATTATTCGTATATACCATTGTCCCTTTGTCCAAGATATCAAGACCAAGCATGAAACATGGAATGTGTCACTCTCGTATAGCCCAATCTATGGTTTTTTTTATTACCAAGTAGACTAATTTAAAATGATGGCATTGATATCGTATATCAACTCATCCGAGCATGGCCATACATTTTCTTAGTCTCACTTTATCAAGGGGCCCAAAGATATCACTCCTGTTACATAGAAGGGACAAATCCCATCTTGATCATGCAAAAGCCTTTATATGATATGTGACATACCCAATGACCACCTTCTTGTTCACTCAGTTACGAGTAACAAAATGAAGCATCAAAGTATGTGCATCACATGTAGGGAGCTTTGATGACCTCAGGTCAAAGGACTACATATACCATGATCACCACAAGAATCACTTATGACACTCATATAACAATCCACGTAGTGTTCTCATGGTGGGTTGGTCCAGTACACAAGTTCTCCAACTTGTATCCATATGTAATCGAGAAGCTTTCATAGATCATTTGGAGAAAAGGCTATTGCACATTTTGTGGAAGTTATAGATCATATTAGGGGGTTGCCTTTCATCTTTATTTTGTAAAAATATTGTGACAAAGTACATTTTAATGAATATGGTAAAATGTAATGTTATTATTATGCAAAGTAAGGTGGCAGATCATTTGAGCAATAACTTTTGGGCAGTTTTCTTCCTTCAAGATTTGACAGCTCATATACTCCATCTCTGACTTTCTTTGTAACCAAGTAGGGTTTGTCCCAGTTAGTCCTTAGTGCTCTATGCTCAGGGTTTCTTCCAGTTAGTTCCAACTTAACGATGGCTACGCCTCCTACTTGTATGTTATTCTTCTTTACTTTCTCATCATGTGTTAGGTTGGTTCACAATTTGAAGGCTTGCATGCAGACCCATATGTTTTCTTTTAGTTCTTTTAGTAGGTCACAGTTTTATTCAAGTGCTTTGTCATTCTCACTCGGGTGATATACTTGAGCTCATAGTGTCAGGTTAGAAATTTCCACTAGGATGAGGGCATCGGTCGCATAAACAATCGTAAAAGGAAACTCTCATACGGGTCTTTGGGGCATCATCCTGTAGTCCTATAAGACGCTGGGCAACTCTTTTGGCCACTTGCCTTTATCTTCTCCTAGTTTTTCTTCAAGGCTTCATTGATAGTTCTGTTAGCCACTTCTACTTGTCCATTTGATTGAGGATGTGATACGGGCAAAAAATAGAGGTGAATACCTTTCACTTGTGTAAATTGGTGGATCTATTGATTATCAAATTGCTAGTCATTATCAATGACGATGGCTCTTGGACATCTAAATTGGTAGATAATATTTTTCCATAAGAATTTAGTTACTTGAAAGGTTGTGATGGAGGCTAGGGGCTCTACATCCAGCCATTTGGTTAAGTAATCAATCATCATGATGTAGTATTTAACTTGCCCTGGAGTCGTGGGGAGTACCCCAATCAAATCCAACCTCCATATAGCAAAAGGCTAGGGGTCCATGGCCAATGAGGTATTAGAGGAAGGTAGCCTTTGAAATTTCAAATTGAGCTGATAGAAGTGGCATCGCTGGACAAATTTTCTAGCATTTTCTTAGATTGTGGGCCAAAGGTATCATTGTTGCAAGGTTTTGTAGGCCAAGGAGTTGGAGCCAATATGCACTCCATAATCCCTTTAGTGGATTTCCTAGAGAACATCTTGTCTTTCCTGGGGCATTAGGCATTGTTGTAATGAAGAAGTGAGCCCCCATCTATACAGTTCATCCCCGATGATAAAAAACCTTCTAGCTCAAATTCTTATCCTTTTTTTTTTTTTTCAGGTATTCCATTCAGGGTCCCAATCTCTAAGTAGAGTCTAATTGGCTTCCTCCAATCATCTTCAAGGGCCATATATCTTATCTTGTAAATTGAGGGTTTTGCAAGTTTTTCTGTTAAAGCCTTTTCCCGACTTTTAAGAGGGCATCCACCCTTGTGTTTTGGGCCTGCAAGATCTTTTGAACTTGCATGTGGTCAAACATTCTCATCAGATCCTTTGCTGTTTTTAGGTATTTGTAAAGAGTAAGTTCTTTTGCCCCTGCCATTCTATTGACTTAGTTTACTACTAATTGTGAATTGCTGTATATCTATAGGCATCGTACCCTTACCCAACTAGCCATTCGTAGCCTTGCAAGGAGGGCTTCGTACTCAGAGACATTATTTGTGACATGAAATTGAAATTTTATTTTGAGAGTTGCTTTCATGCCTAGTGATCCTTTTAGTACGATGCCTGCTTCTCTATTCTCAAGTCCTAAAGGCCCATCAACATAGATTTCCCAGATTATGGTCTCATCCACCTACTTTTGCGACCTACTCTAGTGACATCATTTTAGTGACAAAGTTTGCTAAGGCATGTGGGCTCGTAACTAATGCCATACTCCCCTAACTTGACGCACCACTTGGCAAGTCTTCCAGACTTTTGTGGCTTTTATAGTATATTTCATATGGATAAATCTATGTGGACAATAATGTAGTGCACTTGAAAGTATGGTTGCAATTTTTTAAAAGCCATGGCAAGGGCTAGGATTGCTTTTTAGAGTGTGGGGTATCTAGACTCTGCCCCCTGGAGGGTTTGACTGACATAGTACATGAGCCATTTCTCTACTGCATGCTTTCATATGAGGACAGTACTATTGAAGCCTTTGGTTACAGCCAAATGAAGTATAAAGGGTTCTTCAAGCTTTAGTTGTTTCAGCTTGGGGATTTTTCATATATAGTCCTTAATCTATTTGAAAGCTTTACATCATTCATCAATCCATTCAAAAATTGCTTTCTTCTTAAGTATATGTAAAAAGAGTTTGTAATGAACTTTGAAACATGGCACGAATCATTCAAGCACTGTTAACCTTCCTTCTAGTTTCTGTATGTCCTTATTATTTTGAGGGTTGTACATCATAAGGATAGTCTTAATTTTGTTTGGGTTCATGTGAATCCCTCTTTCAAAGACCATGTAGCCCATGAGTTTTCCAGCCTTTAACTTGAAGGTGCACTTTCTAGGATTGAGTCTTATATTGAATTGGCACATTATGTAGAATGTTTCATGAAGGTCGTTAATGTGGTGTTCTATTACTATGCTTTTGACAATCATGTTGTCTACATAAACTTCCATATTTTCCCCTAACTGGTTTGCAAAGGCTCAGTTCATGAGTCTCTTACAAGTCACCTCGGCATTTTTTAGGGCAAATGGCATCCGATGATAATAATATACTACCTCTCCGGTCATGAAGGATGTGTTTTCTTCATCTTCTGGGTGCATATGAATTTGGTGGTAGCTGTTGAAAGCATCCATAAAGGACAATATTTTGAACTCAGAGGTGGTGTCAACTAGTTGGTTTATAGAAGGTAATGGATACGGGCCCTTTAAGTAGGCATCATTAAGATTATTGTAGTTGATGCACATGCATCATTTAACATTTTCCTTTTTGACCAAGACAACATTTGCAAGCTATTCAGGGTATCGTACCTCCCAAATAATGCCTACCTTTAGCGACCCTTCCACTTCTTCTTTGACAAAATCTCACTTTTTGGTCACAAGGTTACGCTTCTTCTATTGTATTGGTCAGGCGGTGGGGTTTAATTGCAACTTGTGACTAATAATGTTTGCTTTTATTCTTGGCATTTTACTAGGGGACCATGCAAAAGCATTTAAATTTGCATTTAGGAATTGAATAAATGGCTATCGTACCTCGAGTGGAAGACTTTGCTAATTTTTAGCATTTTTTATGAGGCCATTTTTATTAACTTAGTGACAATGTTGCACCATCTTTGTTCTTCTAGGGTTGTTTTCTTTTCTTTTTTACCTCCGCTGGAGCAAGTTTGTCGTCTTTTGGCTTTTACAGGGTGGCCATGTAGTTCCATTGAACTGAGGCCTGGTTAATAAAGATGATGGCGCCCCCAAAATGGGTCACAAAAAACATTATTAGCCACCTAACATCGAATTAGATGTAAAATTGTACTTGGTCTAGCCTGTCAAGTATAGCGTTATAGAGCGAAGGGATGCCTGGACCAGAAATTCTGTGGTGTAAGAGTATTAACCAGCATGAGGGGTAAGTTGATGGTTCTAAGTATGGGGACCTCCTCACTTCTTACTTCGAAGGTAGGCCCAGTCGTAAGGGATAAGGAAGATCTTTGCAACCTTTATTTTTTCCACCAGGTTGCAGAAGATGACATTCACATTGGCTCCGGTATCTAAATAGACCCTTTCAATGTGGGACAAGCACCCTGAAGCCATTGAGCCTTGTCAAGACTTTACCTGGGTTAGTTACCTCTAATTGAGCAGCTTCTCGCTTTTGTTGTTTTGTGCTTGAGAAGGCTCCTTTTTAGTAATCATGTGGATGACTCCCGCTAGTGCCATAGGGCTCCTTTGGTCCCTCAGAGGGGATCGCTGTCATGTTGGCCTCCAACCTCAGTTTGGTCCTCATCATCATTATTTCTATGAGGCTTTTTCTCCAATTTCCAATAAAGGGATGACTATCTAAACAGACATTCCTTTATCTTCCCTGCTTGAATCATCTCCTCAAGAAGTCTTTTTAGCAGCTAGCATTCATCCGTATTATGCCTTTCATCTTTATGGAATCTGTAGTATTTCCGTGTGTCCTTTTATTTAAGGGCTGCATTGGCGGTGGCCACCTAGGGACTTAGTTTTTTCTTTTTGAGGCATACAAAATATTTTACCCAGTCTGTTTTAATGGTAGGAGAACTAGCTTTATCCGTGAGTGCTTCTCACTCGTACTTCTCTTATTGAACATACTTTTTTTACCCCTTTGTTGTTCCTTTGGTGTCATTGGTTGATTGAGTTCTTTGGCATGCTTGTATCGGGTGGCCCAGTCAAGGAATTCCTCTATGTCCTTTACAGGGTTCTCGTGAAGGTCCTACGCTAACCTCAAATCTTGCACCAGTCCTTGAGTAATGGTGACCAAGTGTAACTCCTAGGGCAATCCCTACACTTGGACGCCCTCCACATTGAATCTATGGATGGAATCTCTCCAGGACTCATCATGGCCATTTTGGATTTTCAGAAGATGAGCCATCATCTTAGGAGTCAGGTGACTCCCCAAAAAGTAGTAGAGGAAGGCTTGGGAAAGGTCCTTAAATGAAGAAAAGTGATGCCATCGATTGGTCCCAAACCAAGAGGTGGCGGTTCTTGTCAATGTTGAATTGAAGGCTCTACATATGATCACATATGAGGTCCACTCTAATCTCATAGAGGTGACATATATTTGTTAATGATTAATTGGATTGGTAATGCCATCGTACAGGTCAGTCTTGGGCATGAGGAACTCTTTAGGGGTAAGTATGAAGAACTGTTCCAATAAATGCCTACTTAGTACTTTAATTAGCATAGATCATTTTGTTGCCTAATCTAGACTCTTAATTAGGCTAGAATCGTTCCTCATTTCCAAGATCTTTTCCTGAGATTGACTATGTAAATCCTAGCCACTTACTTAGTGTTTAGTATTTACTTGAGAGTTAAGAAAAACATTTATTTTGTTCCAATAAAATACTTATGTTTGTTAAACTAAGATAATGGTTTGGTGGGATTTAAAGAAAACATGAATAAAATACGTGCGGCTGCGTAAGAAAACATTTTAATGCTCATGCATGCATAAATAATATATTATGCCAAACCATGGATGAAAACTACACTCGTAGCAACTAAATACTATGACAACACAATATCTAAGTGTTTTGCCTATCAACATAAGCAAGTAATGTCATGGGTTGATAAGCCTAACCTGAATTAATAGTAACATATGCCATGGTTTTACTAAGTCAAAGTTAATACTAGTAGACCTCCCACTAGCTACTATCACTGTGCTATAAAATATTTATGACCCAAATGGCCGGTAGGCCCACCTTTGCTCGGGAAAGAGAAACCCAAGTGAGGAGTGGCCCAAAAAGTCCTTGCCTAACTACCTTGTTGTACAAGGAAAATAAGTTTGGAGTTAGACTCTAACCATAAATGCATGCAACATATGAAAAATGAACATGTAGTGCATGCAAAATGTACCTATGAGAAACTAACAAACAAGTATCAAATAATCACTGTGGATTATTTGGCTCCTGCATAATGTTCTTTGCATATTAACAATAAGGGTAAGTATATAAAATACATAGTAAGGCATTCTAAAACAAACAATACATAACAACATCACAAATAATGGATCATATGCATACATTGCCATGCATACATGAACTTTGCCCATAAACTATATGAGCATGCCATGAGCTCTTATGGCGTGGAGTATTATATAATGATCATCATATCATGCCTTTTTCAATACATGACTCCTCATACTTCACACATAAGCAAGCAAACAAACAAACAAAACATCCATTGGTCCATTTTTGCCTTTGAGCATGCATCCTTGCATTTGCCCTTGAGCTTGCCAACTTTCATTAGCTCAAAAACTCCCTTATTGTATGTAGTAGGGTTTGACCATATTTTGTGTGGGTAATAGTGCCCATGGATGTGTGTTGCCCCTTTTAGGGCCCTTTGGCCTAATAGGCCCATGTATATGCTTACTTATGGCCCAAGTCATTTATTGGGCCTAAGTGTCATTTGGGTGTTAAGGTTTTGGCTTGGGTTACTCTTTGTGGGTTAAGCCCAAAGCACAACCCAAGGCCCACAAGAAACCAAAGTCCCTGAGATATGCCCATGTGGCCCCCTAGGTGAGCATAGTCATGAGCTTGCCGGCATATGTGCATGTGCACCTTTGGGTACCCCCATCGAGTGCTTCTTGGGCATACATGGTTGCGTGCCCCACTTGGGCACACTTGTGTGCACCTCAGCATACTGAACTCGCCATGCGCCTAGGCTTCCTAAAATATTAATTTGCATAGGAGCCCCTGTTGCACATGCACACACACATATCAAGCCCGTGAACTTGGTCACAACACATACACACCCAAATCGAGGCACACCTCCCTTGTGCTTTCCAAACCTTGAAGCCTTGGTCAACACACCATTTTATAGCCCATGCACCAAGGACACCACCTATTGCCCAAACTAAAAGCTAGGTTCGACCTTAGTGCCACTTGAGCCCTCTTTGGCACTATTGGTCACCTGTGCTCTCTTTGCCCTACCATTTTCCCTAGCTTTCACCAAGCTAAAAAACGGGTAGAGATTCTTAAAGAGAGAAAGGCTAGGACATCTTACCCTTGTGTAGATTTCGCACTTACAAGCTCAAAAATCCATATCCTACAAGCTCGGTCCTAGTCCTTTGGAGTTCCTTGTTTAACCATAGTAAATTAACCATATTAGTAACATATTTTGGAGACTAGTGGTAGTATCATTATTCAGAACTAGAACCAAAAAATGATACACTCCTTACCTTAAGAAAAGAAACACTTAGAATCATAGCTCTCTTCCTATAAGCTCATCAGTTTTCCTTGTTTTTCGTAAGATTAACTTCACACAAAATCATAGGTTTTTGATGAGCACAAAAGCCCATCTAAACAAGGATGAACTAGGCTTAAACCAAAACACATTCTCACCTTAAAAACATACCAAAATTGTAGCCACATTTTGGAGAAAATGAACTCTTAAGCCTTCCCTTGCCACACGTACGCTCTCCCCTTGATTTCTCACTTACAAGTTCTCATTCTCTTATTTTTATTTCATTTATTTTACGATTTTATATGTGTTTGAGGGTTTAGGATGTTACCCACTTTGGGGTAGTCCAGTTATGGTGCCAAAACTGTGCATTTAAACTCCCAAGATTGGTGTGTCATGTAGGTCATCAGAACAACAGCCGTAGTGTACATACTCAAGTGACCCTCTTGAGTACTATTAAAATACATGCATATTGGTCTAAACATAACACACATATTTACATTTATGCACACTATGATAGCAAAGAAGGAAAACACTAGCACAAGTCTTAGTTTTGGCTTCCACACATTAGGCAATCTTGTTAAGTTCCCATGACCAACCACTGTACCACTAACTTCCACTAATAAAATGTAACATTCTAGTGATGTACCCCCTATTTTATTTAATCCATTATCAAGTAGAGACTTAGAGCAAACCAAGGGATTTTGTTTTACACCAATAGCCCACCTATGGACCAAGTTATGGATTTTTTAAATTGGTTACAAAATTCTGTAAAAATGAATAGTAACTTAGCCAACTTTGCAATGTCATATCTTTGGCTACAGGACTCCAAATTTAGAAATTCTAAATCTCAATTAAACCTCTAGGTGTTATCTAGATGTGGTCAAAATTTCATACCAAGATTCCTTCTACACGGGGAGATATAGAACTTTAAATGCAGAGTCAAAATTCTAGTCACTTTATGACCATTTTGCCCATACAAAATTTCATAAGTGTGCAAACACTTCATTCACAAGGGGAAAACCCTCCAAAGCTATCCCATATATGTCCATTATACATCGGAATTAGATTCCCTTGCTTTTAACAACTTTATGTGGCCAAAACAGAATTTACAAGTAAGCAGCCCATCATTCACAATTAGGCAGCTTTGCACCACATCACTTACATAGCCAAAACATTACTCAAATGTTCACATACTTGTCTCATTTTACATACAATATATGCACATGAATACATTCACTACATAATGGTATTAAATTAGCTATATGCACACCCTAAGTTACAGGAGTGCCTGAGACCCAATGGACTCCAGAACAGGATGCTGGATAGCTGCTGCATAACACAATAAGTACCACCATTAAAAATACCAAATGTGCTCCTAAATTCACCAAACTTTCCAGATCATAACTAGACATATGGAAGTTCATGTATCTAAAATTTTAGATCAAAACTCAAACCACAAATGTCAGTTTGAATATGATCTTTCCGCTGGACCTGAAATGACAGAATTGAGGGGAGTAAGTTTCATTGAGAAACTTAGTAAGGGTAACAATTGGATTCAATAGGCAATGTAACCATCATTAAAACCTGCATCCAAAGACACTAAAACACAAAAAAACACAATGCATATATACAAGATATAGCAACCAAATGCAGCAGCCATTGACAACCAACAAACACATGAAATGCGGCAGCAACAATAACCATAGGTTAGTCCATAAAACACATTATAACCATAAGTAAATCACCATGGTAGCCCTCCTTAAGCTAATTCTTGGCCTTAGGAGGATTTTAAAACTACTTAGTACTAACTTTTGGGCTCTAGAAATCGAGAAATTCGCTGCCATCATTGTGCACTTCACACTAGGTCACAAAACCTTCAATAAGTGCGTTCCCCTCAGTAAGGTTGGTTCATCAAGCTCATGGCTCTCTTCGAAGCTTAGCCCTAGCTCCATGGTTGCTTGAAAATACAGAAAATAACCCATGAGAGCAAGAGAACCCTCACCTTGATGGGTATGCTAAAATTGGAGCTTGATCCTAGGTGCACTCAAGCAATAGCACCAAGTAGCTTCCAATTGTGCTTCCTTGACTTCAATTGCAAGTAGTTTTGAGTTTGAAGCTATGGTGGCTATGGAGGAAGTGTGGCTGTGTTCTTGGGATGGAGGAGGATGAAAATGAGAGAGAGATAAGTGATTTGGCCGCTTAAATGGGCTTAAATGAGCTTAAGGGCACAAAACACACTTAACAAGCTTAACCTTGTTTTATGTCATTTTCCTTCTCACTAATTATGGTTTTTTTTGTCTTAAACTCATTGGTAAATGTGTGCCCAACATTTTTGACTATTTATCAAGTCTTTTCTGCCTCCCCTATGGTGGGATAACCCCACAATTCCACCCTTAGACTTAAGTCAAAAGCTTAAACACCTTAATGTCTACACTAGGACATTTAGGTCCTTAATGCCTTTAGTGTTCCCTTTGTCCAAACTTGTCTTTCATGAGCAATTTGGTTCTCTAATAGCACTTTTATATCATTCATATTCTTCCCATAACTCTCCAAGTCTTTTTCTTGAGAGTTTTGCAATTGAGTACCCGAATTTTCAAAACCTTACAAAAAAGTCCATAGGTTGCTTGACAAACAAGCAATCCTTAAGGCTTTTCTTGGGGGCCAAGTTACCAACTTGGAACACTTTTAAGGAGGTGTTGATCATGCCTTTTACCCCATACTTCAATTACTATGGTGAGAATTACACAATATAATGGTTTTTAGCCATTATGACACACTTGTAATTCTCCCATTTTTGTGAGGTGGTAACAATCCTTCCCTCTTAAAAATTTTGGTCCTTTAAAATAGCCTTTAACTTTGGGTATTCTTTAGGATACCTTTCCATAAGGTCTTTTTCATTTTCCCAGGTTGCTTCTCTTTTTGAGTGGTGTGACCATTGAACTTTAACCGTGGGAATAAGTTTGTTTCTTAACCTTCTGATATCCTTGGCTAAGATAGCTATAGGTTTCTCTTCATATGTCAAGTTTGGTTCCAACTGTATATCTTCCACTACAATAGCATGCTTTGTGTCTAATAAACACTTCTTAAGCATACTGAAGTGAAAAAAATTAAGAACACTTGACATGCTTGGCGGTAGAGCTAACCTGTATGCTAACTTGCCAACTCTGTTCAAGATCTCATAAGGACCAATGTATCTTAGAGCTAATTTGGTTCTTTTGCCAAATCTAACAGTGCCTTTGGTTGGTGCAACTTTCAGCAAACATTGTCACCAACATCAAATTCCAAGTCTTTCCTTCTTTTATTCACATAGGCTATGGTCCTTTCATTGGCTGGCTTTAATCTCTCTTGAATTTTCTTGATTTTGACAGTTGTCTCTTCAATAATTTTTGGACCCAACTCTAGCCTATCTGAGGCTTCCAGCCAACAGTGGGGTGTCATGCACCTTCTTCCATATAATGCTTCATAAGGAGCCATGCCAATGGTGCTTTGGTAACTATTGTTATATGAAAATTCCACCAATGGCAAGTGTTGGTCCCATTCACCTTTAAAATCCAACACACAGCTCCTGAGTATGTCTTCAAGTATCTGTATCACCCTTTTAGATTGCCCATCTGTCTGAGGATGATAAGCAGTACTCATATGGATATTGGTTCCTAGTGCTTTATGAAAAGCACTCCAAAACCGAGCTATAAATCTTAGATCTTTATTAGATACAATGGAGTCTGGCACTCCATGCAGTCTTACTATCTCCTGGACATAAATCTAAGCTAACTTCTCCAAGGAGACTGTCGCGGAACGGGGCCCCAATGCCCCATAACCTTGTAGGCCTTAGGGATTTATGAATCCCACTAGTTATTATTGGCTAACTATTACTTGTCAATATAAATTAAACAATTTATATGCAACTAGTTTCTTAGCCTACTCAGTTTAAGTTATGCATGCTTCTGTCCTGGCAATGCGAACGAATTTTATAAGTCGTGGATTAAAAACATTGCTCGAGCATTTCACTAAAACATATATAAAACGTGCCAAGACCTTGAAAATACTGGTTGCTTTAACTACAGTAACAGTTTGTGCATACATTACACCTCTAGCATGCACCCAAAAGTAACCAGATGGATTTACATCACAATGTATCCTATTAGAGGCAACTTACTTAGTACACAAAGTACTATGTACAAGAGACAAAAATTACTAACTAAGATCAACTACTTGAGTCCCACCTTGAGCTATACCAAGCTCCAAGTGTAAACCCTTCACTAGATCTTGTTCTTGTGTACTCTTAGCCTCTACACTGTAAAGGCACAACTTGGTTAGCACATAACTTATATCACAAGTAACTTAGAATCACTAGGATTCTCAAGAGAAATACCTGCAAAACAGAAAACTTAGGCCTCGACTATCACTTAGTGATTAGGCCCGGAGTTAGAACCTGCACAATAAAACTTAAGGGAATGAGTACTTGAAAGTACTCAGTAAGGATCCCTTGAATACCTGCAAGGAAAAATGCAGCAACTATGCAATATGGCAACCAAGCAACCAAACAAGCAATTCAATCAACAAACAACTCAAACAATCAACAAAATATAAGATATGCAATGTATGGATGTATGGTATGAAATGCACACAATATATGCACTTGGGACTTTCTGCACTCTAGGTGCCTTAAAACTTTGCCGTGAGCTCAAACGGCGGAGGTACTTGAGATACTGGCCCTCGTATCCCGGATACTTTACCTCACTTAAGTCCCACTTACGGGTTCTAGAGTAGGTCGTCACCTATCTCAAACTTACCCGCCTTTACCCTTAACTTATTGTACAGGGTAGTCTTCCTATGTGGTTTAACTAGCCAAACCCTCAAGGTTTAACTCAGAACACTACTAGTGGCTTGCTTACCAAACCAAATGGTTCGGTTGGGATCGACTTAGGTTTTTCTCTTCATTGACCATATGTAAATGACGCTCTATACGGCCAATAAAGAGTCTAAAAACCCACTTAAATCCCCTTAATGCTCATCTAAAAGCTTAAGCACTATGAATAACTTAGCCACCAAGTCACACTTTTGTTCTTAACCACACAACTTGACTACCTCTTAAATAATGCACAATTCCCGCTCTAGGAATGAATTCTAGACCCAACCGAGGCTATGGAACGTCTTAGAATAGCCTAGGAATAGAAACCGAGAGTCTAAGTTGCTCTTAAGATGGCCGAAAAAATGGCCCAAAATTCCTTAAGGTCACCTCTGGCGCTGCGGCGCCAAAGAGCAAAAGCGCAGCGCCGCCGAACAAAACTTCCTGAGTGAAAAATCGCCCCCTGGCGCTGCGGCGCCAGTAACTTACTTCCGGCGCTGCGGCGCCAACGCCGTTTTCTGCGGGGCGCTGCGGCGCCAGTACACTTATCTCTGGCGCTGCGGCACCAACGCTGTTTTCTGCGTTGCGCGACAGCTGCGTTCTTGCACTTAAACTACTCAAACTCTCTCATTTCTAATCCAAACTGATTTGGGTCTTGTTCCTAACTCATTCCCACACACAAAACTACCAAACCATGCATTATTTGAGCTTAATTACTTGAACCCTTACCTCAATTCAGCCACACAAGCAAGCATTGATACACAAGCCATCCTTAGCTCAATTAAGCTTCTTTGAGTTCCACACCTAAAACCAATGCAATTTGGCATCCAACCCAATCAAACTAAGACCATTTCTAGCTCTAGAAACAACCTAGAATCAATCCAAATGATCCCAAGAAGCTTACCCACGAATTTGAGTCCAAACTAGCTTCCAAAGAGCAAACTTGAGCTAGAACACTAGCAAAGAAGCTTGGTGATTCTTTCTAACACCTTGGGCACCCTTAATTTGATGGAAACTTGCAAGAAAATGAAGTTTGGGCAGCCAATTTGGTGAGGGGAAAGGAGCTACGAAATTTGGAGCTTGGAAACAAATGGCTAAGGATGAAGGAACTTAGCTTATAAGCATATAAAGCAACTTTTCCCTCCCTTGCACTTAAGTCCTTATACTCTCAAAAGCTTCAAATGAGTCACTAAACTCTCACCCAAAACTACATTTCTTTGCTCTAAAGGATGCTTAAAGCTTCTTAAACTTAATTTTTCTTGGACACCTTAGCCACTTAAGTTCTAAATGGCTCAAAAAGAACACTTAGTGCCACAAGTTCTCAAAACTCACAAGGATGGTTCTAAAAGCTAGAATAACTAATGGTCTTGATTTAACTATGCCAAATCACACTTAGGAACTCACTTACTTAATTAAGCTTACCTTACTTGCTCATCAAAGTGCTAACTTGAGGTACTTAATTTAATAAACACTTAATCAAAGTAAAATAAACACTTACTTGATTAATCAACTAGGAGAGCCATCACAGAGACTGTAAGTTTCATAGGTAAGAAGTGGGCACATTTGGTTAGCCTATCCACAATGACCCATATTGTATTATGCCTTAATTTGGTCATAGGCAACTCAGTCAAAAAGTCCATGGTTATGTTGCCCCACTTCCTCACTGGAATAGGTAGAGTCTGTAGGGTACCAGCTGGCTTCTGGTGCTCTACCTTTAGGTCCTGCCCCAATAGGCCTTACTGGACCTTGGTCTTCTGGCCTTCTTTGAGCCTGTAGGCAGTCTTTGATCCAATGATCCATGGATCCACATCTTAGACATGCTTGGGTGTCAAAATAGCAAGGTTTCTTTCCATGAAACTTCTTTCATTTAGGGCACCTTAGGCCAGGGAACTTTCCCTTAACCTTGCCCTCACCACCAAAATGAGAATTCTTGGCAATTCCCTTGTCATGTGGTGGCTTCTTCTACTTGCCTCCTACCTGGCTATGTTCCCCCGGTCCACTGGGAAAGTACCTAGTCTCATACTCTTCTTGCTCCACTAATAAAGCTTTCTGCACTGCTTCATAGTATGTAACTGCTCCAAAAGGTTTGATAGCCTTTCTATTGTCTAACTTTAGGCCTCTTACAAATCTTTTGGCATTCAACTCCTCCAGTCCATGATACTGAGGAGCATACCTCTCCAACTGATTGAATTTGTGTTCATATTCTAGGACACTGAGGTTGTCCTGCCTTAGAGCATCAAATTCAACTTGCTCCATATCCTTGATAGCATCACTGATATACTGCTCCTGGAACAGCTGTGTGAACTCTAGCTAGCTTATCTCAATATCTCTTCCTGGCCTTCTGCCATTCTGGAAAGCATACCTATCTCTGGTGTTTCTCTACCACATCTCTACACTGCCTACCAAGTTCTAAGTAGCCAGTGACACCTTCTTGGTGGAGCTGAGTGGCATCCTCTCAAACATCTTTTCTATGAAGATTAAACACTTCTTAGCTCTCTCTGGCGTAGCTCTTCCATCAAACTATGGAGGTCTTAGGCCTTGGAACCTCTCCAACAGTCTGACTTCATCAAGGCCTTTTGGATCTTCTGATCTTTGTCTTCTGGATCTATGAGAGCCCTCTGTATGGTGATGCTCTCTATGATCTCTCTGCCTTCTCCTAGATCTTCTCTCATGGCCTTCCTTAATCTCATTCCTAGTGGAAAAATGGTCAGACTATGGGATTGGTCTTGGACACCTGACCAATCTCAGACCTTAGTCTTCTTCCTCTTGGATTTCTCCTATCCTCATCTTCCTCCTTAACAGCTTCATCATTTGTATCTTCTAAGCTTCCAGAAGGAACATATTCAGATGTGCTCCTAGTATCCTTTTCTGGTTGCTGTTGTGCATCCTAAACTGGTTTTGCTGGAGCTAATTAGACTCCTTGTTGTTGTGCTTGAATCAGCCTTACTAAGTTTTCATTGATTAAAGCCAAGTTCCTCTGAAGCTCTAACCAAACCTGTGGCACTTCAGGGTTTGGTGCTCTCTATTGCCCCTAATTCCCTCTATTTTATCCATTTCTTTGTTGGCCAGAGTCAGTAGGAGGCTTTCGGGGTGGTTCACCTCTCCTTGTGGCAACCATGTTTACTTCGGTACATTGATGATTCATCATAGAGCACATAAAAAGATCATAGGTATTTCAATGGTACTTGACACTAGCAGCTGACCAAACTGAGTTCATGTATGTAGATGCATGCAATGCAACTATATGCTATGTACATGTATAGACCATGCTCTGATACCAACTTATGTTACCCACTTTGGGGTAGTCCAGTTATGGTTCTAAAACTGTGCATTTAAACTATAAGATTTGTGTGTCTTGTAGGTCATCAGAACAACACCCCTAGTGTACATACTCAAGTGACCCACTTGAGCATTATGTAAATACATGCATATTGGTCTAACCATAACACACATATTTACATTTATGCACACTATGACAGCTAAGAAGGAAAACACTAGCACAAGTCTTAGTTTTGGCTTCCACACATTAGGCAATCTTGTTAAGTTCTAGTGACCAGCCACTGCACTTGTAACTTCCACCAACAAACTGTATCATTCTAGCCATGTACCCCCTTGTTTTCTTTGGTCCATTATCAAGTGGAGACTTAGAGCAAACCAAGGAATTTTGTTTTACATCAATAGCCCACCTATGGACCAAGTTATGGATTTTTTAATTTGGTTACAAAATTTTGACCAAATGAATAGTAACTTAGCCAACTTTGCAACATCATATCTTTGGCTACAGGGGTCCAAATTCAGAAATTCCAAATCTCAGTTCAACCTATAGATGTTACTAGATGTGGTCAAAATTTCATACCAAGATTCCTTCTACACAAGGAGATATAGAACTTTAAATGCAGAGTCAAAATTCTAGTCACTTTATGACCATTTTGCCCATACAAAATTTCATAAGTGTGCAAACACTTCATTCACAAGGGGAAAACCCTCCAAAGCTATCCCATATATGTCCATTATACATCGGAATTACATTCCCTTGCTTTTAACAACTTTATGTGGCCAAAACAGAATTTACAAGTAAGCAGTCCATCATTCACAATTAGGCAGCTTTGCACCACATCACTTACATAGCCAAAACATTACTCAAATGTTCACATACTTGTCTCATTTTACATACAATACATGCATATGAATACATGTACTACATAATGGTCTTAACTCAGCTATATGCACACCCTAAGTTACAGGAGTGCCTGAGACACAATGGACTCCAGAACAAGATGCTGGACAGCTGCTGCATAACACAATAAGTACCACCATTAAAAATACCTAATATGCTCCTAAATTCACCAAACTTTCCAGATCATAACTAGACATATGGAAGTTCATGTATCTAAAATTTTAGATCAAAACTCAAACAAAAAATGTCAGTTTGAATGTGATCTTTCTGCTGGACCTGAAATGACAGAATTGAGGGGAGTAAGTTTCATTGAGAAACTTAGTAAGGGTAACACTTGGATTCAATAAGCAATGTAACCATCATTAAAACCTGCATCCAAAGACACTAAAACACAAAAAAAACAATGCATATATACAAGATATAGCAACCAAATGCAGTAGCCATTCACAACCAACAAACACATGAAATGCGGCAGTAACAATAACCATAGGTTAGTCCATAAAACACATTATAACCATAAGTAAATCACTATGGCAGCCCTCCTCAAGCTAATGCTTGGCCTTAGGAGGATTTTAAAACTAGTTAGTACTAACTTTTGGGCTCTAGAAACCAAGAAATTCGCTGCCATCACTGTGCACTTTACACTAGGTCACAAAACCTTCAATAAGTGCATTCCCCTCACTAAGCTTGGTTCATCAAGCTCATGGCTCTCTTCGAAGCTTAGCCCCAGCTCCATGGTTGCTTGAAAATTCAGAAAATAACCCATGAGAACAAGAGAGCCCTTACCTTGATGGGTATGTTGAAATTAGAGCTTGATCTTAGGTGCACTCAAGTAATAGCACCAAATAGCTTTCAATTGTGCTTCCTTGACTTCAATTGCAAGTAGTTTTGAGTTTGAAGCTATGGTGGCTATGGAGGAAGTGTGGCTGTATTCTTGGGATGGAGGAGGATGAAAATGAGAGAGAGATAAGTGATTTGGACACTTAAATGGGCTTAATAGAGCTTAAGGGCACAAAACACACTTAACAAGCTTAACGTTGTTTTATGTCATTTTCCTTCTCACTAATTATGGTTTCTTTGTCTTAAACTCATTGGTACACATGTGCTCAACATTTTTTACTATTTATCAAGTCTTGGCTGCCTCCTCCATGGTGGGATAACCCCCACAATTTCACCCTTAGACTTAAGTCAAAAGCTTGAACACCTTAAGGTCTACACTAGGACATTTAGGTCCTTAATGCTTTTGGTGTTTCCTTTATCCAAACTTGTCTTCCATGAGTAATTTGGTCCTCCAATAGTACTTTTATGCCATTCATATTCTTTCCATAACTCTCCAAGTCTCTTTCTTGAGAGTTTTGCAATTGAGTATCTGAATTTCCAAAACCTTACAAAAAAGTCCATAGGTTGCTTGACAAACAAGCAATCCTTAAGGCTTTTATTGGGGCCAAGTTACCAACTTGGAACACTTTTAAGGAGGTGTTGATCATGCCTTTTACCCTATACACTTCAATCACTATGGTGAGAATTACACAATATAATGGTTTTTAGCCATTATGACACACTTGTAATTCTTCCAATTTTGTGAGGTGGTAACATAGGACCTGATGAATGAGCATAGGAAGAGAAGAAAGTGAGTTTGTGGGTTTGGGGATGAATAAAGATGGAAAATGGGTGAAGGGTTAAAGCAAAGGTTGCGGATTTTTCATGGTTAGTAGAGGTCTAGGCTACTTAACCAAGGAAAAATGGAGCTCACCCATGTTTTTTAAGCTAATTTTTTTTGGCCTATTAATAGGTAGCTTCCCTCCCACAAGTTCACAAAGGTTGCATGGGGGAAAACAAGCTTAAACCGTTGGATAAAAGAATGCCACCGCCATAAACTTCTTAACTATGTCTCCAAATGAACTTTAAATCGTAGATTTTCTTTCCTCCACTTCCGACATGTATTTCCATACCCTTGACCAGGGTTGAATTTGGTTTACTAGGTTTGGCTCAGGTTTGACCAAGTTTGATAAATGAAAAATACCAAAATGCCCTTATTAGGTTTTCTTGCAAGAAAAGTCTCAAACTTGGTCAATTTAACTCCAAATTTCACCAAATTTCACCAGATTTCACCAAATGGTTTGTCAAAATGGGTCTGAGAAGGTGAGAAATGGTATTAAATTTCTCACCTTCTCAGACCCATTTTGACCATATTAGAGATAAAAATTACCATTTTACTCTTCATTGCTTCTTTAGCAAGAAAAAGCCAATCTTTGGTCAAATTAAGTTTAAATTTCATCAAGATGCTCATTTCACCTCTAGAAGCTCAATTCTATCTCTCTTGGTCAAGTTTTGACCTTTAAATTATAAAAATTACCTATTTGTCCCTAGTTGCCCTTATGGTCAATTTACTTTAGATTTTTAATGCTATGAACTCCAAGGACTATTTGACTCATTGACTTGATTGAAACCTAGCTTGCAAGTGTAATCTAATCAAGGATCATGTAAATAAAATAAATTAATTGCCTGATAAAATGAGGGTTCTCACAACAGGTGCATTAATTATCTCATTTGCAAATAGCTGGAGCCACATGTATTTGATGTCAATACCAAGTCCAAGGCCTTCCCTTGAGGGTTTAAAGGCCCACGCATGTTGTTCCAGTTGATCAAGTCTTTGTAAAATAACACTGATGTTACTGCCTCCAGGGTTGTCAACTCGATCCAAGGATATTGATGGCTCAGGGGCCTGTGCCTTTGGGAGCGAATCTTGATGAGGGGCTTAACGAGGCTCAACAGGCACTAGTTGGCTCTCATTAGCTTTTTTTGGGACCCTAGGTAAGGCTTTCTGAATCTCCTATTGCCACATCATTTTAAGTTGCTCAAACAAGGCAAATTGTAGGGCTTGGGACTAGTCATCATCTAATGCTACAGGGCTTTTCCTTTTACAAGGATCCTTTTAAGGTATCATGGGCTCCTCTAGATCGGCCCTTTGGCAGGCCTCCTCACCTACGGGCTTTACAGACTTAGCAGGGCGATGGCTTTCCTGCTCATTATACGTTTGGTCTTGGTTTTCCATGCAGGAACTTCGAGTGTTCATCATGATTCCCATAGATGGCACAAAATTAGTAGCTGAAGGGTTTGTATGGGCCTGGCCCAGGAGTGTTGTGAGCTCTAGAGAAGGATCTTACGTGCAAGGAAAAGTCAGAGGCCTGAGATATTTTCCCAGGGGATGCCCTCTAACACTCAAGTTAGATTTCCCATGAATAGGGAGAAAAGCAAGAAGGTGAAGAGGCCAAATGTCACACCTAAGGATTGGTAATTGGATGGGTTTATATAGCTAGAGGAGATTCGAGTAAATACCTCATGGAGTAAATATCTCATGGACAAAAAATCCTTTAACTAATCTTTTAGTTTCAGGATTTACTTTCATTTGAAAAATGAATTCCTTTATTAGCTCATTGGGCCTTTTTATTTTCAATCCATCAGATAGGGATTTGTTTGCTTTGGCCTTCGTATTGGGCCTATTTCCTACCAATTAGAAAAAAAATCAAAATTTTGGTCACATCTAGATAAAATTGGCTGAAATGCATTTTGACTTTCAAAATTTTGAACTTCTTACAGAAAAACATATGATCAATTGCTACACTTTTACAGTTTACTGATCATTATTCAATTAATTCATTTTTTTGTGGCTAACTTAGTGTAAAACATACACCAGCTGATTCTAACCATATCTGATACCAATGTTGTTTAGGTAATTAAAAAAAGGAAAAACAAAAAAGTGCCTGGGGATTTGTTACCTCTAATGTTGAAATATCTATCAAGCTGACTGATCATATTCGGCTTGAAATGTTTATCAAGTTTAATATTGTGTTCATGTTTAGATTGAAAATGATATGAACGAGCTTCTAACCGATTAAACTTAAGTCAAACTTGAGCTATTTACTTAAACTATTAGAAAAACTACAATCGAGCCAAGAAAAATTATTAGAAAAAATTAAAATTGTACCAAGCTAAGCTTAGTAATAAATAAATTGAGCTTTTGTTTGACTTGTGTAATGAGCTCAAGAGGCCTTTTTATTTTTGATCCATTAGATAGGGATTTGTCTGCTTCAGGCCCTGTATTGGGCCTATTTCCTACAAATTAGAAAAAAAAAGGTCAAAATTTTGGTCACATCAAGATAAAATTGGCTTAACTACATTTTGACTGTCAAAATTTTGAACATTTTACAAAAAGATGTATGATCAAATTGTTACACTTTTAAAGTCTACTAATTGTTATTTGATTAATTCATTTTTTTGGGCTGATTTAGTGTAAAACATACACCAACTAATTCTAATCATATCTTATACCAATGTTGTTTAGGTAATTAAAATAAGGAAAAAAAGAAAAGTGCTTCTGCATTTGTTGCCACTAGGGTTGAAATAACAATCAAGCTGATTGACCATATTCAAGTTGAAATGTTTATCAAGTTTGATATTTTATTCATGTTTAGATTGAAAACAATGTGAATGAGCTTTTACCGATTAAACTTAAGTCGAACTTGAGTTGTTTACTTAAATTATTAGGAAAAACTAAAATCATGCCAAGCAAAATTATTAGAAAAAATTAAAATCATGCTGAGCTAAGTTGAGTAATAAATAAATTAATCTTTTCTTTGACTTGTGTATTGAGCTTAAAATTTTGTTCAAGCCTAGCTTGATAATAGCTCAAATGAACCATGAATAAGTTTTAAAACAAATTAACCTTGAGTTGTTTATTTTTTTCTCACGCCTAATTACTATAGCATTTGCGTCTAAGCCTAAAAAATTATGCTTTGGTGGCTAATTTTACATGGTCAATTGTAACAAGTTTTGATTCCTATAACAACTTAATGTATCAATTGCACAAGGAATAGAAATTTAATTGTTTATTAAAAGCAAAATAAATAGTTCAGATTTTATTGAGTTAAAAATGAAATTAAAGTAAGATTAAACTAAGCCAAGGAATGAACATTATGAATTATGGAAAAAAACAACTATAAGATATCTAAGTTTTGCCGTTCACTTAGTTGAGGGTCTCCAATTAATTATCTAGGTTTGTTTTTAGTTGTAAAAAATTAGTTTTAGTATTACAAGTCTCCCCAACAATTGAAACATATTCTAGTAGCCTAAGATTATCTCTACATCTCTTATAAAATTAATCAAACCATTAAGCTCAATTTGTTAAATTGGCAAATCACAATAAATAAGAGCATCTCAATTGTAATTATTGCACCTTTTTGCTTTAATGTACAGATTAAATTTCACTTTTTAGTCCTTCATTTAAATCCTTAAGATAAATTATCTATAGTGATGAATCATATACAATACACATTTCTACAAAAAAAAAGAAAATAAAACACAAATAAATTAATTGTAACTAAGCTGTATCTCAAGCCTTACCTTAGAAAAGTTAGCCTTTCATACTAGATATAACAATAAAAATCATTAATCCCAAGAAAAAGAAACAAAACATGAAAAAGGAATGTCCAAATCCAATTTCAAAATAAAGAAGAAGAAAGAAAGAACAAAGAACCAAATTCATTTCTCCCTCTTCAATTATCAACTAACTAGTTTAAATACTTGGTGTTACCATGGGATCCAATAACAGTTAAGGGCAAAATGATCAATAATTCTTTTACATTAGAAAAATCCTCATAAAATCTTACAGTTGCAAAATAATAGAGTAGAGTTGGAAGTTCATGATATTTAGACTCTTGTTAATGCATAAAAAATAAAGTAATGATATATTATACAATCTTGCCAACCCATAACAACAACTAATTGTGAAACTTAACTAATAATTATTCAATCGCTGACAAGACGTATTTAGAATCATTCTTTATTGAGTTAGGATGCACCGAGGGCATTGAGCTACAATAACAAATAGAAGTTATGTATTAGAATCTACTTCATTGTATTATAAAAACACAAAAATTTGTCCTACCCATCTAGGAAATGAACATCAGTTACAGTTGTCATGGAAGAATTTGTTAAATGATAAATGGTGTGATCTTGAGAGTCCAACTTATAAATTTATGTTCAAATTGTATTTATAAATTATATGAATATTATAGATGTCAAATTTTATTGTTTTGGCATGTAAAATATTCTCTACAATTATTTGAAGATGTTGGATGCTTTAATTTAGGGTGGACATGTAAAATTGGTGATGTTTTTTTTTATTTTCCATTATATTTTTCATTTTTTTTGCTATTGTAGAATTTAAGTTGAAAAAAATAGATAAGGGCATCAAACTCTATTTTTTTGGGTATCTATAATATTTTCCATATTTATTTGAAGGGATTAGATGCTTTAAGTTGGGATGAATATGTTAAATAGTTGTTTTTTTTTTCATTCAACTTTTCTTTTTCTTTTGCTATTTTAATGTTGTTGTTTTTTTATTTTTCTTTTTTGCTATTTTATGTTTTTTTTTTGCTATTTGAGCGATTATGAGTCCCAAGTTTATGTTGGGAGGTTTCTGTGTCCATTTTGCATTTTATTTCATTCTCTCTTTGTTGCTAGCTAGAATTGGGAATTAGCTTCTACCAAACTTGATTAGCAAATTGTTTTGCTTTTTGGAGAGCTATTTTCATGTATTAATCCATCCTAATGCTAGCTTAACCACTAATGGCTAATTATATTTTTTTACTAATAAAAAGCTATATGATTAGTGTATAATCATGTCAAACTCCCTTTACTAAGGCTACACAAAGTATTTATTTAATTAGCTACTACGTGTCCTTTAGCTAAACATGAATTTGATCCTTCATCCTATATAAAACATGAATTTTAGCACTAAATTGCATCTCTTTGCCACTTGATCTTTCTCTGACAAATAACACATAAACACACTTAGCTAACAAGCTTTAACATTAGGGAAATCTTCATAAAACCTTGTTTTAAAAAATATATTTATCAACCACAACTTCATCTCAAGTGGTTTTGTACTTTTATTTTAGAAATGAAAGAAACATTGACTAAAAAAAGTGGAGAAACAATCAGCACACCTTGTTCTAAAACTCTTTTTCTGCTTTGAAATATGAACTTTACCATTTATTGAGCAGCAAGTAAAGCTGAGCTAAAAGAAATCAGTGTGTTCTTAAGGCTATTTCAAACAATGAAGAACAAAAATAAAAGTACATGATTTATAGCACTGACAAATGCAAATGTCAATGCAAATTTTATTTTATTTTTAATTAGATACCACACACAGGTAAAGACATTCAAAAGCTATGAACATTTCAATTTAAAAAATTATATGGCTAATCACCTATTGGAATTTGATTCACCAGAATGGCTGTTAAGGTGCTAGAAAAAGTTATCGCAACTCAATCTAGAGTTAAAGTTTTAAAAAATATCATGCCATTATCATGGATGGTGAAGTTTCTTGTATTATTTTTATAATGGAAAAAATTCTAAAAAATACTAAGCTTCAAAAAAAATAGTAACAAATAAAACCATCAAGAGAAAGTAAAGGTTGCCTGAAGAAAAAACTTGATCGACGTTAAAGCCAAAAGACTCTTATTTCTTTCTTGTTTTAGAATAGGAAAATGTATATATATTCAATGCTCTTTTTAATCGGTTTAGCAAACTTGAGCACCATCAAACAAAATCATATGCATATATCAATAAAATAAACCCATAGATTCAATGCATTAACAAATGGCAAAAGAAAAAAAATGAACTAAATTGTAAATAGAACAAAAGAAATCAAACTTGAGGAAAAGGAAGATTTGGAAATGTACTTGTGGACATCTTAGAGTTTTTGGAGGAAAATAGTACTCACATACAGTGAAATAGCCCAAGAGCATAGAATTAGAAAAAAGAATATTGCCTCAAAGAAAAGAAAAAAAATTCTAACGGAAAACAGTCCATCTAAAATCACCATAAACACAATTGTAATTTACTAAAACCAAGGAAATTTTGATCTAGATGCAAATAATAAAATTTTGGCAAAAAGGAAAATTTGTCACAAAACTATAAGGGTAGAGTAATTTTGACATTAAACTTCTTTTTACAAGCAAATTTGCCATTGATCTTTTTGAAAGGTATAAATTTGACATCAGTGTTTTATGTTAGGAACAAATCTACCATTGACTGTTAAAATTGCTTAGCGTGGCAAATGTGAAAAAAGTGAGAAAAATGCAAGTTTCAATTCTAAGTTTCATTCACCTAACATCCTAGTCCCTAAGGTTCTAAATCTATTATTTTCATCATCGTCTTCATTCTAGCAAACCCCAATACCTTTTGCCACCTTCCACCCTTTCTGCCATTGGCACTACCACCACTCTTCCACCTTCACACATCCTAGCAATGTTACCAGAAATGTTCCTTAGAATAAACCTTGATCAAGTAAGGTTCGATTGATGCTGTGAGACTAAATTTAGATGTGTTTCAATTCTAAAATAAAGGATCGATGGTAGCAACTTTATTGGAGGGTTGTTTGGCTATAATAAGGAAGTAAAAAATAAGAAGGCATATAAATGGCGAGGGTTGTGATCAAACACATGTTTTGACTCATTTAGATGTTGTGGAAGGTTTAGGTTGCTAGGGTTAAGGAGAAAACTTTTAGGGATTAGTTTAAGAATTGTGCCATAGAATATTCTCTGAAGAAATGGAATGTTTCTACCATTTAATGGCCAGTAACAAAATTGGCCACAACAAAAATATTAGTGGCAAATTTACTTACAAAAAAAATTTAGTGGAAAAATTACTCTGTCCTTGTAGTTTTTTTGGAAAATTTGCCTCCTTGGTCATAAAATTTCTTTAGGAATATTATTGAGCTTGGTGTTTTTTTCTCGAACCAAGCACTAATTGTAGTGGCCAACTTCTTCTTTATCCCGATGTTGACATAGTGAGAAAAGATTAAACATGAACTAAAGTTGATTCATAAATCATCAAATACATGAGTTGTCAATTAAGAAGCTAGGTTTGGAAAATGTGATCTCCAAGGACTTATCAAACTAAAAGAAGAACAAAAATAAAAAAGAAACTCCATACTTGATCACACAAATCAGCTCCCCACTTCTTCTCTCTATATATGCCTCACTCTCCTTTCTTTTTAATATGTCCAATGCCGAAACACTAATTTCAATTTCCTCTATTCTTTGTCAATTTTTTTAGAAAACTGAAGTAGACACTAGGGGACAATGAGGCCACTAATTATTCAGAATTTGAAGGGCATGGTCATCAAGGAGAAAAGAGATAGGGAAATGCGTCGGATCCTGGAGTAAGAAGTTGAAGACCTCCTTCTAGTCCTTCACATTTTTTATGTGCTAGTTGTCATGATACCCCATAGCATTCATTTCATCTCTCTTAACCTTCATCTTTTCCTCTATCAATTGTTTGAAAAACTCTTTTGCCACCATTCGAATCCTCTCCAACAACTACGTCGAGATTAAAAACCCCCCATTTCTGGCACACACCTTCAATCACAGGGACAAGTTATTCTGGTAACGATGAGAGGCTTATCAATAGGACTTTGAGGGTCTTGGGCAAATTTGGCCTATGTTTTATGGATTGGATGAAAGTTGGATAAGCCTTTCCCATGGTGGCCCTTTGATTTTAGTTTGTATACAAGATGGCAAAGTGAGAAAGAATTGACAGTGGTAGGGTTTATATCTTGTGGCTAGAGAGTGCTTGTGAGGGGAAAAAAATCTAATATATAAAATAATAAAAGGAAAGGAATGAATCAACACATAAAAGGTAAAACCTTTTAAACTTAAAAAGATGAAACGTACCATTCATTAAAGGGTAATAATGGCATTTAGGTTCCCTTAGTTTTAATGTAGGAAATTTTTATATTTTCATTTTTTATGCATTTTTATATGCCTAAATAAAAAAGAAAAAGGATAGATGTCAACTCATCAGGATCTCTCCAAAAGAAAAGACCAAAACCTCTCTAGAGATTGTCTTGCTTATATGTGTGTGTGTGTGTGTGTGTGTGTGTGTGTGTGTATTATTAGATATTCTTGTTTTGATGGGTTAAAGCCAGGCCCATTTTTTGGATTTGGTTCAAAGTTGACTCAGAATAGCTCTACTCTTGTCTCTATATGTTGGCCCAAACTTGACCCAACTATTCATCTAGCTTAACCTTGAACCAAACTTGAGAAGTTCAATTTTAGAATTCAAAAATTTTGTTGTCCCGATTTTGCCCTTCTTCTGGCCTCTATCGTCATTAAACCCATCTATCCATGCCTTTCACTCTTCACCTTTGCCACACAACAAACCATAATTCTTGGCCACCCCTACGTAATCAACCCCACATCTACTGCTAATTGTCATTGTCTTTTGTTTGACCTTGATCTTTGCCTTTTGATTAAGTGGTTCCACTCCATAGCAGTTTCTATCACCCAACCTCCTTGGTTTCTCCCTACTGATCGCTATCCTTATACTCATTTTTGCTTGGTTGCCCACCTCTAAGATACCAGTTTTATGCTGTTCACCATTCATCTCTTCTAAACTGTTAGTGTTGTGCCCAAAAGCCAATCATGAGATGATTGTATTTTTGCACATTAAGTCATAATATTTTATTAAGGTATTCATCCAACAATTATGTTTGTTATTTTGTTTCTATGTAACATAATAAACATAATTGTAACCCTAGAATAATGATATTCTCAAATGTCCCTGGTCTAGTATTATTGTGAAGCGAGTTACAATAATACATAATGACTAGCATATGTAGAGGCTAATATGAGATATGTAGCCTACATATGGGTACAAGTTGGAGAACTTGTTATTGGACTGACCTACCATGAGAACGCTACATGGATCGTTATATAAGTGTCATAAGTGATGCTCATAGTGATCATGGTATATGTAGTCCTTTGACCTAAGATCATCAAGGTTCCCTACATGTGAGTCATATACTTTGATACTTCCCTTTGTTGCTCATAACTGAGTGAACTTGAAGGAGGTCATTGGGTATGTCACATATCATGCGGAGGGATTTGTATGATCAAGATGGGATTTGTCCCTCCTATGTAACGGGAGTGATATCTTTGGGCCCCTTGATAGAGTAAGACTTAGAAAATGCATGGCCATGCTTGGATGAGTTGATATATGATATCAATGTCATCAATTTAAGTTAGTCTACTCGGTAATCAAGAAACCAAAAATTGGGCTATACGAGAGTGACACATTCTATGTCTCATGCCTAGTCTTGATATCTTAGACAAAGGGACAATGACATATATGGGTAATGATCATAAAGGTTTAGTCGAATCACTGACAATCTTATCACTTGGGTAGCAATGATGTTTTGTTAGACACCGCTCGCTGCTTATGATCATAAATGTGATTTATGATCATTGCCAACGTGGTAAGAGCCTATTGGGTCATACACATAGAGCTATTTGGATTATTAGATTGCATGGGCTAATTATTTGGGTTATGGTTTCATAATAATTTCGTATTAATAATGGGACCAAAAGTTTAGCCATTATCAAGCCTGAAATTAAAGCCTAATTGGATTAAGGCTTTAAAACCTATTAGGCCTAGAAGTTGAGTCTCACTATAAATACAACTTATAGTGAGAAATTTGCTGCTTTTGGCCTAGTCTCCCAAAAGAGATAGCCACACTCTTCTCTTGCTATTCCTTGGAGGACGAAAGCTAGCACTATGAGCATAAGAGAAACACATTTGTCGGGACGTGGTGGAAGCGTGGTGATCCTGAGAGGCTTGTGTGGATACCATAGAGAGCTTGAACACGTCAACTGTTCAAGTTTTGTGATTCAACTCTACAGTTGGGTGAGAGATCTCAACCGAAATTAGGTATGAAAATTTTTTAACACCTGGTTTACCTTGTGTCACTTGGATCCTGAAGGGTGTTATTTAAATTTCGTTACACTTGTTTGGCTCCCAAAACTCTACATAAACAACATTGAATTTCCATCCAGGACAGATAGATCAGTAGTCCATTTGCCCAACTTTAGCCTCTTTCTAAATTGAAGTTTAGATATCTGACATGACTTATGAGAAGGGCTACTGAAAGAGAGTGAGAGATTCTAAGACTGAGAGTTAGGAAGGTGATGGACACATGACTTTGAGATCTTTTGCAAGCTTCAACAAATGTTACCAACTCCTTAAATTGAACAAAGAAATTAATAGAGAAGGAATCAAAAGAAGTTGAAATCAAAGTATAGGATAAGAAAAGAATTGCGGAAGTAAAGTTAGAAGAAATTTGAAGTACTACACTAGTTCATCTAAGATTCATTTAGGATAGATATGTTCCAAAGAACTCAAGAGAAGAGATTTCCCACTGTAAAATTAACTAAAGTCTACAGTGTTTATAAGAGAAAAGGCATCCTTTTATAGTTGTAGTACGGTACGCGTAAACATTAATAAAAATTCCTAAGTTTAATTACACCAGGGGTCCTAATTAGAAAACTTAGAATAACTAGGAATAATAATGCTAAAATTCTTAGGAGTAATAAATCAATAAAAATTCCCAAATAACTAGTGTAAAGGACATAACCAAGCTATAGGAAAGAATTCTAAGTCCAATTTTAAAAGTAAAAAACATGTTAGATCCATGTAGGTCCATATAGGCTTCCATTGGGCATGGTGGAACAAACACTTAAGCATTTGAACTCTTTTCCATCTTGGGTAGATTATAAGGTCAGAATATAAATAATTCTTCATGAAATTCATTTTTTTGCTCATAAATGCTCCATAGGTTTAAACATGAGCCCATCTAGTGTGAATTTTCACTATAGAGGTAACAGTAAAAGTGGGAAGTTTAGGCTAGGCAGGAGTAGTCTGAAAGCTTCAGAGATGGTGAATAGGTGGTCCTATAACAAAAGATAACATCAAGTCCCTAGGATATTTTTTCTAGGGGAAACCCTTCGACGATCAAGTCAGTTTTCTAGGAAAAGTTGATGATAACAATATGTGAAGTGAATTTTTCATACCATGGGATTGGTGAGGGGAGCTTCTTTATATAGCTTTAGAGAATCCGAGTAGATCATTGTTGAATAAGAAATTATCCTATAATCTAGGGATTTTGTTTCCAGCCTCATCGGTTTCCTTTTGAATCCATCTAAAGCTAGGCCTCATTATGGGTCTTCTCACTATGGGTTGTATGCAAGCCCTGTGCACTATCAAGAAGTCTCTTCCCTTTGGAAAATGTAGATTTAGGCCTAAAATTTTTTGTGGGGTACGATGCCTCTCTTCAGCATCTTTGGGTTTTCTTTATTGGTCATCAGGTAGTCAAGGTGAGATGCTTTTTTCTCTAACGTAATGCTCTTTTCAACAACTTTTAGAGGAAGGCATCAATATGTCATAAAATTGTAGTGAGTTAATGATAACTATCCATCTCTGCCATACATGGTAGGCTCAATGGTCAGGTTGGGAGGCAAAATGATGCCTATTAAATACTTTTTTAGGAATGTGATCGAGCATGAATTTTCTAGCGGCTATGCTTTGCCATCTTTCCACTCATTATAAGCTTGAGTTTTCTCTCACAATGATGGCAGTTTCCCAAGGAAGCTACCCTAAGGGTCACAATTTCCCCTATAAATAGGGTAGGGTTTTTAACCTTTTTTTTTTTTTACTGTTTCATTGCCTCTACTCTCTTTGCCTCTTTGTGTTTTATTCTGCTCCCTCTCCAAGTTCTCTATTTGACATTGCTTAGATTATTTCTTTTAATCTTTTTTTTTCTTTATAGTAAAGCAATTATGTTCAAGTAATGAATTTTGACTCTTTTTGCATGTTTTCATTATGCTGATTTGGTTGTATTCTTAGTTTCTTTTTGGCTTGGATTTTTTTTTGTGGTACTGCTTGTTGGGCTTTCTTTTTTATTCCATTATGTGTTCTTCACTATATGAGGGCTCTGAGAGGCATAAAGCTTATCATGGGCTACCCTAGTGGCTAGAGTTCGTAGAGGGGAAAGAGAACTTTGGGCAGTTGTTCCTGAACCCCTGTACAAAAATAGAGGAGACTATGCTTAGGTGGGAAGTAATTAATAGGGCATATATGTCTTATCTTGACATGGTGAATCTAGTCTAATGAGTTCCAGGGCAGAAGGCCCATTGGTGGAGTCATTTGAGGTTGCCGTCAAAGACTAGCGAGTCTACAGGATCCTGTGAGCCATACTTGTTGTGTGTTTATTCTTTCCATCATAGTGCCATTTATTAGGATGATCTTAGCTCAATTTTAATCCTCTATAGATATGGGTAGTCATGCTAGGGAGTATTTGAAGCAACAAAAGAGCATCATCGATGAGCTAGTCAATGTCCATAAGCTCTAAATTTTACCAGTAAGGCAATTCATGCTTCCAGCGTCAAGGGGGATGCATCTGCGACTCTTACTTCCAAGTTAGCACCCCTAATGGTGCAACTGGAGCAGTACCCTTCGAGCGAGGGGCCCTAATTGGTTTGCAAAAGGAGCCATTCTTGGTTTCCAAGAAGGTCAAGACTTCATAAAGCGGGAGCGATGGTATAATTCATTCACTTGATGATTTTTCCTTCTTCAATGACATCGATTTGACATTGTTATGTGCTAATTGTGGATCTTTCCATCCAGCCTCTCTCATAAAAGCATCCAAGGGAGAGCGGCCTCCCATTTGTCATGGCCGCATCCCAGCAGTTGTCAAATAGAACACCGGGGACTTTACCTCAAAGAGTGTTAAGGCCTCCTTTTCCACCTCTGTAGGCCATTATTCATATGGGGGTTGTTCCATAGAGGGCCCTTGGAGGGGAATCAGTATGGGTAGCCCAGTACGGGTCTACATCTCTTAGCAAAGTAGTGGTTTACTATAAGCTCTAAAACCTAGTCCCCGAATGGGCGCAGGCACAAAAATATAGTTTGGTGCAAATGGGGATCTTACCAAACCAAGTATTCAATCCCTAGTTGGAGGTGGGCCTGAAGGATTCTATTCTGAAGGACTGGACTGACATCACCTACCATATTCTAGAGGGGTTAAGGACGCCCAGGGATTTTCACTATTTTGCCAATCTTCATTGGGGGTACGGTGCCCAATTGATGAATGTGGTAGTTGGCCTCCTTTAGGTACATCTGCTATTGTTTTTCATTATCATACTTTTTGCATATGAACTCTTCTTCACAATTATTTTTTGTGCAAGAGGTCATCGTCACCTTTCTCTTTGGGGAGAGGTGCATTGCCCAGAAAACGGTGATACGGACATTGACCATGTAGGTTGACGGATTTAAGTCATTGAATGTGGTGCTAAACAAGGAGTTCTCAGTGGAGTGCACTACTCGCAAGGCACTAATGAGGGACTTCATGAGATGATGCCAGAGAAAGAGAAGTAGGAGAAACTAGATAATGACTTGGCTTAGAAGCTCTATGAGTCAATGGAGGCTTTTCACAAGGTTTAAGAGAGTCAAATCTTGGCTTTTTTTTAGGCCTTACAACTGAGGGTTCATTTGGAGACCACCAAGAAAAAATTATTGGCTATCTAGGAAATCCTTCAGCTGGGTCCATGGGCTCTTCAATCTGAAGCCAGCTTGAGTTCAACTGTTGATACTCCTTTCTTTGATTAGCTTGAGTGAATCAGTGGGGTCACTTAGAACGCACAAAAAAAGCATCAAGGGCTTCACTAGAAAGATAAAGCCCACGTCAAGGGGCTTGTGTCAGCTACCAAAGCACTGGAAAGAGGGCTCGACAAGGGTGCCTTTGAGGAGTTCAAAGATAGTTTTTTTTCTTGTCACTTCCAGGTTGATCAGAAGCATCAGAACTTGGACCTTTCTTTTCTTTTTGCTTGCATAGAGTTGGGTCCAAATTTTCATGCATGGTGAAAAAAAGGGAAGGTAGGTGTAGTGCCCTATGAATAGGGATTAGTGGCAATGGAAACCAAGAAGGTTCCATTAGAGGATGAATTTTATGTGTCCCCCATTCTAATGTTTTTGGAAGTACCTCTTGCATCTGACCAATCCTAATGTTAGCAAGAGGTACATTCATAAGCCTTGGGGGTTGGTGGGCACTACTTCTATGAGCTTTGGCATGATGACACTTGCCCACATATGATTTATGCTTTCCCCTTAGTTCACCCTACATATGATTCATGCTTCCCCATCAAAAGTCTGCAACAGAAAATGTTCTTCCCAGTAGCTGACTTATTTGGGCTAGTGTCTAATTCATGCTTTCTTATTTTGTAAAGAAAAGGAGCTTTGAAAAGATGTATTTGTTTAGATAGTTAATAAACTCTTTTTATTCATCCATAGTTTTTTAGTTAGCTATCGTTTCTTATTTGTGCATCTTTTTCCATCATTTTAAATAATCTAGCTTAGCCTCGGATAACCCTTGGGGCCATTTCCCCAATGGCTAGCCTCATATAAAGGTTTTCCTTTGGTGTTTTACTCATCTTAAGTTTGGCTAAGCCGTCTATGTGGCCTCATCATTTCATCAATTATAAATTGATGAATCCAATAATCGTTACTTAGAATCTAAGCTTAGGTTCTTGTTTCTTGGTGGCATGTTCAAGGGCTTCACATGTCGATCCATCAAAATTTATTGATGACTAAATTTGAAGAAAGAATTAATGCCTTCATTAAATTGTTTGTAAAAAGTAGGGTCATTGGTCATCGGAGTGGTAAGTCCTAGGTATTGTCCTACCGTCAAAATCCAATAATTCAAAAAACACATTTCCTAGCTTCATTTTGTACCAAGAAAGGTCCATCCCAATTTTGCCTTAACACTCCTTGTCCTGGGTGCCATCCTGCTAGTTCAGCTTTAACAAGGGCTATTCTTCCTACCTAGATCACCTTTTTCTTAACTTTCCTATCATGTGCTAGGGTTACTCATTCTTTAAAAGCTCTTAAATGAACTTGGGCATTTTCCCTTAGTTCTTCCAAAAGGTCCAATCTTCCTTCTAGTGATTTATCATTCTCTCTAGGATTAAATGTTTGGACCTGTAGGGTGGAGTGTCTGATTTCCTCAGGTATGATTGCCTCTATCCCATAAACCATAGCAAAATGGATTTTGCTTATTAGCCTTTGTGGTGCAATTCTATAGTCCCACAGAACACTAGATAGCTATTCTGCCCACTTTCCCTTAGCCTCACCTAGTCTTTTCTTCATTCTTTCTTTTATGGTCTGGTTAGTGACTTCAATTTGCTCATTTGACTGTGAATGGGCTATGAGGGTTAAGTAAAGATGAATGCTTTGGTGTCAGCGAATCTATAGACCTACTAATTATTGAACTACTTACCATTATCTGTAATGGTGGCTTATGGTAATCCAAATCGACAGATTATATTTTTCTATAGAAATTTTATGATTTGAGTTATCAAGGGCTCTACCTCCACTGACTTAATAATGTAGTTAGTAGTTACGATGTAATACTTCACTTGCCTAGGTGCGATAGGGAGTGCTCCAATTAGGTTAAGGCCTTACACAATAAAGGGCCAAGGTCAGCTGCCAGTGAAATGCCAAAATATGGCAACCTTTATATACGAGAATTAAGCTGGCAAGAGTGGCATCATTGAATGAATCTTCTAGTATCCCTACGAATTGATGGCCAAAAATATCCTTGCCTTAATGCCTTATGGGCTAGGAAATCCCCACCAATATGCATTCCATAATCCCCTTGATGGATTTCTCTTTGGACTTCTTGTCCTTCTTAGGGTGTCAAGCATCTTTCTAAGGGCGAAGCGAATCCTCATTGGTATAATTCAATTCCTATGATTATTAACCTTCTTAACTACATTTATGTCTTCCTTTGTTCCTCAGGTGTCCTGTTCAAGGTCCCGGTCTTAAGGTCTAGCTATATCTGTTATCTCAAATCATACATGAGGGGCCTGGTGATCTAATAAGCAGATCGACAGTTACATAAGCTCTTCCATCAAGGTTTTCTCTCAACCTTTTGATGGGGGCATCAACCCTCTTATTTTGGACCCATAGAATTTTTTAGGCCTGGATGAGATTGAATGTTTGCATTAAACTCAACTAAGTTCAAGTACTTACACAGAGTTGGATCTCTACCTCCTATAGCTCTGGTGCCTTGGTTCATGATCAGTTGTGAGTCTCTTTTTATTTGCAGACATCATACCCTAACTCAACCTTCCATTCATAGCCTTGCTAGGAGGGCCCCATACTCGACTATGTTCTCTGTAACTGGGAGCCATAATTTAATTCTAATTGTGGCCTCCATGCCAAGTGGTCCTTGTACTATGACCCTAGTGCCTTGGTAATCTAGACTGGATGCTCCATCAATATACATTTCCTATGGTAGGACATCAAGCTAATGCTTTTCTTGAGTATTTTTCGCAAGGATCATCTTTGCGACAAAGTTAGCTAATGTTTGAGCTTTGATGGCCCATTGGGGTTTGTATTGGATGTCAAATTCCCCAATTCAATACACTATTTGGCTATTCTTCCATATTGGTCTGGTTTTTGAAGAATATCTTGGAAAGGAAATTTCATCTTTACAATGATCTTCTACATATGAAAATAGTGCCTCAACTTTCTAAATGCTATTATGAGGGCAAAGATGACTTTTTAGAGGCTGGGGTATCGTGATTTGGCTCATTAGAGAGTACAATTGATATGGTATATTGGCTATTGCTTTGGCCCTTGTTCTTTAATGAGAATAGTGCTGATTGAGCCCTCTATGACAGCTAGATACAGGATGAGAAGTTTGTCAGGCCTCAGGCCCTAGTTGTTTCAGTGTAGGTAGTTGTCATAAATATTCCTTGATTTGCTTAAAGCTTCTTAGCACTCTTTTTTTTTCCCTGTTCAAATACCACCTCTTTTTAAGTATCCAGAATAGGGGTAGCAACAATCTATGAACTAGCACATGAAATGGCCCAGGGCGGTTAGTCTTCTCGCTAAGTTTTGGACATCCTTCTTATTTTGGGTGTCGGGCATTGCTAGTATTGCTTCAATTTTATTGGGGATTGCATTGATCCCTCTTTCGGAGACCATATACTTGAAAAACCTTCCTACCCTAACCCTAAAAGTACACTTCTAGGGGGTTTAACCTCAAATTAAACTATTTTTGAAATGATCATATTTAGCTATGTTTTCTATAGGTTTTTTCTTTATATTTCCTTGTCTTTTGATGTGTTTATGTTAGAATTTGGTGTTGAATTGGTTCATATTTCATTTTTAGGATATGATTAAGCTTCAATTGGGTTAAGAAGGATTTCTGCAAGGTTTTGGAGTTGAATTAAAAGTTTTGGCAAAATTTGTAGCAGACATACCTCGATACACACCTCTGTTCCAATGTTACACACTCGTGTCGAGGCGTCATGACCATGATCTAAGCCCTGTCATTAATTTATGAGAGTTTAAGTTCCACATATGTAACATAGCCTTAAACCCATCCTTGTTCCAAATCATTTTCAACTGCTGTTAGGATTTTTTTGAGTTACTTCGTCAAAAAAGAGAGAAGTGTGGAGGGGAGCGAGAAAACACAGAAAAAATAGAATTTTCATGAGAAAATGCCGCAGAGGTTGTTTTGATGATCAACACGATTTAATGTGCATCGAGTCAAGGGTTTTTTTGGAGGAAAAATAATTCAGAGATGAGGACTTCTTTTCCTAGCTTTTCTTTGTTTATGTTGCGTTTATTTTACTACACTATGAGCTAAACTTTCCTACTCATACTTAGAGTAAATGAACCCTGATATGATTTTCTGATTGTGATTATGTTTAGTTCAATATGATTATATTTTTCTTACGATCCATCCAATGTGATTTGTTGCATTGATTACTTGTAGCTAGCCCATTAATTCAATGTGGGATGATAAACATATACTGGTAATATCCTGTGTGTTTGTTGTGGATCATTGTTGGGTAGAAGGCATAGTATCATAACCGGGAGTAAAAGGTGCAATATAATACCTTCGGACTAGAGTGAAACCTAGTAGTTGGGTCGTAGGACTGGTCATGCATTCTTAGGAAGCACAATAGGCCTAAACACCCTATTGGTAGCATAAGAATAAGGATTAGTGTAACAAGAATAATAGAGAGCTAATCTAAATTAGCTAGTACTCCACAGTCCAAGTTAATTATAATATTGTTAAACAGAAGTAAAAGCAACACAATGGATTTTTAGGGGGATTCATATCTAAGTGTGAAATTTCTTATTATTGGTTATTTGATTGCTTTCTGCTACCAGTAGTTGGTTAGTTATTATTTTTATTACATTAATTAGCTTAGTTTAATTCATAGTTAGTAGTTAATGAAAACTTCTAAATTGTAATGTAGATAATAGGGAAAGGTTGAGTATGGTAGACAACTCTGTTCTTTGGGAAAAATGATCTTTATACTTGCCACTACTATACCTAATGATAAGTGCATTTGCCAGATATTTGACATAACCACATTATTCATTAGTGTAGTGGGAAGGGTTTTGTGTGAACTATGAATAAAAACATTAAGTTTTTGGTGCCTTTTCTAGGGACATTTGTTGAGATTACTATGTGAAAGATTAATCTTTATTAATCTAGCTATTTATTTTATTGTAGTGTTTTTTCTTGAATTTTTAGTTTATTGTTAATTTACTTATTTCCTGTTATTTTCTTGTAGGAGATTTTTGTGCATGACTCGTAACCATCCTGGTGAAGTTGTTAAAGATGACCTAAAAATTGAAAGAACTTTGAGAAAACTTCTGTCTATAAGAGGTACTGAGTCATAACCATTATATCCTAAAGTAGAGGAGCAAGGGGAAGATCAAGAGTAATTAATCATGAAAGATCACAATCAAGCAAGGACTGTGTTACAATATGCTAAGCCTTCTCTTGAATGGATGAAATCAAGCATTGTTAGACCTCCCATCAGTGTTAACAATTTTTGAGATCAAGCCAAATATTTTTCAGATGGTAAAGAATTGCGTTCAATTTGATGGTTTGGCAGATGAAAAACCTAATACTCATATATTGCTAGTTTCCTAAAACTTTGCGATACTTTCAAAATTAATGGAGGCAGTGAAGATAACATTCAGTTGAGGTTGTTCATATTTTCATTGAGAGGAAGAGTAAAACAATGGTTGACTTCACTTTCAAGAGGTTCTATTGCCACTTGGAATGCTCTTGCAGAGAAATTTTTATTGAACTACTTCACTCCAGCTAAGAATACAAGGTTTTGTACTAATATTTCGGCTTTCAGCTAGATGGATTAAGAAACATTATATGAAGCTTGGGAATGGCTCAAGGATTTGTTGAGAAGATGTCCACATCATAGATTACCTATGTCAATGTAAGTACAAATATTCTACAGTGGTCTAAGTTATGCTCCAAATAAATGATTAATGTGCCAACTGGTTGTACTCTCAATAACAAGACACTTGAAGCAGCACAAGAATTGATTGAGAAAATGGTTATGAATCAATGGCAATCATTGTCAACAGTTAGAACAAGTAGACCAATTGCAGTTCAAAATTTTAATGCTTATTCAGTTTAGCAAATCAAGTTGAAGCCTTGACAAGGGAGTTCAAAAATTTTGCTACTAGCTAGAAGTAAGCTATTGTAATGTATTATCATGATTACAGAGGGGAGCCACCAACTTAGAATTGTCATATGAACAAATGAAGAAGTAGGAATGAATATGTAGATATTATTGGAAATTTCTTTAGATCACAAGGAAATGGCTATTCTAGACTGAGGTGGAAGAGTTACTCAATTAATAGTTGGGGAGATCGAGGAAGAAACATGAATTTTTAGCGTTCATCTTCCTATGCAATTTTTGAAGAGGTAGTGATGGGATTTATGGGTAATATTCAAGCTTAATACCAAAGTCTCAAGGATATTATGGAGAAGCAACAGTTGTTGTTTTAGAAAGAGATGGATCAGATGTCACAAACTGTGATAGAAATCAACAAGGCAATTATGACATGAGTAAATGAATATTTGCAGGCTATTGCTATTTGAAGTGGTAAGGAGTTGATGGCTAGAAAGAGTGATGAAAGAAAGAAGCCATTAGAGACAGAAAAACAACATCAAGAATTCCAGCAAGAGTTCATTACACCGCACAAGGAAGAAGTACTACCAGAATTAGCAAGGAAGAAGGAGGAAGTTAAGGAGTATTAACCACCTTTAATATACCCTTCTATTTATAAAAAGATAAAGATGAAGCACAATTTACTAAAGTTTTGGCTATGTTTAAACAATCTTATATTAATATTCCTTTTATAGAAGCTTTAGAACAGATGTCGCTCCATACAAAGTTTCTAAAGGACATCTTAGCTAAGAAAAAGAAGTTGGAAGAGTTGTCTTCAGTAATCTTGAATGAAGAATGCTCAACCATCATTCAGAATGACATACCAAAAAAGATCAAAGATCCTGAGAGTTTTACTGTCCCTTGTACTATTGGTCATTTAGTAATTGGTAGAGCTTTAGTAGATTTGGGTGCTAGTGTGAATTTAATGCCTTATACTTTATTTAAGAAGTTGGAATTAGAGGAACCTAAACCCCACTAGAATGACCATTCAGTTTAGATGACAAGTCAGTTAAGTATCTTAGAGGAATAATTGAGGATGTTCGAGTAAAAGTTGACAAGTTTATTATTCCCCCTAACTTTGTTATACTGGAGAGGGATATGCATTCGCATGTGCCTATGATTCTAGGATGACTTTTTATAGCATCTACTAGTGCATTAATTGACATTCAAAATGGTAAACTAGTTTTAAAGATAGGCATAGAAGAAGCCGCTTTTCATATTTTTGATAGTATGAAAAATACTCTTGATAAAGATAATACTTGTTATTCTTTGCATTCTATTGACACTAAAGTTGCTTGTTGCTTTTAGGAATGTACCTTGAAGGATTAATTGGAAGTATGTATATTCCAAGAAGACAAGTTCAAAATTGACACCCCAAAAAAAGAAGAGCAAGTAGTTTAATTGGAAACCAAAGGAATTTCAGAAGGTAGAGAAAATGAAGAATGAATCACTTCAAGATTAGTAAGGGGAAAAACCTCAACTGAGGAGTTACCAAATTTGGAGCTGAAAAGGTTACCTGATCATCTAGAGTATGCCTTTTTTTTGGCACTAAAGTCTAAATTACTAGTGATTATCTCCATTTTGCTGAGTGTGGAGGAAAAAGAGAAAGTTGTTGGAAGTGCTATAAAAGCAAAAGGGAGTCATAGCTTAGTCTATCACTAACATAAAGAGGTGAAACCCTTCCTATTGCACACACAAAATTTTGAGAGAGGAGAACCATAAGCCAATAGTGTAACCACAACAAAGATTGAATCCAAATGTCAATGAGGTAGTGAAGTTTGAAGTAATAAAGTTGTTAGATGATGGAGTCATCTACCTTATTTTAGATAATGTATAGGTAAGCCTGGTTCAAGTTGTGCCCAAGAAAGGAGAATGATTGTTGTCCAAATTGAAGAAAATGAGCTTATTCCTACTCAAACAATTACTAGATGGAAAGTGTGTATCAATTATAGAAAGCTCAATGAGGCCACTAGAAAGGACCACTTTCCACCATTTTTGTTTGATTTAATGTTAGAATGTTTAGTTGGTCACGCTTATTACCATTTTTTGGATGACATGTTAGGTTATTTCCAGATCTTGATTGCTCCTGAGGATCAAGAGAAGACTATATTCACTTGCCCTTATGACAAGTTTGCCTATAGTAGAATGCTTTTTGGCTTGTGTAATACCCTTGCTACCTTTTAGAGATGTATGGTTGCAATTTTTGATGACCTAGTGGAAGAAATCATGGAGGTATTTATAGATGATTTTTTGGTTCATGGTGATTCATTTGATAAATGTCTCTATAATCTAGATAAAGTTTAGACAGATGTGAAAAAACCAATCTAGTACTTAATTGTGTGAAGTGTCATTTTATGGTTTAGGAGGGTATAGATCTTGGTCACAAGATATCTAGTAAGAGTATAGGAATAAATAAGGCAAAGATAGAAACAATCTCAAAACTACCACCATCATCTTCAGTTAAAGCAATTAGAAATTTTCTTGGTCAAGCAGGTTTCTATAGACTATTTATTAAGAAATTTTTTAAGATATAAAAACCATTTACCCATTTGTTGGGCAAGGATGCAATTTTTGACTTTAATGGTGAGTGTTTGTCTGCCTTTAATGTTTTGAAGGATTGTCTAACTAATGTACTGATAATGGTATCGCCTGAGTGGTCTCTTCCATTGGAATTAATGTGTGATGCTAGTGATTGAGCAGTACGTGCAGTTTTGGATCAACATAGAGATAAACACTTTCAACCTATACACTACACCAATGAGACACTAGCTAGTGCACAAGGAAAATACACCATTACTGAAAAAGAGTTATTAACTATTGTTTTTGCTATCGATAGTTTTGTTCGTACTTGCTCTTATCTAAGGTTATTGTGTATACTGACCACTCTGCTTTAAAGTATTTATTAAATAAGTATGATGCAAAGCCAAGATTAATCGGATCGGTTCTTGTACTACAAAAGTTTGATTTACAAATCTTAGACAAAAAGGGTGTAGAGAATCTAGTTGCGGATCGTTTTTCCTAGTTTGAAAATCCTAAAAGGGAAATAGTAAAGGATAGGGACATCAACGATTCGTTTGTAGAAGAACATCTCTATGTGCTTAATTCTAAATATGTAGATCAGCCTTGGTTTGCTGACTTTGCTTATTACCTTATATGCAGGGAGTTACCCAGGGACATGATGTATCAAGAAAAGAAAAAAAAAATCTTTTCAGAGCTAAAATATTACTTTTGGGATGAACCAGGTTGTTTAGAATTTGTGCAGATCAAATCATTCGGCAATGTGTAGCCTACCCAAATACCAAAAAAATACTCGAGCATTGTTATAAGAGACTGGTTACAGATAATTTTCGTGGCAACACTATAGCACAGAAGGTATTAGAGTCCAGGTTCTACTGGCCTTCCTTATTTAAGGACGTAAGAAGGTATGCAACCTCGTGTGATAGTTGTTAAAGATTTGGCAATATTTCTTAAAAATATGAAATGTAGTAACATTGAATCCAAGTATGTGAGTATTTGATACTTGCGGATTTTATGGGTCCCTTTGCATCATCCTTTGGGAATAAGTACATTTTAGTGGTAGTGGACTATGTATCTGAATGGGTAAAAGCATGAGCATTGCCTATAAATGATGTGAGAATCATAGTTAAGTTCCTAAGGAAGTTGTTCACTTGATTCAAAACCCCAAGAGCCTTCATTAGTGACAGAGGAAGCCACTTATGTGACTCTTAATTTGAGAAAGTGCTTAGTAGATTTGGGGTCACCCATAGAACGACTACTACTTATGACCCAAAAGCTAGTAGTCAAGCCAAATCATCTAATAGATAAATTAAGCGTATACTAGAAAAAGTGGTTTCTATGTTTAGGAAGGATTGGTTTTTTAAGTTAGATGACATACTATGGGCATACCGAATGGCATATATGACACCTATTGAAACCTCCCCATATTAACTGGTCTTTGGAAAAACATGTCACTTATCGGTGAAGTTGGAACATAAAAGCATACTGGGCCATAAAGAATATTAACCTAGATTTTGAGCATGTAAGTGAAAAATGTTTGTTGTAGCTTAACGAGCTTGATGGATGGAAGAATGTAGAATGGTCGAATGTAGCATATGAAAACTCCAGAATTTATAAAGAGAAGGTGAAAAATGGCATGATGCAAGGGTAAAGTAGGGGAAAGAGTTTCAAACTGGGGATCAGGCATTAATTTACAATGCTTGGCTATGACTTTTCCTAGGTAAGAATAAATCCCGTTGGTTAAGGCTATTTATAATAATGAAAGTTTTTCCTTTTGGTGTTGTGGAGATTAGGCACCCCCGAAAAGGTACATGAAAGGTGAATGGCCATCGAGTTACATGATATTTTGGAGGCCATATACTTGACATTCATTAAGGAGACATCACACTTAACGGCCCTAGGTTTAGCTATAACTGAACAACATCCATTGTGTTAGGTTGATGAAGATAAACCAAGCGTTTCTTTGGGAGGTAACCCAAGCTTTAAATTTTTCCTTAGCTTTGTTTTTGCTTCAATTTTATTATTAGTAAGTCTAATTACCTTTGGATTCTTTTGTAATATCACGATTTGTATTTTTTATGTAGGAATCTAGATCATTTTGAGAAAAATTTTGTGTTCAAAAGTGGGCAAAAAAGTTGACTTTAATTTTGGGAAAGTTTGTAAATTTTTTCTAAGTTCTAGGGGCCATACACTTCTTTTGACATGCTTATGTTCAAGGCCGTGTCACCCAACATGGTTTCAAATATAGCCATGTTTGACTTATTAAACTAATTTTCACGTAGAATTATTATTTGAGCTACAGTAGCCAAACACTGTTTGTGTCATGCCCATGTTTTAAAATGTGTTCCTCATACATGGTTTTTGTCATATGCCTATGTTCATACCTGTGTTTACAAGAAATTAAAATTCCAAAACCTAAACACAGTTGACAACATGCCCATGTTTTTAAACGTGTTCATTAAACCCAATTTTGGCCATGCCTTTGTTAGAACACATGTTCCTTTTCTGTTTTCAAAACTTCAAGTTCTAGATTGCAAACATGGCTGTTAACATGCCCCTATTTTCAACTTTGTTTGTTAAACATGTTTACATATATACCCATGTTTTTAATTGTGACTCTCATCCATTCTCAACAAGTGTTAAGTTCCAGACTTGAAACATGAGCTTGACATGCCAATGGCATACAATTTGTTCACTTAACAAAGTTTTTAACACACTCGTGTCACTAATCGTGTTACACATCTGCTGAAAACCATTTTGACTCCCAGAAAAGAAAAATTGTGAATCATGCTTGTGCACAGATTCAAGTTCATGCAACATGGTCATGGACACACCTATGTTTTTGGTAGTGTTTAGCCCTTACATAAAACACTTTAACTTCAAGTAGCTTAACATGGGTCAATACATGCCCATGTCCCATGTTGTGACAAGTAAACATGTTTGGTTACACGACCGTGTGAGGGCCTTGTGTTTCATATTTAGATCACAATAAATTTAGCTTTAGGATGACAACACAATTGTAAACACGACAGTGTTTAGGACCGTGTTTATCAATATTTTTAGTATCACGGTTAACTACGTGCCCGTGTTAGTGACCATGTTTGACCAAACCTATTTAAAACAGACTTTTAGTTTGATTTTGTGATAATAGACATACTTTTCAACTTTCTTGAGCCGTAAGATGTCTAAACACAGCTGTTTTCTCTAACTTTGATCCTCTCGAGGAATGGTTAGCCTTATTCTCCCTTAGATTCAAGTTATATCTTGATTTTGTTCTTTTCTTCACTTCTTTATCCATGGAATTAATGAAAGTTACATCTAGTTCAAAAACAACTTGGTAGGGTTCCTCTTATTTTCTCAACAGCTATGATTTGGATTAGTTGGATGAGATTAAGCTATGATTACACATGTATTATGGCCAGAAATCATTGATTATGGATGTTGTTCTTGTGGCATCAATTTACATGCGCTTCTATAAAGTAGGATCTTTTAAATTGTATCACAAGTTCTTTAGTTTGAAAAGTGTTTGATGTATTTTTTCAACAATATTATAGTGCTTTTCTAATTGTTTTTAATAAGTTTGTAGAATATGGCACTGTGCTAGGAAGAGATGGAGCACATCCCTGAGGAGATTTCCACCCGGTTTGTGTCCTTTGAGGCATATTATTTACATGAGGCTTTCGTGGAGCATGCAATTATCTTCCAACCACACTTTGACTATTTTATTACTCGTCTGTTAGAGATTCATGATACTATGGTCTATTGAGGTTGGGCACGCCTGTGTAAGCCCCCCATGTTCACCCTGATGACTCTAGTCTAGGAGTTTTATGCTAATGGCACCTTTAAGGGTTTGTGTTCTAAGGTTTCACTACGGGTGTGCATAAGGAATATTGAGCTAGATGTCTATGTAGATGACATTCATCGCCACATTGGTGTTGTTCCTACCACAGGCCGTTTTCCTCAGCTAGAGCAAGTTGAGCTTACTTAGACCCTTTGTGGTCAACTTGTTGCATGGACCATCATTCTAGGGTGCAGTACATTCATTTTGTCATCAAAGATGTTGGCCATTGTGCGTTTGTGGTTTATTTTTCTTACTGAGTGCCTCTGTTGCCAGGTACTTGGAGATTCAAGTACTGTGGAGCAGGCACTTCTATTGCATGTCATTCTCACTAACAGGCTGATCAACATTGGTCAAGTGATCATATAGATGATTGGGATGGCTCTCTACAACCCGACCTTGCCTTTTGTTAGGGAGCTACTAATAGCTTAGTACATCATTTGCCTATGTGAAGCATTTTGAGTTATTATCCCACTGAGACCATGAGAGGATGGAGATGAGCATTCCAACGAAGAGGGAGAGGCACCAGAGGATATCCTTTTTGAGACAACGACTAATTTTGCCATCACTTAGAGCTGCTACTTTTATCACTATTATATGACTATAGACATACTATAGTTATGTTTGACTTGATATTGGAGCATTGGTTGCTCCGGTTTTTATTTTGTTATATCTCATACTAGTTGCTACATTTCCTAGTTTTTTTTGTATATTTTTGTTATTGATTACCTTTTATGTTTTCTTGGAAGCCTTCAGTTTGAATATGAAGCTTAATCAGCGCTTCTTATGGAACTTTTGGAATGCTGATTTGCACGACAAACAACCAATTTTATTTTCAATAGTGGTATTGGTTTCTATCATCTCCTTTTTTTTCATTTTGTTTTCTATGTTTGTACATTGAGGGCAATGTACAATTTAAGTGTGGGGGAGTGAGTATTATTATTATTATTAAGCCCTTTAATTATCTTGTTTGTTCTTGAATATCTTTTAAGGACTTTTTCTAAAATTTTTTAGCTTTTTGGAGCTTAATTGTTTTAAATCTTTCTATTGATCATGTTCTTACTATTAGAAAATGATTGTTAACTTAATATATGGAGTTCTTAACTTGAAACTCAAGTAAGAGATTCTTGAAATCTTTTACTTTTATGCCTATTTGTTTTTGAAATGTTTTTGCGATTAATTAGCAAGCTAGTAGAAGATGGTCTCTAGAGGCTGTTTATGCATTAATTTTTTGTGTTCAATGCACTATTCAAAACATGCTAATTTTTGGGTTTCTATATTGGTTAGTGTAAGTTTGGTTGATGGATTTATGGGTGTTTGTTTAATGATTGATAAGGTATGTTATGAAGCTATGCTATTCTGCTGTTTTTAATGTTGAAGTAGGTTGGGGTGTTCTCTTAAGGTAAACATCAATCATAGCTCAAAAAGATGCTAAGAGCATGAGTATTACCTTAGGTATAGACAGTGCTCATGTAGTGTGTACTTGTTGCAAAAGTTGTCAACACATGAAGAGAACTGTTTGAAAAAAAAAAGAAAATAGGGAATTGAAAGATCAATTATTTGCCCAAATCCATGGTTTTATGGTCTGAAAGTTTGTGCATTATGCGCTTGAATTTGGTGTGGTTTGAGCTTTTTACTCTACATAAAAACTTAATGTTCCTTTAAGTTTCTAGAGATATGGGTTGCTAGCTTGAGAATGAATTATTTCTATTAAATTATTTCATTTTGAAAATTATTAGATTGAAAGTGTTGCATGCTTGGTACTCTTGCTAATTTCTCAAGAACCTTAAATTTTAACCATCTATTTAATACCATTTGCTCAAGAGTATGGTTCTATGGTTCTATTTTTCTTTCTCAAATTTTTCTCTTGAGTTTTTGCCTGAGGGCAAGAAAAAGTTAAAGTGTGGGGGGAAAATATGATATGCTTATATTTAGGTGTGTTTTCTATAGGTTTTTCCCTTATATTTGCTTGTCTTTTGATGTATTTATGCTAGGATTTGGTGCTTACTTGGTTCATATTTCATTTTAGGTTATATTTCAGCTTTAATTGGTGTAGGAAGGATTTTTGCAAGGTTTTGGAGCTGAATTGCAAGGTTTTGGCAAAATTTGGAGTAGGCATGTCTCGATACACGCCCATGTCAATGCCTTACACGCCCGTGTTCTAGTGTTACATGCCTTACACGCTTATAAGATTTTAAGTTCCAGAGGTGTAACATAGCCGTTTTCCAAATCATTTTCGACTACTGTTAGGGTTTTCTTGGATTATTTCATTAGAAAAGAGGGAAGTATGCGGAATAAGTGAGAAAACATGGAAAAGAAAAAAAGGATTTTCATGGGAGGAGACGGCCAAAGGTAGTTCCAATGATCAAAACCATTTAATGCACAATAGATCAAGGATTTCTTGGATGATAAACAATTCAGAGATGAAGACTTCTTTTTCTTGTTTTTCTTTGTTTCTACTATATTTATTTTATAGCATTATAAACTAAACTTTCCTACTTATATTTAGAGTAGATGAACCCTAGGATGATTTTGTAATTGTGTTTACTTTTGGTTTAATATGATTATGCTTTTCTTGAGATCTATCCAATATGCTTTGTTGCATTGATTAATAGTAGCTAGTCTATTAATTTAATGTGGGATGATAAACACATGCAAGTAGTATCCTGTGTATTTGTTATGGATCATTGTTGGTGTTGGGTTTCGGGAGCCAAACAGCGTAGCGGAATTTAACCGAAACCCTCCAGGATCCAAGTGAAACGGGGTAAACCGGGTGTTCGAAAATTTTCATACCTAATTTTCGGTTGAGATCTCTCACTCAACTGTAGAGTCGAATCACAAAACCTGAACAGTTGACATGTTCAAGCTCTCTATGGTATCCACACGAGCCTCTCGGGATCACCACGCTTCCACCATGTCTCGGCAGATGCGTTTCTCTTGCGCTCGCAGTGCTAGCTTGCGTCCTCCAAGAAATTGCAAGTGAAGAGTGCGACTGTCCTTTTGGGAGGCTAGGGCAAGGAGACCTGCGAATTTCTCACTTAAAAGTTGTATTTATAGTGAGACTCAACTTCCAGGCCTAATGGGTTTCAAAGCCCTAATCCAATTAGGATTTAATTTCGGGCTTAATAATGGCTCAACTCTTGGGCCCATTATTAATACGAAATTAAAGTGAAACCATAACCCAAATAATTAGCCCATGCACTCTAATGATCCAAATAGCTCTATGTGTGCGACCCAATAGGCTCTTATCATGTTGGCAATGATCATAAATCACATTTATGATCATAAGCAATGAGCGGTGTCTAGCAACACATCATTGCTACCCAAGTGACAAGATTGTCGATGATTCGACTATACCTTTATGATCATCACCGATATATGCCATTGTCCCTTTGTCCAAGATATCAAGACTAAGCACGAGACATGGAATGTGTCACTCTCGTATAGCCCAATCTTTGGTTTCTTGATTACCGAGTAGACTAACTTAAACTGATGACATTGATATCGTATATCAACTCATCCGAGCATGGCCATGCATTTTCTAAGTCTCACTCTATCAAGGGGCCCGAAGATATCGCTCCCGTTACATAGGAGGGACAAATCCCATCTTGATCATACAAATCCCTCCGCATGATATGTGACATACCCAATGACCTCCTTCAAGTTCACTCAGTTACGAGCAACAAAGGAAAGTATCAAAGTATGTGACTCACATGTAGGGAACCTTGATGATCTTAGGTCGAAGGACTACATATACCCTGATCACTATGGGAATCACTTATGACACTCATATAACGATCCATGTAGTGTTCTCATGGTGGGTCGGTCCAGTACACAAGTTCTCCAACTTGTACCCATATGTAGACTACATATCTCATATTAGTCTCCACATATGCTAGTCGTTATGTATTATTGCAACCCGCTCCACAATAATACTAGACCAGGGACTTTTAAGAATATCATTATTCTAGGGTTACATTATGTTTGTTAAGTTACGCAAGAACAAAACAACAAACATAATTGCTGGATTAATGCCTTAATAAAATATCATGACTCAATGTGCAAAAATAAAAATCATCTCATGATTGGCTTTTGGGCACAACACTAACAGTTGGATAGAAGGAATATTATTATAATTGAGAGTAATAGGTGCAATATAATACCTCATGACGAGGGTGAAACCTAGTAGTTATAGGGCTAGTATTCCATTCTTAGGAAGAACAATATGCCTAGAAACCCTATCAGTAACTTAAGAATAGAGATTAGTGTAACATGAATAATAGGCAGGTAATCTAAATTAAGTAGTACTCCACGGTCCAAGTTAATCACAATGCAGTTAAACTAAAGTAAAAGCAACACAAGGGATTTCTAAGGGGATTCATATCTAAGTGTGAGATTTCTTATTGTTGTATATCAGATTACTTTCCCCTGCCAGTAGTTGGTTAGTTATTATTTTTACTGCCTTAATTAGCTTATGTTAATTCATAGTTAGTAGTTAACAAAAATTTTTAAATTGATGAATAGATAATAGAGAAAGGTTGAGTATGATAGACAACTCCACTCTTTAGTAAAAAAATGATTTTGAAATTTGCCACTACTATGCTTAATGATAGATATGCTTCCCTATGAGTTCACATCGAGAGATTTGACACATTCACATTATTCATTAGTGTAATGTGAAGAGTTTTGTGTGAATTACGAGTAAACATATCAATCTCATCCTTCATTCTTCATGCTAAAGGGCATTCTTTAGTACTAATATACAGCTTCTTCAGTGGTGAAAGCCATCTTTTCTTCATCTTCAGGATCCATTCAAATATGGTGATAGTCGCTTAAGGTATCCATAAAGGATAAAATTTTGAATATCACAGTGGCATCAATTAGTTGGTCGATGGCTGGCAATGGATAAGGCTCATTTGGACATGTGTCATTTAGGTTGGTCTAATTGAATCACATATGCCATTCCCCATTCTCTTGCTTCACGTGAACCACATTTGCTAACCATTTGGGGTATCGTACTTCTTGGATAATTCCTACTTCCAACAATATTTTGACTTTCTTTTTAACAAAGTCTTTTTTGCCAAGGCCATATTTCACTTCTTTTGTTGAGTTGGCCTAGTAAAGGGGTTAACTTGCAGCTTATGAGTGATAATCACTAGGATACCAAGAAAAGACATCCATGTTGACTCTGAAGAATTCAATAAATCATTTCTTTACCTCGTGAGGAAGGTCCTTACCGATTTTCACATTTTTTCCAGGGCCAGCTCCACTTCCTCCGAGTCCTTAAATAGGGACACGTTAGGGAATTTCTCCTAGCTTTCCTTCACTCTCTTTGATTCTAGCGAGACTTGCTTAACACTTCTTGGGCCTTGCAGGCTTGCCACATGACTCTGTTGTACCAAAGCCTAGTTTATGTACACTGTGGCATTTTCTATAAGAATCGCAAAGAAGATCATTAGCCATTTAATGTCAGATTTAATATGGAATTATAGCTGTACCGGCCTTCCAAGTATGGCATTATATGATGATGACACATCTAAAATCAAGAATCCGGTTGTGTGAGAGTCACATAAGGTCTTCCCATCATTTCCAGTACCAATGAACATGAGGGGTAACTTAACCATTTTGAGTATTGGCACTTTGTCTCTCCCAACTCCATACATGGGTCCCAAGATTGGTGTTAGCGAGGATCTCCTAGCTCTAATTTTTTCCAGTAGTTCAGTGAAAAGGACATTAGAGTTAGCTCTTATATCCATGTAGACCCTTGCGGCATTCAAGTTGTTAATCCTTGTAGTAATGACATTTGGGTCTACGTGAAGGACCAATATACGTGACCCATCAGGTCTTGTTACACGTTACTAGCATAAGCTATTTTTAGCTAGGCAATCTCACACTCCTGGCACATACAAACTATAGAAGGTTCCCCTTTTGTGATCATGTGCTTGACTCCTATGGGCGTTTTGGGTTCCTATACCTGCCCCTAAGAGGTGAACAGGCCTTATCCTTTTGTCACAATTATCATCATCATTTCCCTCTAGGGTCTGTCTTCTTGCCTTCGACAGGGAAATGTAGCCTTACTCAAATATTCCTTCAGTTTTCCAACCTGAATCATTTCCTCGAGAAGCCGCTTCAGTTGCCAACAATCGTTCGTATCATGGCCATTATCTCTACAGTATTGGTAGTACTTATCCAGGTCCTTCTTATTTGTTGGACCCATCAGTGGGGGCCATTGGGCTACTTGGTTCTTCCTTTCAAGGGCATACAAAAAATTTGTCCTGGTTTGACACGACCCATCGTGGGCCTGCCTAGGAAGCCTACGGGAACTTGTCCCACGCTAGTCATAATTGGCTAATTGATTACGTGCATACTAGTTAAAACATTTATCCTTTTAGTTATTTAATCCTACTATGCAATCATGCATGAGTTTATGCTTTGACTTAATTAATAAAATAAAGAAATGGTACTTAAAACATTGCCATGGCATATTTTAATAAAACAAATATCAAAACTGTCAAAGCATTCAAAGTAATTAGGTTGAATTAACTACACATAATCAATTGTGTGCAAGCATCCAAACAAGAGTAGACTATGCTCGCACCTAAGAGCGACTCTAGAGTAAACTACACAACATGACCCTCGGAGGCAAACTAGTGTATCAAAACTATAAACTAAATGACTGTATTGAGATCTAGAACCAAGCTTCCATCTTAGAGCAAACTCCCAGCGGAAAGCTTCATAAGTCCTCCCCTGTGCTTCACTAGCTTCCGTAGGCCAAAAAGACGACTATAGTTAGTACCATAACTTAACCAACAAGCAGCCCACAAACAAGAATCATAAAGATTCAATCTAAATACCTGCTCACAAGCCTAGCTCAAGAACCCTTAATGGTTGCTGGCTCAATGATGCCCAAAACTGCACAACAAAAAGTAAGGGAGTGAGAATCAGAGATTCTGAGTAAGAGGTCTTCAACCTGCAAGAAAAATCCTGAGGACTCCTCATATGAGAACATATGTCACTTGCTATGAGCTCATATAGCCTGAGGGTCTAATGTATGTATATACCTAGGTCCTTTTGGACATCTCCTCATTCTAGTCCTCCTCACGGGGTGTCACTTCGTGCCTAGCGAGTTTTGGCCACTAACTCGCTCCTAGTAAGCCTTAGCTTACTGACTCACGTAATGATGTAGCCTTCTCGTAGTTGTTGTGCAGTGAACATGGTGGATGCTCCTTGCTTGTGTTGTAAGAAATCCAGTAGGTGTACTAGGTCTCCACATAGTGCCTCAAGTCCTTAAACTTGGCTAGGTCACTTGTGTACTAAGCCTCCACCCATTTAACCTACCAAGGATGTACTAGGCTTTCACTTGTCCCTCAAGGCATAGCTTGGCTAGGCAGCAAGTGCACTAAGCCTTCATCCATGGTGCTCCCCTATCCACCATTACTTCATTCACATTGGTGGAGTGGTAATGATCATGGTTGGACTCATTCATGTTAGTGTTGTGCCCAAAAAGCCAATCATGAGATGATTGTATTTTTGCACATTGAGTCATGATATTTTATTGAGGCATTAATCCAACAATTATGTTTGTTGTTTTGTTTCTGCGTAACTTAGCAAACATAATCGTAACCCTAAAATAATGATATTCTTAAACGTCCCTGGTCTAGTATTATTGTGGAGCGGGTTGCAATAATACATAATGACTAGCATATGTGGAGACTAATATGAGATATGTAGTCTACATATGGGTACAAGTTGGAGAACTTGTGTATTGGACCGACCCACCATGAGAACACTACATGGATCGTTATATGAGTGTCATAAGTGATTCTCATAGTGATCATGGTATATGTAGTCCTTCGACCTAAGATCATCAAGGTTCCCTACATGTGAGTCACATACTTTGATACTTTCCTTTGTTGCTCGTAACTGAGTGAACTTGAAGGAGGTCATTGGGTATGTCACATATCATGCGGAGGGATTTGTATGATCAAGATGGGATTTGTCCCTCCTATGTAACGGGAGTGATATCTTCGGGCCCCTTGATAGAGTGAGACTTAGAAAATGCATGGCCATGCTTGGATGAGTTGATATACGATATCAATGTCATCAGTTTAAGTTGGTCTACTCGGTAATCAAGAAACCAAAGATTGGGCTATACGAGAGTGACACATTCCATGTCTCGTGCTTAGTCTTGATATCTTGGACAAAGGGACAATGGCATATATCAATGATGATCATAAAGGTTTAGTCGAATCATCGACAATCTTGTCACTTGGGTAGCAATGATGTGTTGCTAGACACCGCTCATTGCTTATGATCATAAATGTGATTTATGATCATTGCCAACATGGCAAGAGCCTATTGGGTCGCACACATAGAGCTATTTGGATCATTAGAGTGCATGGGCTAATTATTTGGGTTATGGTTTCACTTTAATTTCGTATTAATAATGGGCCCAAGAGTTGAGCCATTATTAAGCCCGAAATTAAATCCTAATTGGATTAGGGCTTTGAAACCCATTAGGCCTGGAAGTTGAGTCTCACTATAAATACAACTTTTAAGTGAGAAATTCGCAGGTCTCCTTGCCCTAGCCTCCAAAAAGGACAGCTGCACTCTTCTCTTGCAATTCCTTGGAGGACGCAAGCTAGCACTGCGAGCGCAAGAGAAACGCATCTGCCGGGACGCGGTGGAAGCATGATGATCCTGAAAAGCTCGTGTGGATACCATAGAGAGCTTGAACACGTCAACTATTCAAGTTTTGTGATTTGACTCTACAGTTGAGTGAGAGATCTCAACCGAAAATTAGGTATGAAAATTTTTGAACACCCGGTTTACCCCGTTTCACTTGGATCCTGGAGGGTTTCGGTTAAATTCCGCTGCGCTGTTTGGCTCCCGAAACCCATCAATTCACTAGGTTCTTTAGAACGTCAAATAGGTGCACTAAGGTTTTCACATTGAAGCCTCAAATCCAAAGTCCCGACTAGGCTTTCGATGGTACTAAACCTTGCACCTAACTAATGGTACCCATTGTGACCATATTTTCCTTTAAAACTTGCCTTCACTTTGATTTGAAATGACTTTAAACCTAGGCCATTCTAGGTGTAGTAAAAGCACGGAGGTGATAGTACTTCCTCTTAGCTTCATGTGGAATCTTGGATCACCTCAATCAGACACCCGAGCAAAAAGTTATGAAGAAAACAAAATCGAGTATCAATGTTGTCTCGGCGACGCTTCACCAACTGTGGCGATGAGGTTCTTGATGTTCCGCCAATTTTTGAGGTATTGGTGATGTGTCATGGGAACTCCTATTGATTGGCGACACATCACCAAACCTGTGAAATGCTGAGAAAACTTCCACTTTTGCTGCTATGAACTTTGAACACTTTCAAAACGTATCAAACATGCATGGATAGCCTTCAAACTTCACATACGTGTAGTACACATTGTAGAGATGACAATGCACCATTCAAACCAATCTTATGGTGTCCATAAACACCACACAAATCCTCAGAAACTCACTAGTCCAACATGTTCAACACCATGCACCAACTAATGCCATTCATCAAACTACTTGAATTTAACAAGCAAACGAGCTAGGAATGGCATCAATTATGCTTGAATCATAAATCTCTTACCTCAATTACATAAGAACTAGCAAGAATCAAGCACCAAAAGCTTCAAGCTTTAAGCGCAAGGCCTCACTAACGTTTCCTATGGTTCCAAGAAAATTCAACTTATAAGGCATCTATTCAAGCTTATTCTAACGAAAACCAAGCTCATGGAAGCTCAAGAAACCAAGAACAATTAAAGAACAATAAGTCCCAGCCGAATTTAGAGCTTACCTAGCTCAAAAACATGATTTTGAGCTCAAACCAAGCAACCCATGCAAAAACAAGCTCTTTTCTGCTTGGGTTCTTCATGAAACTTTGATTTCTACCAAGAATGGATGTTTTGGGTGAGATTTGGCTATGAAATTTGAGAGAAGGAGGAGAGCTACTAGTTTGGAAGGTCGGGGATGATGAATAGTGACCACCAAAATCTTCAAAATGGTTTAAATAACCAACTTCTCACTTAAACCCTTCAACTTCTTTAGTTTTGCAAAAAAGATCCCCATGTTCAAATAGTGCCATAAGATTTGGTAATTTAGCCCAACTCTTTGGTTTCTTTTCACTTAGGTCCAAAAGATTAATTTATGAGCTTAAATACCAAACTTATCACCTCAGGGTACAAAATAACCATTTTGACCTTAGTGACACTTAGGTGCCAAATTAAACCAGGAACCATCTATCCTTTAGATAACTTACTTGATCTTGCTAATTTACCTTTAATCAAGGCATTTAAATTATAGATTTATGAACTTACCTTACCCACCGAGCGTTCCGCTAGGAGGGCTATAATATTCTCCCCACCTTGGAGAATTTGGTCCTCCAAATTCATTCTCCCCACCTTAAGTCACTATACTAGGATATGGTGCCAACATATCCCGATCAAACCTACCAAGAGGTATTAGTCATACAACAACCCACTTGGTGACAAACTACCCTACTTGTTCAACTAATGCCCTTCAGGCACTTGAGTCAGACCTTATCTCATATAGGTACTATGGCCAAGGCCATTCTTTGTGCTCACTCTTAACGGTAGTCAGGTTGTTGTTCACTATCCTCTCCACCTTAGTCTGACCTTACTCAATCTGGAAGACGTTAATACAATGTTGCTTTTGAAGACTATGGCATGGCCTCTCTATACCTTTAGCACACAGTGCTACTAAAGCATAGCTGACTACTGCAAGCTATCCTAACAAACCCAATGAATCACGAATACTACACCGTAGCCACTATGTTGAGTCCTCTAGTGTAAGATAGCTTAACATGCTTTTAAAAGCTTGTCCACTGCCCTTACACAATTAGGGTTTTACTGAAAGTTCAGCACCAACAGACTTCCTTCACTTACTTCTCTGTGCCAAAACCCACTAGTGTAAGCTAACTTAACAAGTTAAACTTTTTCTGTGACTAGGAAAAGTTCCACCCTAGGTTTAACACCCAATGCTGGATACCAAACCACTTAGTGTATGCTAGCTTAACAAGTATGTAACTTGTCCACTAACTCTTACACTGTTAATTCCTTGCTCTAGGATTGGTACCCAACAACTCCTAACCTTCACTAGGCTAAGTGTGTCACTAGTGTTCCATATCCTTGGCATATATTACACTAGCACCCTGAAGGCATACTCTTCTCCAAGCTCCACTATACTTTAGGGTTCTTTCGAATGAATGAACTACTGAGAGTTGCAAGTCCTAACCTACCTTAGAGTACGAGTCTTTAAATGCTCCCCTTGGATGGCCCCTATGCATCAGGTATGTCGGTGCACTGGGTAGGATACCAATACACTACCTGAGTGTTATAATCCAACTACTTTTGCTACTCTGGAGCCTTTTACACCCAAATGCCCACAAGAGAAAATATCTTTAGCAATAGTGCCAAGACCTCCAAGTAGCTAGCAGCCTTTTATGCCTTATCTGTACGCCCTCGGCTCAGGCCACCTAACACTGGGCGATTTAGCTACTGAGAGGCTACCTAAGGCGAAGGTCTTGATGTTTTAGCTACTTTACTTGGAGTATTCTAGGTGCCCGAGACCTACACACTCAGTTTCTTCACTTCCCTGTACTTTGAGCACAATACCCTACACACGCTGGATTAGCACCTCGGGTGTGTCCTTGGGTTGATAGTCGATTAGACACCTCGGCCCATTCACTAGGCTTCAACGTGCCTCTGATTCTTACTTGACTCGTTGATCACTTAACTATGGTTACAAAGAACCATCTCCACCCTTAATATTCAACTACCATGCCATGATTACACTGTGTCATCCATGTGTCGAAATGATAAATTTGCTTAACATACCCGCTAGCCCTTAACCAATCTTGCAAATCATGAGCCCTTCCTTTTAAAGGCACTAGGGTCACATGAAATGCTCTAACTTTGGTCTTTAACTAGCTCAACCAATAACCTCATCGACTAGGCTTTAAACTGCTGACTTCTCTCTACTTTGGTACTCACAACAACTATCGAAGCCACAAAATAGATGCTTGAGCACAACTGTACCTATACTATACTTGGCACTTTGATTACTGAGTATAACACTAAACTAGGTGGGAGATTACTTCACCTTGTGGCTACTTGTGAGTCACCTCATGACTAGACATAGTGAACTCTTTCTCTCCTACGGGCGCTCCTCGGACACTACCTCATAGGGTTAAGCAAAGTGAACTCTTTCTGGCATCACTTAGGCATTTTGACTTAACAGTTCATTGTTCCATAGCTTATTGGCTCTAACATAAGGCATTTAAGGCTCCACATATGTGGTTTCATGCACTACCAATTGGGTCCTAGGGTATCGGGTATTAACCCAATACTTAATGCATCATTACGTTCTTAATGCACTTGAGTTAGCGCTTACCCTGCTTGAAACTACTACCTAACATTCAAAACAAAACTATGCCAGTAAACTGATGCCATAACTCCAACAATGTAACTAGACTACTAGTGAAAGGTTAAAAACTTACCTCACACTAGCTATGCATTGCTCACGAGGTCACTATGGCTACCTTTCACGTCTGGCTAGTGGCTGCCGACTTTGGCCACTTGACTGGTCAAGCAAAGCCCAAACTATTACTCTAGTGCACTAGGTCGACTTCTTGTGGCAACAACTATTAGGGATAAACTTCCTAGGCTAGTCTTAACTTAACTAAGCTGAAATACAAAACTAGTCCGATGACCATTTGGACCATTGGCAACACTTCTTAGGTGTAAGCTAAGAGTGATACACTCTTTACACTTATAGGCCTTGCCCTTCACCTCATACTCCATTTTTATTCCTCGGTCTCATGTTAATTTTTTGCACTATAGGCATGTAACCCTTACTCCTACTAGGTTGGATTAGCCAACCTCCACCTCGTAGTCCCATATCTTCAACTCATCAAAGTCTTTTTTTAGAGCTACTAAATCCTCCACCATTTACTGATGCTCACCTTGAAAATTATCAAGCATCCTCATATACTAGCTCAAGGCCATGGGGAACTTATCCTACAGCTCATACTCTCGATCGAAAAGTACAAGAGTGCTACCCTTTATTGCTTTGTAGCCCACGTGACCAAGTGCTTACCACTTAGGTCAGTGCATCCTGAGGTCTCTTCGGTGTAGCCTAACCCATTCAAGTTGGTGCATTCAAGTTCTGGAACCTCTGGAGTAATGCACCTAGCCCAAGTTTTGGAACCTCTGGAGTAATCCACCTAGCCTAGTTATACTCCCCACCTTGGGAGAATCCATATCCTTCTACATAGCCTACCTTATGAATGAGGTCTAAAACAACTTCCTAGGATGGTATTCATATCCTGACTACTTGCATCAAAGTGTTGCCCTACCTTGTAGCAAGATAAACCAACAGCCCCAATGATGCCACACTAGATTGCTAGGATCCATTTTAGACCTTAGCATCTGAAAACAAACTTGACCTAGTTTCACCATCACAATCCTACAACTAAAGCCAGATGACAACTCACAGATGTTGGTTAATACTAACTGCCGTAGCACAAGGACAAACTACTAGATCTCAGTAACTAGCCTCTAATGACCATGACTGAGCTCTGATACCAAAAACTGACACGACCCCTAGTGGGCGTGCCCAGGAAGCCTATGGGAACTTGTCCCATGCTAGTCGCAATTGGCTAATTGATTACATGTACACTAGTTAAAACCTTTATGCTTCTAGTTATTTAATCCTACTATGCAATCATGCATGAGTTTATACTTTGACTTAATCAATAAAATAAAGAAATGGTACTTGAAACATTGCCATGGCATATTTTAATAAAAAAAAATATCAAAACTGTCAAAGCATTCAAAGCAATTAGGTGGAATTAACTGCACATAATTAATTGTGTGCAAGCATCCAAACTAAAGTAGACTATGCTCACACCCAAGAGCAACTCTAGAGTAAACTACTCAACATGACCATTGGAAGCAAACTCGTGTATCAAAACTATACACTGAATGACTGTACTGAGATCCAGAACCAAGCTTCCACCTTAGAGCAAACTCCCAGTGGTAAGCTTCGTAAGCCCTCCTTTGTGCTTCACTAGCCTCTGTAGGCCAAAAAGATGATTGTAATTAGTACCATAACTTAACCAACAAGAAACCCACAAACTAGAATCATAAAGATTCAATAAATCAAATACCTGCTCATAAGCCTAGCTCAACAAGCCTTAACGGTTGCTGGCTTAATAACGCCCAAAACTACACAACAAAAAGTAAGGGAGTGAGAATCAGAGATTCTTAGTAAGGGGTCTTCAACCTGCAAGAAAAATCCTGAGGACTCCTCATATGAGAACATATATAACCTGCTGTGAGCTCATACAGCCTAAGGGTCTAATATATGCATATACCTAGGTCCCTTGGGACCTTTCCTCATCCTAGTCCTCCTTATGGGGCATCACTCCGTGTCTAGCGAGTTCTGGCTACTAACTCCCTCCTAGTAAGCCTTAACTTACTAACTGATGTAATGATGTAGCCATCCCTTAGTTGTTGTGCATGTGAACATGGTGGATGCTCATTGCTTGCACTGTAAGAAATCCAGTAGGTGAACTAAGCCTCCACATAGTGCCTCAAGTCCTTAGACTTGGCTAAGTCACTTGTGTACTAAGCCTCCACCCATTTAACCTACCAAGGATGCACTAAGCTTTCACTTGTGCCACAAGGCATAGCTTGGCTAGGTAGCAAGTGCACTAAGCCATCATCCATGGTGCTCCCCTATCAACCATTACTTGGTTCACACTAGTGGAGTGGTAATGATCATGGTTGGACTCATTCACTAGGTTCTTTAGAACCCCAACTAGGAGCACTAAGGTTTTCGCATTGAAGCCTCAAATCCAAAGTCTCAACTAGGCTTTCGATGGTACTAAACCTTGCACCCAACTAATGGTACCCATTGTGAACATATTTGCCTTTAAAACTTGCCTTCACTTTAACTTGAAATAACTTTAAACCTAGGCCATTCTAGGTGTAGTGAAAGCATGGAGGTGATAGTACTCCTTCTTATCTTCATGTGAAATCTTGAATCACCTCAATCGGACACCCGAGCAAAAAGTTATGAAGAAAACAAAACCGGGTGTCAATGCTGTCTCGGTGGCGCGTTGCCAATTGTGATGATGTGGTTGTCAATGTTCTACCAATTTTTGAGGTATTGGTGACGTATCGTGGGAACTCGTATTGGTTGGTGACACGTCGCCAGACCTACAAAATGCCCAAAAAACTTCCAGTTTTGCTGCTATGAACTTTGAACACTTTCAAAACATATCAAACATGCATGGATAGCCTTCAACCTTCACATACGTGTAGTACACATTGCAGAGACCACAATGCACCATTCAAACCAATCCTTTGGTGTCCATAAACACCACACAAATTCTCAGAAACTCACTAGTCCAACATGTTCAACACCATCCACCAACTAATGCCATTCATCAAACTACTTGAATTTAATAAGAAAACGAGCTAGGAATGGCATCAATTATGCTTGACTCATAAATCCCTTACCTCAATTACATAAGACCTAGCAAGAATCAAGCACCAAAAGCTTCAAGCTTCAAGCGCAAAGCTCCACTAACGTTTCCTATGGTTCTAAGCAAATTCAACTTATAAGGCACCAATTCAAGCTTATTCTAACGGGAACCAAGCTCATGGAAGCTCAAGAAACCAAGAACAATCAAAGAACAACAAGTCCCAGCCAAATTTAGAGCTTACCTAGCTCAAAAACATGATTTTGAGCTCAAACCAAGCAACCCATGCAAAAACAAGCTCTTTTCCACTTGGGTTCTTTATGAAACTTTGATATCCACCAAGAATTGATGTTTTGGGTGAGATTTGGCTATGGAATTTAACAGAAGGAGGAGAGCTACGGGTTTGGGAGGTCGGGGATGATGAATAGTGATTGCCAAAATCTTCAAAATGGTTTAAATAGCCAACTTCTCACTTAAACCCTTCAACTTTTTTAGTTTTGCCAAAAAGACCCCATGCTCAAATAGTGCCATAAGATTTGGCAATTTAGCCCAACTCTTTGGTTTTTTGTCACTTAGGTCCAAAAGATCAATTTATGAGCTTAAATACCAAACTTATCACCTTAGGATACAAAATGACCATTTTGACCCTAGTGACACTTAGGTGCCAAATTAAACTAGGAACCATCTATCCTTTAGATAACTTACTTGATCTTGCTAATTTACCTTTAATCAAGGCATTTAAACTATGGATTTATGAACTTACGTTAGCCATCGAGCGTTCTGCTAGGAAGGCTATAACACGGTCTTCCTTAGCAGTGGCAGTACTGGGTTCGGTTGTGATAGTTCGGTCCCTGTTCTTTTTTTTTTAGAGGTGGGTCCACCCTTTCTAGACATCTTTTATTCTTTCGGTGCCATAGGTCTGTTAAGCTCTTTCGTGTACATATATCGTGCGGCCTGATTGAGGAATTCCACTATACTTCTCATTGGGTTCTCATGCAGGTCTTATGCCATCCTAGAATCTTTCAAAAGTTTCCAAGTGGTGGCGACCAGGTGCGGTTCAAGGGATAAGTCTTGTTCTTGCATAGTTTTAGCATTGAACCTCCACTCGAAGTCCCTCAGGGACTTGTCCCAACTTTGCCGTATTTTCAACAAATGGGCAACCATCTTGGGGTCAGTTTACTTCCTAGAAAATGCCTAGGAAAGGTCCTTGAAAGATTTGAAGTGATGACCCTTATTGGTTCCAAACCAGGAAGCTGTAGCTTCTATTAAAGTTAAGCTAAACACTCGACACATGATGGCATCTGATTGCCTTTCAGGTCTCATTAAGGTAATGTATCATTGCAATTGGTTAATGAGGTTCGTGAGGCCATCGTAAAGGTCAATTTTAGGCATCCTGAATCCATCAGGAGTAGGGGCATTGATGATCTCTTCTATGAACGGTTGGAGTGATATGTACTCAATGTCAATGGTGGGCCTAGATCCCATTATAGGGGGTTAGGCACCTTCATATACTGCTCCATCTAATCTAACCTTTGTAGAATGGCACTTATGTCATTGCTAGTGAGATCGTTTGACACCTTACGATGCCAGGGGTTCCTTTGTGGGGATTTGTAGTGATGGATAATGAGGACAAACCTGACAGGGTTCATCGGGCGCTAAATGGATTTCAGCAGCTTCTTCAGGCATTATTGGTAGGGCTTTCCATATTTCGTACTGGATGTTCACCTTCAACTACTCAAAGAGAGTGTGCTGGAAGGCTTGAAACTGGTCATCGTTCAAGAAGGTAGGTCCATTTCCCTTGTGAGGGTCCCTCAGTGGAATCTAGGGCTCTTCTCCTTCAACCTCTTAGACTATCACTTCATCTTGTGATCCTATGGATCCTCATTGGCAGATGATCAGTTCCCTGTGCTGGCTTTCAAGCTCATTCCCCGCAAATCATGATCCATGTGAGACCTCCTAATGTTCACCATTTTCCCATAGATGGTGCCAAATTGATAGTAAAAGTGGGAATGTATGGATTGGGTGGGACTAGCCTGAGGGCTTTGGAGACGGTGAATTGGAAGTCCTACAACCAAAGACAATGTCAGAGCCCTAGGATGTTTTGCTCATGGGAAACCATTCGATGATCAAGTCAGTTTCCAGTGACAATTGATGATAACAAGGCGTGAGTGAATTTTTTGTACCTTGGGATTGGTGAGGGGAGCCTCTTTATGTCTCTATGGGGAATCTAAGTGGATTGTTCTCGAATAGGGAATTATCCCATAATTTAGGGATTTCATTTCCATCTTCATTGGGTTTCCTATTTAATCCATCTGAAGCCATGTCTCATTATAGGCTTTCTCACTATGGGCCGTATGCAAGCCCAGTGTGTTATCAAGAGGCTTATGTGAGTTCCAGGGTGCTCCATGGTGGCTTAACTAAGGAATGAATCAATATAGCCCTTCTTAGCTCTTGAACTTGTAGAATTCCATATGTGGAAACCTTAGGATGCAAAGCTTCAATGGCCTTTGAACTCCAAAATGCCTCCGAAAAGCATAAATTCACCATTTTAAGCTCATTTGTTTTGAACTCCTTGGACTGCTCCAAAATATGGATAATGGTGCTCTATGGCTTCATATCATTCCCCCCCTCTTTGAGAAGAATTATCCTTGAATCTTGAATTGTCAACGGATTTGGAAAGACTTGATAAACCCAACTCTCAAATGCCTACATATCTTCAAAAGGGTCTATGACTCAGGTATATGGTGCTTGAATGGGTACACAAAACTTTTGGGTTTGCCAACCTTCCACCATGGCTTTTTGTGTCTCTTCTAATTGGTCACCAAATTGCTGCATCTCTTGTAGCAATTCCTTGAACATCAAGATGGATTCATAATCTTTTTCCTTTTCCATTGTGTGTACTTGAAAAGAAAAACCTCACAAACACTATTTTTTTTGCTCTCAATTTTGTTAGAGGAAAATTTTGAGACAATTAATTGTCTTAAGTCCTTTTGAAACAACCCTTCCCAAACAAAACCAATTTGAAAATCTAAGTGTAAAACAAGTATTGGAATGGCAGAAACAAAACCAAGATAAAACAAAAAAAAAGGAAATAGGGGTCAGAAGCGATTGTGATAGCCGAAGTGCTATCGCCCTGGTCACCTGACGACCTCGGAAAGGAGGGAGCCAGACACCTGAAGTACACGACCTCGGTAGCCCGCCAATTCCAAATTTGGGAAACTAGCGTATCGCTTCCCTCGGGAAGGCGACCGAACCAGCTTCGGGGGATAAGAACCAGGTACCTTCTGCAGGAGAAAGTCCCCCGAAGGACTAACTTCGGAGCCAGGGAATACCCCGAAGTACTAGTCTGACTCCGGGAAAAGGCCCCTCACTCTGAAGGGAGACATCAACCAAAGGGACCTCGGAGGTACGGCAGGAGCCATCAAGGAGTCTCCAACATTACGCCTGCACACCCTGCACGCCGCCCTCATATGCATTCTGACACGCTGCCACTACCCACATCCTGTCATGTAGGGCTACGCTTGTCGCAGCTCATGGCTAGAGGAGCCTGCAGGCGGCTAGGGGCCCCCGCGCCTAGAAGTACGGATGAGATCCGCCCATACACATGTCACAATCCAAAGGGCTCACCCCTTCTTATATATCAAGGGAATGGTCTCAGATGGGCATCATTGGAGGGCTGGATCTCTCTCCTCTCTCCGCCCTGAATCCTCTCCTTTCAGTCCCCTGGAAAACACGGCAAGCAATAGTCTCATGTGCTTACTAATCCCTCTCCACCTCTCAAAGCACTGACTTGGGCATCGGAGACTCCTCCCCGGAAAAAGACTCCGGGGACATCCTAACCCCTGTTTTCTGAGTATTTTAGGCAGGTCCTCCTGAGGAATCCCCTTTTCGGGCTCTCTCCCATACCGGAAGTCCTTCTCGGTCTCACCGTGCCTGCTACACGAAGATGCTGCCGGCCATCACAAGTGACCCACACAGAGCACCTTCTTTCGGGACTCGCCTGCACCTCCTGAATCCCTACCAGATTCACCACGACACACAGGGCAGATGATGCTGATGGGCATCATTTGGCGCCGTCTGTGGGAAATCACTCCCAGGTTGTCGTTGTTAAAACTCGGCGTTCTAAGGACAAGGGACTTCCGAGGTCCTCATCCGCGCCAGAGGTTTAACCGGCAATCGAACAACCGCAGCAGGGACTTCCCTGCTCAAGGACGAACGTCCTCTGACTATTACCATGGCCTTCTTGCATGAGTTCCCATGCTTTGTCATGGCCGAAATGATGCAGTAGTTTGACCGAAGATGGCCGTAGCCAAATTCGGGGCGAAGGCCCTCCTCATCAGTACCTCGTTGGGAAAAGAGTCCCATGTCAACTCACAGGAGTTTGGGGAAGCGGAGATTAACGAGATGAGTCCTCGACGGGAAGCATACCCCTCGGAACGCGACCTATGGGAAAAACAGGGTCAAGATGACCCAGACCTCCCCGTCGAAAGAGTTCTGCACCTGAAAAAAAGTCGCTGTCTCCTAGGCAACAAAGTCAGATACCCATTTCCCCAAAAGGCCGTCTATGCCTTGGTACTTACAGGCAGAAGGCTGCGACTCTACTTCTAAGGACACGCTATCACTGTCCGGATTGACCCGCCTCTGCGCGACGTCATGAAAAATAGTAGAGCATTCAGGAAGACTATCAAAATGGTGCATCGAACTCGGAGAGTACTACATCACGTGTGAGCCTAGAAGGGCAATAAAAGCCCAGGCACTGGCAGACTTCATTGCCAAAACCCCAGAAATGGAAAATGCTGAAACCAACGAGGGAGACCGAGCGAAGGTAGATCTAGAGTGGAAACTCCTTATCGAAGAAATCCCAATCGTAGAACAGCAGGGCGCTGGAGTAGCCCCTCGGGGGCCCGAGGGCGGGGAGGCCACCAAAGCCATCAAATTTGGTTACCAAAGTGTTGGGCCATCCGAGCATGGCAACGCTAGGTACAGCAACCTCGAACAAAGGGAGGAAAGATCCTACAAAGAGGTATCTTGCAACTAAAGAGTCCCGAAAATCCTCATGAAGCGGCGAAAAGTGCGAAGATGTTCCAGACGATATTCCCTAATTAAAGAGTAATTATACCAGCAAGGGTACGCAAGTCCGTTATAGAGATGTATCGGTAAAAAGGGTGCAAGACAATTCATCCAGGAAGTTTGAAAAGGGCCGAAGACACGCCAGTACCCAAAGGCTGCCTTCGGAGTGGGTAACCCCGGAAGATTACTTTTGCCCCTTTGCAGTATGGGGCATAGACCTCACCGGGCCACTCCTAACAGCACCCGAAGGAGTGAAGTTCTGCATAGTAGCAGTGGACTACTTCACTAAGCGAAATGAGGCAGGACCCCTAGCGACCATTCCGGCAAAAGATATACAAAAGTTCGTCTGGAAGAACATGATATGCAGATTTGGCATACCGACGGTGATAATGGCCGATAATGGTTCCCAGTCTATGGACAAGGGATTCCAAGAATTCGTCACCAATTTCGGAATAAAAACGCACTTCGTCCCACTAGCTCAGCCCTAGAGCAACAGACAATTTGAGGTAGCCAACAGAACTATAAAAGAGGGACTATAAAAGAAGCAAAGGGAAAATGGCCAAGAGAACTTCCTACTGTACTAAGGAGTTATCAGAAAACTCCCCGAGGGGCCATGGGGGAGACACCTTTCTCACTTATCTCCAGTACAGAGGCCATTATCCCTGTTGAAATAGTATGGCCATCAGTTAGAATACAAGTGTTCGACGAAAGAGGAAATGACCTCGGGTTGAAATGTAAGCTCGACCTAGTTGACGAATATAGAAAAGTGGGCGAGCTCAGAAGAAAGGCCTTTCAGCAAAAGGTGGCCATGAGCGCAAACCTGCATGTTAGGCCAAAAGGAACAAGGAAAGGAGACCTCGTTCTCCGAAAGGCCGAGTTTGAACCCCGAAAACCGTCATATGGGGTACTTCGGCCAAATGGGAAAGGGCCTTATTTGGTCCTAGATGCGGTCCGAAAGAGAGTATACAAGCTTGGCGACACCGAAGGAGGAAAACTGAAGAATGCATGGCACTCGGATGCCTTAAAGAAATTCTATACTTAGAATTTTAGATGAGAAATTGTACAGGTGAGAAATTTCTCTAAGTACAGAAGTTTTCCCCTATTTGAAAGTACTCGCCGAACAAAGGTGAAGAACACGCTCCTGAAGGTCACGTTTTCCTTCCGAAGTTGGTTGGGTTATATGCCCAAAAAAAGGTGAAGTCTATCGAATACGGCCGACGAGGGCAGGCTAAAATTTGCCTAAGGGATCTTCGCCAACAACGAATGTTTACCCAAAGGTTGGCCGATGAAACGAGCAAAGTGTACCTCTTCAAAGTCCCTTGACTGAAAGTGGTCGGGGCAACTAGGAAACAAAAAATTGCTCAAAAGACTTAACCAAATCATGAAGGAAAATTCATTGAAGAAGGTCTTGGTACAAGGAGAAGGTTACAAGAAGAAAAACACAAAGAAAAAAGAAAAAGGCAAAGGCCCTAGAATATCTAAAGGACCCCGGTGTCATGGGAAGCTCCAGCTCCTGTGTCTTTGGCTGTCGCCTTCGGTGCAGGAGGAGGGGAAAATGGCAAGTTGAGGAGCTTGACTTTTGACCAAGTCCACCGAGGACCCTCGGGAATATCCAGGGCAGCTAAGAAGGAAAGGTCGAGGTCCGAATATTTCTTCAGAAATTCGTGACGAGCTAGGCAGAAGCTGTCCTTAAAGGCAACCTTGGTCGCCTGAACGACTTTGTCTTTTTCTATGTCCAAGTCGTCTGCCTCATTCTGAAGATCCAAAACCTCCTTCCGAAGATCTACAACCTCCTTCTCCAGCTCCTTTATCTTCTTCTTCTTCTTTGAATCCTTCTTCAGCAAGTCGACCTTGGCTTGAAGTTCGGCGTTGTCAACAGGAGCCTTTGTCAGGAGAGCCGCCTCTTCTTCTTTCTCCTTCTGAATGGCCTCGTTAGCCGAGGATAAGCTCACAACCTTCTCACCAAGGTCGGACATCTTCTTGGAGAAATTCTTCAAAAGCTCTTCTTGGCCCTTTAAGAATTCCTCTCGAAGCTTGGCAACCCTCTCCTTGGCTATTCGGCTCAACTCGATGTTCGTCACAATCGAGTTAGCGCAGAAGACCTTGGCCTTCACTAATTTATCTTCGGCCCAAGCTCAGACCGAAAACTGCTTTGCTACCCAAGCTCGAAGGTATCCACTATACCCCATGAGCTACAAAAAAGAAGGTACTTAGTGAAATTTAACAAGGAAAGCCAAAACACTTAGACAAAAAAGTGGGAGGAAAAATAAAGAGGCCTGAAGAACTACCTGGGCAGCGTGCTCGGAAACCTTAGCGGCAAGGGTATCCTCAGCAACTGCCTTGAAGGAAGCTTGAGTGAGAACGCCCCTCTCCATCTGGGGAGCTATTTCCCGACAATCCTCGGAGAACAGGTTCATGTCCTCCGTGAAAGACCAGAACAGCTCCCTTGGAACCTTGTCCTTCGGGATGTGGGAATCCCGAACAGCCCGCCTCCGGGCATGCTCAACCATCCAAGCTGAGGCCGCCAGATCCTCTGCAAAGTTAAAAGTGTAAGTCAGACAAGGCTCCTTAACTATGCAAGTTATGAGGACACGAGTACTAAAAAGGAGTAGGAGATGAACCGGGCGCAACCTCAGCAACGTCGTCATCGGAGTCCCGGACCTCTTCCACGTTGGTAGGAATACCTTTGCCTTTATCCCTTTGGTATTTTTCCAACTGCTCGGCAGAGGGACTCCTTGCCAAAGAGCCCAAAAGATCCACCGACGTGGTGGGACTCAATGAAGCAGGAACAGTAACCACCCTGGCAGGAACCTCGGCGGTAGTATCAAGCTCGGGGGGAGTTTCAGGCTCGGCAGGAGTTTCAGGCTTGGTGGAAGTTGCAATGTCACCGCCGACCTCCGCCACACCCTTCGGGGGTGGAAGAAGGGTGTCCTGCTTCTCCTTCTTGGCCGAAGACAGTCCGCTCCTAGTAGTCTTGCACCTCTTGGAGACTTCTTTCTTCGTTTGTTCCCCCTTTTCGGCCTGACCAAGGAAGAGAGACTTATAGTAGGCAGTAGATTCGTCGCCCATCTCTGAAAAAGAGGGAAAACATCAATGTGAGTCCAGACAGGCATTTATGCTGAAAACCTTGAAAGGAAACTTACTTTCAAAAAAGGCTTCGTAAGTGAGCTCGCTTCGAATGAGCTTTACTAGCCAAGAGTCCTTCCCCTCGGTAGTAGGAGCTGGCATGCCGAGATCCGTCTTATGCTCCTTAACTACCCCCAACTCCCGAAGGACCTCCCGGTCATGAGCTTCCGCATGATGGGGAAGGGGTAGAGAGAGCGTGAAGGGACCTCGGCATCCCAGTCAGCGACAGCCCAAATACGTCTGTCGAAGTCCTCAAACCTCGCCGCCAACTCGGGAGTTAGCAACTTCTTGGGATCCACAACATCCATCTCTAGCTTTCCCCGAGCCCACTTAGTCAGAACATGCTACCAGGCCTCTGCCACCTTTAGGAAGAAGAACTTCCTTTGCCACCACCGCTAGCTATCTTTGGTAACGAAGGTGAACATGAATTTTTTGCTCCCAGATCCCCGAGGTAGCATGAAATAAAAGCCACCCTTTGGAACCGGATAGAGCTTATAATACTGCATGAACAGGATAAAATGGGGTTCTACCCCGAAGACCCCGCACATGTAGAGAAAGACGTTGAAATAGTAGTAAAAGTTGGGAGGAAGTTGATTCACGGCTATGCCAAGAAATTGGAAGAAGTCGCAAATCATCTTCGATGGAGGAAACCGAAGTCCGGCCTTCAGTTGGGCTTGGAAAACGGTAACCCCGTCGTCTCGGTTCATAAAGCTAAAGTGGCCGAGGTAGGGTAACCTTGTGGTGGCGTAGGAGGGAAGGAAAAATTTGGCTGTCCATTTCTCTAATTTCTCAGAAATGGAGCAGCAAGGGTGAGACATAAGAGGCTGCCAGCTCTCGGGAATAGGCAAAGACTTGGTTGGCCAAAAAAGAGACTTTGGAAAGAAGAAAAATGACTTCGGGAAGCTAGAAGAAAAGCAGAAACCAAAGTTAGAACCCACCAAAAGTCTTGCTGAAATCAGAGTTTGTGGGCGCCGTCGTGAAAGGTGGCCGGAAGAAATGCCGCCGTTAATACCGCCGTAAAAAAGGGAGAGAAGGCACAAGAGCAGACAAGAGCAAAGTGAGAGCAAAGAAAAACAAATGAAGAGTATGACAGGAGAAGGCTTATATATAGATTGAGGAAGGGTAGCCGGAAGGGCGTCATAATTGCTGCACGAAGGCGAAACGTTGCCATAATTGCCCCTCGCGCGCGAAAAGACGTACCCATCCCAACCAGCACCTGCCACGTTTCGCCCGTCACGAGAAACTAGGACGTGTTTTCTGACACCCCCAAAACCCAGGTGCACCGCTCCAGACTAACATGCTTAGTTTCAAGACGTGACGGTCCACTAGCCTATGGCAGGAAAAGTAAAGAGGTTTGGTATCTCGAGAACACCAAAGGGTAGACAGGTGACACATGTCAGAACAAAGCATATCCCCTAGGTGGTGAAGTGCCGCCCCTACAAACGTCACGCTCCGAGTCCTGAAAAGCGCCCCCAAAAGGACCACTAGTCGAAGCCTCTACTCCAGCTTTCCGAGGGGGGGCATGTGATAGCCGAAGTGCTATCGCCCTGGTTACCTGATGACCTCGGAAAGGAGGGAGGCAGACACCTGAGGTACACGACCTCGGTAGCCTGCCAATTCCAACTTCGGGAAACTAGCGTATCGCCTCCCTCGGGAAGGCGACCGAACCAGCTTCGGGGGATAAGAACCAGGTACCTTCTGCAGGAGAAAGTCCCCCGAAGGACTAACTTCGGAGCCAGGGAATACCCCGAAGTACCATTCTGACTCTGGGAAAAGGCCCCTCACTCTGAAGGGAGACATCAACCAAATGGACCTCGGAGGTACGGCAGGAGCCATCAAGGAGTCTCCGACATTACGCCCACACACCCTGCACGTCGCCCTCATATGCACTCTGACACTCCGCCACTACCCACGTCCTATCATGTAGGGCTATGCTTGTCACAGCTCGTGGCCCGAGGAGCCTGCAGGCGGCTAGGGGCCCCCGCGCCCAGAAGTATGGATGACATCAATCCATACATGTGTCATAATCTGAAGGGCTCACCCCCTCTTATATATTAGGGGAATGGTCTCAGATGGGCATCATTGGAGGGCTGGATCTCTCTCCTCTCTCTGCCCTGAATCCTCTCCTTTCAGCCCCCTGGAAAACATGGCAAGCAAGAGTCTCTTGTGCTTACTACTCCCTCCCCACCTTTCAAAGCTGATGTGAACCCCGATGGTTTAAAGACCATGAAACGCGCCCAAGATGTTTTTCAAACTCCACAAGACATCAAAGAGACTGGATTTGAAGACCCCCACCCCTAATCAACCTGTGACTAGAAACGAGAAGTATAAGAACACCAAGAACACAGGCACACTTGTGCACCAAGGAAGTCCACAAAGAACCAAAGAGAAAATCTCTCCAAAGTAGCAATATTATTTCATGTCAAGGCTGTTTTTTATAGCCAGAATATGTGCCTATTTATAGGACTAAACTAGGGTAAAAGACTCAGCAAAATTCGGAGCCCAAGTCACCTAGAAAACCTAGTTACAAAGGACTCAAGAAAACCTAGTCAAACTAGGATTCCTACACCCTTTTAACACATGTTTAAGGTGTGCAGCGAATTCCATTTATCCTAAGTGACCTAAATCACTTCCATGGCCTAAATAACATCCTAAATAATGTAAATAAATAGGAAACTAAAATAAAATACTTTAGAACACAAGATTGGCCATAAAAATCCCAAAATAGTCTTCTCAGGTGGTTCCTGCTTATATCTTCAACTTCAAGATGAAATTCTAACTTGATGCAGAAATTTTTTCTCAAAATACAAAGCATAAAAGTTGTATATTTATTTCTTAGCTTTGAAATGACATCTGAAACACACAAAACGGACATCTAAAGCCAAAGATATGCCCAAAATACTGCAACTGCTTTTGAACCAGCGATGACTCGCAAATCGGGATTTTGAAGCTAAATTGGACCTCCTTAACGTGCAAACTGGGTTTCATGTTCTGCATATAATTTGTAGCTCCAGATGTTAGCTTTCCAATGACTCAAGAATCACTCAATTCTGATTGGTTTAGCTAACGATATGATTTTTCCACCAGAACATCGCCAATCTGTCAACATCCGAGCTTGAAGTGCACTAGTCAGCTCCTTAGCCTTCTTCCTTGTCAATGGTCCACTAGTTATCTTTAATGGATCGTTGCCATCCTTAGTTGTGCCTTCTTTGATCATATCAGCTCCCCCCTCCTTAGAAGGATTCGTCCTCGAATCAAAACCTACATTAGAAAAGGGAATTGAATCAATAACAATGAAATGATCAACCCATAAGCACTTACCTTTCACATAAGCACCAATAGCATGGAATGCTTGTGTATGGAGCTTTAATCTTGTGAAAAACCCGAGCCAATATCCAAATGCAATGATAATTTTGATACCTCTAGGGTCAAAAACAAAATTAGAAGCAATTACCACAAAAAATCTGAAAGTTTGCACAATTTTCATCTTAATTCTAGGCATCACTTTCATTGCATTTGCCATCTCAAAAACATTATTCCCAAAACTAGGAAAAGTGTAGGAATAATTTACCTTAGGGATACTGTATGCACTCAAAACAAATGGACCTAAACTTACACAAATGTCAAGGTCATAAAGAGCACAAGTTGTGTATGTCAAGACAATAGTTTGCATACGCCATTCAAACAAACAAGAATTGAACACAATGTGGCCTAAACTAATAACAAAACAATGATGCATGAATTTCACAAAAATCCTAAGCATTTTAAATGAAACAAGATTAGAGTAAATAGGATTAAGTGAAACCAATTCAGTAGCAAACTTATTTTTGCATGTATTTGTACAACAATGCATGAAATTTGTGAATGGGACGTGACACAAAACAAAGGACTCAACATACCTCAATAAAAGGCTGAATTTGAAACCAGAATTTTCACTCAAAATAAATACTTTCAAGTTCAGACATAAAGTAAAAATATCAAGGCTAAAAAATTTGTGTAATGCATGTGTCATGACAAAAAAATGCTTGCTGGAAATTAAAGATTGACACACAAAAATGGGCTGAACATGAATGGACATCAAAGAAGTATGTAATGTATGTGTATGAACAAATTTATGCATGAAAAATTCCAAAGAAGTAGATTTAACTTGAGACAAAACAAAACAATGTGACATGGATGCAAAGCAAACAAAATCAAAAACCAAAGACACCAAAACAGATTTTTCTTTAGAGAAACTCAAGCAATTCCAAAGAGCATTTGACAAAACCAAAGAATTAGAAGGCTTAAAACCATATTTTGTCAAATTTTCATGCTTACTTCCTTCTCTTAATCTAGTTTCATGAAAACCATTTGTCAGAATAACATTGCAAGCAAACACACATTGTTTGAGATTTTCATGCAAAATCACATCAGATCTAAGTGTAAGGAAGAAATACATTACAATGGTTGGACTTAGTCTCCAAGTATCTTCCTTTGGTGTAGGAACCACAAAATTTTCACCTTTGCACTCAATGACTTCGGTTAGAGTTGCAACAATTTCATCCCCTTGAACCATAGGATAAGAAACAAGGTTAGGCAAACTTTTGCATATGAAATCACTAGGACTTACCTCAAATTGTTCCTTTTCAACCTCCTTCATTAGTTTGATGCATGGGACATGACTTGGAATGTTAGGAACACCAACTTCTTGGATGGGCAGCAACTCACTTGATTCTTGAAGTTCATATCCACTTAAGTCCTAAAAAGAAGACAACACAACACTAGAAAAAGACTTTGTTATGTTAGATGAAAGTATGGCTTTTCTGTAGGTCTTTCTCTCTTTACTCGGCTTGGATTCATTGCACTCTTGTCTTATCTCAACTTCACACTCAATTTTTTCTCTCGGGAACTCTCCACTCTTCTTCCCCTCATGTTCACTCTTCTCACTTAATCTCTCAATTGTTCTCTCGGCTTTCCCCTCATCACTCTTGCCCTCAACTTTCCCCACTTTTTCTTTTCTCTCAACCTCACTTTGAACTTTTCTTTGATTCTCTAAGACTTGTTGTGGTGAAAGTGGTACAAGCATGTTTGACTTTTCTTCTTGAGGCCGAGACAAGTCTCCTTTTGTGGTCTCCATGTTTGGCTTGGGTACTTCTCTTACATCTTTGCTCCATGCTCCTTTCCATGTGGAAATTCCTCCTTGACACATCTTGGATGCCTTGGACCTTTTGATGATCCTCTCGGCCTTGGTGGCATAATAAAGCAAATCCTCCATGTTCAAATAAGGTGCCATTTCCACTTTGTTGGTAATCTCAGGATTGAGACCATTAATGAATCTATCAATGGTGGTCTCCTTATCCTCCATGATTTTGGCTCGGGTCAAGGTCATCTCCAAGTCTTTATGGTAGTCCTCCATACTCCTTTGTCCTTGCACTAGCTTTTGAAGTTTGAGGCGTTGATCTGTAGTGTAGTAGCTAGGCACAAATCTCCTCCTCATCAAGGCTTTAAGGGCTCTCCATGTGTGTATGGGCTCCTCCTCATTCTTTCTCCTAGAAATAACATCCTGATTCCACCATACAAGAGCATAATTAGTGAACTTTATGGTAGCCAATTTAACCTTCTTTTCCTCAGAATAATGATGGCAATCAAACACCATCTCAATCTTTTCCTCCCATTCCCAATATGCATCTAGATCACTCCTCCCTTGGAAAGGTGGAATGGTAAGTTTGATGGAATTTAGGTTGTTATCCTCTCTTGGCTCCCTCATCCTTGGAAGCCCATGGTCATGCCAAACTCTTTCTTCCTCCTCAGGTTCTTCTCTCCTTAGACCTCTCCTTGGTTGCAAGATAGGATTAGGTCTCCTTGGCAACCTCAAATCAATGTCCTCAATCCTCCCCACAAGTCTATTGAGAGTTTCTTGAAATTCTCTCATGGTAGGCTCCTCATTGTGTCTCACTTCCATCCTCTATCCTCCTGGCCCTCCATGCTCCTGAAAATAACAAAGATCCTCACAAACAATCACCTCACGTGTTTCACTCAAAAGATGAACACTCAAACACTCAATTTGTTAGTAAGATATTGCTATTCAAAGAGTTCTCAAAAGTTCTAAGAAAACTATCCTCAAAGCACACAAGAAAACTTGAATTTTTGAAGAACTATTTTGACTCCAAAAGAAGTGAGCTAAACAAGCTTTAAAAGACTCTAGGAAGCTCTTGCAATTGATGATCACAAGAACCACAAAGGAAGCTTTTTGGCTCAAAAACAATGGGATAGGGTTTTGGGGCATAAAACTTTCAACACTTTGAGAAAACTTTTTTTTTTGCAAGCTCTTTCCTTTGTTCTTTTCTTTTTCTTTTTCTTCCCTTTTTTTTTCTCTTTTTTTTTTTCTCTTTTTTTGCTTGCTGTTTTGATGCTAAACAAATGTTCTCCTTGAAATTCCTTGTTGCCAAAGACAAAAAGTCAGATTTCTATTCAGCCAAAACAAGAAACTATTGAAACTTGCACAATTTGAAACAACTTTTTTGATACCGAACTTCCTCAACTTGGATCCTTCTTTTTTTGGTGTTTTCTTGACTCTAGGATGTTGGAAACAATGAAAACAAGGAAGATTAATATTGCTGGACACGAAACAGAAAGATAAGAATCAAACAAGAACAATTGAATTGAAACCGAGAACACTAGACAACACAAATTGACTTATTGTTGTTGTTTTTGTGATTTTTGGACTTGAACAAGGATGGAATAAAAAGGACAGACCTGAAACAAGAAGAAAAAGGATTAAAAAAGAGAATTAAAACATGAATTTACTGAACAAAATTGAAAGAAAATAGAAGAGAAACAAGAATACAAAGATATGTCCTTCAATGGAACTTGTGGCTCTGATACCAACTGATGCAAACCCCGATGGTATAAAGACCATGAAACGCGCCCAAGATGTTTTTCAAGCTCCACAAGACATCAAAGAGACTGGATTTGAAGACCCCCACCCCTAATCAACCTGTGACTAGAAACGAGAAGTATAAGAACACCAAGAACACAGGCACACTTGTGCACCAAGGTAGTCCACAAAGAACCAAAGAGAAAATCTCTCCAAAGTAGCAATATTATTTCATGTCAAGGCTGTTTTTTATAGCCAGAATATGTGCTTATTTATAGGACTAAACTAGGGTAAAAGACTCAGCAAAATTCGCAGCCCAAGTCACCTAGAAAACCTAGTTACAAAGGACTCAAGAAAACCTAGTTACAAAGGACTCAAGAAAACCTAGTCAAACTAGGATTCCTACACCCTTTTAACACATGTTTAAGGTGTGCAGCGAATTCCATTTATCCTAAGTAACCTAAATCACTTCCATGGCCTAAATAACATCCTAAATAATGTAAATAAATAAGAAACTAAAATAAAGTACGTTAGAACACAAGATTGGCCATAAAAATCCCAAAATAGTCTTCTCAGGTGGTTCCTGCTTATATCTTCAACTTCAAGATGAAATTATAACTTTATGCAGCAATTTTTTCTCAAAATACAAAGCATGAAAGTTGTATATTTATTTCTTAGCTTTGAAATGACACCTGAAACACACAAAACGGACATCTAAAGCCAAAGATATGCCCAAAATACTGCAACTGCTTTTGAACCAGCGATGACTCGCAAATTGGGATTTTGAAGCTAAATTGGACCTCCTTAACGTGCAAACTGGGTTTCATGTTCTGAATATAATTTGTAGTTCCAGATGTTAGCTTTCCAATGACTCAAGAATCACTCAATTCTGATTGGTTTAGCTGAAGATATGATTTTTCCACCAGAACATCGCCAATCTGTCAACATCCGAGCTTGAAGTGCACTAGTCAGCTCCTTAGCCTTCTTCCTTGTCAATGGTCCACTAGTTATCTTCAATGGATCGTTGCCATCCTTAGTTGTGCCTTCTTTGATCATATCAAAAGTACTGACTTGGGTGTCGGAGGCTCCTCCCCGGAAAAAGACTCCGGGGACCTCCTAACCCCTGTTTTCTGAGTATTTCAGGTAGGTCCTCCTGAGGAATCCCCTTTTCGGGCTCTTTCCTATACCAGAAGTCTTTCTTGGCCTCACCGTGCCTGCCACACAAAGATGCTGCCGGCCATCACAGGTGACCCACACAGAGCACTTTCTTTCAGGACTCGCCTGCACCTCCTGAAGTCCCTGCCGCATTCACCACGACACACAATGGAGATGATGCTGATGGGCATCAGGTTGGAACAAAGAAACTAATGAATCAAGATTTGATAATGAGAGAAAGAATGGACGAATGAGACCAGGAAAGGAAGTGGATTACGTAAAAAAAAATGGAAACCAATAAAAAAGAAGAAATAAATTGCAGCCAAAGAACCCAAGAATAAACAGACAAGAATCAATCAAACCAAATAAAATTCAAGGCACGTATATACTTTTTTTTCCTTCACTAGCTGCAAAAGAAAACAAGATCAAACCGACTAGTTTGCAGCAAAAGACTAGGAATAGGAATGAATTTTGAAGGAGACAAATGAATTGAATGATACTTGCTGGACAAGAAACAAAATAAACACTACGATTGTTTTATATGAACGGACAAAGACAAGAAAAATCTGCACGGAACAAAGAAACAAGATCTTTTGCAAGCTTGCCGTAAAAGAAACAAGATCAAATAAAATTGCAGCAAAAAGAAACAAAGACAAACAAAAAGAACACAATTGAAAGAAAAGATAGATAAATTTGTCCTAATTAAAGCTTGTAGCTCTAATACCAAATTGATGGACTCAAAACTCCAAGATCTTTTGCAAGCTTTAACAAATGTTAAGAACTGCCCAAATTGAACCAAGAAATTGTTGGAGAATAAAGAAAAGTAATTAGAATCAGAGTATAAAATGAGAAGAGAATTATAGAAGTGAAGTTAGAAGAAATTTGAAGAACTACACTAATTCATCTTAGCTTTAATTAGGATAGATAAGTTCCAAAGAACTCAAGAGAACAGATTTCCCATTGAAAAATTAACTAAAGTCTGCTGTGTTTACAAGAGAAAAGGCATCCCTTTATAGTTGTAGTAGGGGACGCAAAAACATTAAAAGAAAAAACCTAAGTTTAATTGCACTAGGAGTCCTAATTGGAAAAACATAGAATAACTAGGAATAATAATGCTAAAATTCTTAGGAATAATAAAACAATAAAAATTCACAAATAACTAGTGTGGAGGACGTAACCAAGCTGTAGGAAACAATTCCAAGTCCAATTTTAAAAGTAAGAAACACGCAGGATCCATGTAGCTCCTATAGGCTTCAATTCGCCATGATGGAACAAACACTCGAGCATTTGAATTCTTCTCCATCTTGGGCAGATTATAAGTTCAGAATATAAACAATTCTTCATGAAATTCACTTGTTTGCTCACAAATGCTCCAAAGGTTTGGTCATAGGCCTATCTAGTACAAATTTACGCTATAGAGGCTTGTGCGAGCTCCAGGGTGCTCCATGGGGGGTTAGGCAAGGAATACAACCCTCCTTAGCTCTTGAACTTGTAGAATTCCATGTGGAAACCTTAGGATGCAAAGCTTCAAAGACCTTTGAACCCCAAACTGCCTCTGAAAAGCATGAATTCATCATTTTAAGCTCCATTGTTTTGAACTCCCTGGTATGCTTCAAAATGTGCATAATGGTGCTTCCCAAGTTTATATTAGGAGGGTGCTCAAGACAGAAAGGTGAAAAAGGCAAAGGGTTGGTGTGTCGTCCTTTGTGGCACGTAAGGATTAAGGAGTTGAGCCAATGGTGTGTGGGCAACTGGGTTTGGCTAGGAATACTAACAAAATTTTAGGGTTTAGAGTGTTGGTTGGGCTGGAATGGGAGGATAATTTCAGGTTTGACTTGAACTAACCGACTTCAACAATAAAAAAGTAGGTTGGGTTGATTTATCCTGAATTAATGTTATTCCTTTGCCAAAACGGACATGAACATGATATTTTCAGGTTGGGTTTGGATCAGTATTCGAGTTTTAAGTTTCGCTTTTACCCTTACCTATTTCGTCCATATATCTCTTTGCACAATCTTCTTTCTTCAGCAGCAACCTCCTTCTAAGAGATACTCTATCCGTCCAAAAACTATGAAGCATATTTTGTTTTTAATTGTCCCAGAAAAATTGAAGCATTTCCCTTTTCGTAAAGTTGATAATATTCAATTTACCTTACTACCCTCATTTAAACTCTTACTACACAAAACCAAAAAAGATTTAGTTTTGCTTTTTAATCTTGATTTAAACTTTCACTACCAAGTTTATTAAAGTCGGGATTCTATCTAGAGTCATTTTTGTTTTCTTATAGTCATAAAGTCATAAAAAGTCGTAGAGTCATAAGATTCTACTAGAAAGCACTTAAAATATTAAAAAAAATATAATCACCCAAATTATCCTAGGAAATTTATATTTCCCAACATTGTAAGTTACTAATATATCCTTTTTTATGTTAGATGGTCCTTTTGTGAAATTTAAAATGATGGGCTTTAAATGGAAATTGAGATGAGTTAGCTAGCTGTTATGAGGTTTAGCCGATAAGGATTAAAAGACCAGCAAAATGGAGGCAAAGGAGACGGTGGCGCTTCCTTGGTTTTCTTCTCCGATAACTACTTCTATTAAACAATGCTCTTTACTTGTTCTAATCTTTTTCCTATCGTTATAAATTCTTAGAAACAAAAACTTGCTTCCCTAAAATATAAAATAGAAAATGTTAACAAACCGTTGACATGAAAAAATGCATCAACTGAAGTTGGTGAGAGCAAAACTGGACTCCTGCTACCATAATCATGGAATTAAACATCCCAACATGCTGTGACTCCACAATACCCCTCACCACAACCTGCAATTCATTTCTTATTCTCTCCACATCCGTGAATTAAACATCTGGAAGTCCACCCTCTTCTTCAGCTCTATATTCTCCTCACAGATCTTGCTCCTCTCCACTTCCCTTGCTTGTAACTCCTTCTCCTTTTCCTTTGCCTGTTGACGTGCCTCCAAGCATAGCCAACGATGAGCGTGTAGTTGGTGGTGAAAGAAGCTGGAGACAATGACCTTGGTAGAGACAGATAAGATTTGGAGTAGGGGGGAGAGGGAAAGAATGATGTAGTTGCTACTGCTACTGTAACTACATCTTGATCCCACATGGAAAAAGCAAACCAGAAAATAAGATATTCTTCCCACAAATATAAAGCTCTTATAACTTTTGGGCTTAGGATATATAATATGTAAGGGCGTTGCTGTTAGCTTAAGCTTTAGTATGGTAATGGTTTGGGCCAAAATTTGAGCCTGACAAGGTGAAGTTGTAGATGCTTTTTGTTTCTACATTTCCACCAGTAAAGTCATGATTTTAAATGCCTTTACCGTTAAATACGTTTTTAATACGATTTAAGTCAGTTTAAACTTGTGGAGTCTAAAAAACGTATGATTTTGCGACTTGATTTAGTTTTAGGGGGTAAAATTAAAAAAAATCATAAATTATACGCCCAATCTTCTTGGCCAAGGAAATGTATCATCCTTTATTGAATGTAAGGAGTATGTGTTTCATACGCACATGACAAAAGTACACTCTACTTAAGTTATTGCATAATTTAACCCATTAAGGTATTTAAGTCAACTAGAAAGAAACAATTTCGTCCAATTTCTAGCTGCAGCCTCGGTTTAAAATTTCTTGCAATTTCTTCCAATTTGGTCCACTCCTTTGACATGCTTCATTACCTAAATAAAATATAAAAAAATAAGTGAGGGGTAATAAATCACTCAATTATAATAAAAGTAATCTAAAATAGGTATAAATATTAACGTACAAATTACACTAATGGTAAATCTGGCTTGAATTTAGCTCCATCGGTTAAGGGGCAAACCTCTTAATTCCAAAGTTATGAGTTCAAGTCTTAATAATAGTAATGTAGTACAATTAATTGGGCCCAAGAGGCAATTCATTTTAACTTAAATCAACTTAATCTAAAAAATTTTATTTCTATTCTAATATTTTTTGCCTAAAACTAATTTAATTATAAAATCAATACTATATAAGTATAATAATCCATTGAAAATACAATTTTTATAATCTTATTAAATTTTTATGATTTTTTAATGCTTAAAAATACAAAAATTTGTACAAATTTAATATCATCATGAAAATTTACTTTCAAATGGACTCTTGCATCTACATAACATTGGCTTCAAAATGAAATTGGTTTCACACAAAAAAGATGTAAAAATAAAAGTAAACCATTTTAAAATAAGTTGACTTAAGTCTATAATGCTTTTCTGGCACACATCTTCTATCTCTTCAACCTTTGTACTTAGATAATGTTTCATCTCTACCTAAAGAAAAGAAAAATCATAAAATCAATTATCACATGCTCAGAAAATTAACACAATCTAGTACTCCTTTCATTTCACAAAAGATGGCCTTTTATTTTTTTTTTAACTAAAGTTTGATTTAAATATATTCATTTTAATTTGTATTGTGAAAAATTCTTACAAATTATATTTATAAAATAGACTCTTTAAGATACTATTTTTATATAAAAAATTTATATTTTTGTAAGTAATTTTGAAAGAAAAAATTATAAATTAATTGTTGTAAATAGAAGAGCAGACAAGATTTGTGATATAGAGGGAGTATATAATATATATTATAAAGTAGAAGCTCAAATAATTTAGTAGTTGTAGAGTTAATTGGTAGGTTAATTTAAATTTTGACTCAAAATTTTATATAAAATCCCAATTTTACCTCTTAATTTGTTGACTCAACTTTAACCACTTTCCAAATTTGCATTTTGACCATGGAATGATAATTCTGCAAAAATAACAAAATTTTAGGTTCCTCTAGATTTTTTTGGCAATTTGTTCCTCCTTTTCTAATCATAAAATTCTTTCAAATATAGAATTACCCATCTACCATGTTTGTTATTGTGTATAAAGAAATTCCATAGTATAATACAAATAAATTATATTATTAATTTTAGATTTCAGTTCCTATATTAGTGATTTATTAAACTTTTAAGCAATAAATGTGATTTCAAATTTCATTTCATAATTGAAAAAAATATAATTTTTTCCATATTCCATTTCTTTATTTTTATTTTTATTTTTCATATTTTAATAGAAAAATGGAAAAAATATTTATTTATAATTAAGAGTCAACCCAAGCTTATTGTGCAGCCTTCTAAAAATAGAAAATAAAAAAAAGTTTTTTCAAGAAATTTTATAATAAGCATGCTTGAAAGTTTAGTATTGGTATTGCAAAAATAAAATAAAAGCAAGTAATTGGAAGAGTTGAAATAAAATGATGATAACCACATCAATAAAGCTGGACGACTCTAGTTACAATTAATTATTTTTTATATTAAATAAATTGAATTTTATTTACATAATATTGCAAGAAGATAAATTTATTTTTTAAATATATGTAGTAAAAAAATTATTTATTCCATAAGTATTTAATTGATATGTTTTGACAAGTAAAAGTACAGTAAATAATTTTTTTATTAGTTTTCATGGGTGAGAAATTAAAATTTTAACTATATGCAGTACAAGTATGCATTATAACAGGCTTAGTTTGTTTAGTGGTGCATGTGAAAAAACAGTATTCAATATAGTGCTTCAAACGCAGTAATTAAATTTACTACTTAGCCTTACATAAATGCTATTTGACAAAAGTTTAAACTGAAAAGTGTGACTAATTGCATTTTAACTGTGAAATGTCTAAAAGTAAATGAAATAATAATAATAATAATAATAATAATAACAATATTATTAGCATTGAGTTATCAGCAGTAAAAATATTTCTTACTTATGGAATCTATTATTGTGTTTAAATAATTAGAAACTGTTATTAAAAGAAATCCATAATAGCTTGATATTTCCTATATGGTTCGCTGCTGAAAAAATATTTTACTGGTAGTGTGGATAAAATTCAATATATAATGTTGGGAGTGAGAAGTGAGATTTTAGTGGACGAGTGGCAGTTTTATAATGGTCGAGTAAAAATTTGAAAATTATTTTTTTCATAGGAAATAATGGACAGAAAATTCTAGCAGTCAGAAATATGCTTTTGGAAAATTTCAAAGTTTTTTTTTTTAGCGGGAAAAAGTGGAAGGTTTTATTTTCCAACAATTAGCTAGACATTAGAAAAAGGCTGTTGGAAAATTTCAATCCAAAATTTCTTTTCTTGGAGTGATTATTGATTATCTAGACAGGAAAACTATTTGGAGTGATAACCATGCAAATTCTGTCAATTGATCGCTTTCGAAGAAAATTTTGATTGCTTGTTGGAAAAATTGTGTATGACAAGCCATCAAAAAAGTTTCTGGGATCTTGCAAACAAATTCCAATAGCTTCCTTTCAGAAAATTGTGATGACAAGCTGGTAAAAAAGTTCTGGATATTACCGAAAAGTTTTGGACATATTAAACCACTGGAAAATATATTTTTTTACAATAAAATGTTCATCGGGGAACTTCTGACGGTTTTTAGCCATCAGAAACCCCTTCTTCTTCTTCTTTTTTTTTTTCTGCTAATGTTTGGCAAATTACCTAGGTCAGGATGCTCGTTTACGTGAGATACCCCTAGCCCTGTTGGCTCAATTGCCCCAATTAGAAGGAAATCCACAGGATCTATGACTTAGCCATCAAGGAATCTATGTGGCCCACGTAGCACATGTGATATATTCATTATTTTATGGTTTGATAAATCAAATTAATTAATTAATTGATTAATTAAAAGGAGATTAAGTTTGATAAAGTTATCTGATCAATAAAACTTATCAGATTGCATGTTAGTAGGACATGTAGTTATGCATTTAAGTTGATCAGAAATTGATCCTCTCTCTGCCCATAAATAGAGACACTGAGACCCATATTTCTATCACTTTAAAAAATTAAGTACGCTTTGTTGTCAAGTATTCCAAAAGGCATATCCCACATGGCTTGGACAAGGAAAGTTTCTAGACTTTATAAGTTACCATACCCAAGTGGGCTAGGTAAGAAAGAAAGTAGTAATGGGCTCGCGCGCACAAGATGGGCCAAAATAGTGGAAAGAGCCCAATTTGCCCCCCTTGCGTGCAAAGTATCACGAGGCCCGGTCCAAGTTAGTTTTTGCATTTTCCTAAATTTACTTTTTTACCCTTACCCGGAAAACTTGTTTTTCACGTGTTGGAAATCAAAACGGGCTCAACGTACTAAATCATAACCGATATTAATTATGTAACTCCCAACATTAGTACCCCAACGTTCAAATTCGGACCACTGCTACCTATAAATACCCATTCTCACTCCATTCTCAGATTACCTCGCTTTCGAGCTCTCTCTTCTTTCCCCCTCCTGCTCTGATCCTCCCTGGTTCTTGTGTTTTTGTTGATTCCTAGAGTATCCCGGGTGTGAGTGCACACTTCCCGGAAGACCCGTTGTATCCTGGCGGATTTTCGAAGACCTGTTCTCTTGCACGTTTTGGAGAGCCATGAGCTATAATCCTTGAGGGCATTGTATACACGCCTCGGGTCGCTGGTGGTTCGTGATTGTTACAACTCAGTTCTTCCAACAATCTCAAGGATTATATCATGAATCCAAACCACAACAATGGTGCTCCAATCATCGATCCTTTGGACATTGTCCAAGAAGAGCCTGCTGATATCAAGGCTGCAGCTGCCAACTGTGAGAAAGCTCTTGCAATTGCAATTGCGCAAATCGATCGAGAAAAAGATCCCGACCTTGCTGCTGCTTGCGATAGGGCGCTCACTAATGCTCGCTTCTACATGAAAGCTGCATCCAATGCCAGGATGCCGGTTCCTCCAACCCCTCCATCGACATTAGCAAAGCCATTCCCTGACATTTCAAAGATAGAAGTGTTTAGTGGAGAAATCTACAAGAGATGGTAGGAACGCATTTACATGCTGCTAGATGTGCATGGAGTTGCTTTCCCACTGAATGAGTCCAAACCGACTGACCCCAAGCTGCAAGAGTCTTGGACTTATGCTGATAAGGTATGTCGTCACACAATAATTTCAATTTTATCTAATGAGTTGTTCGATGTCTACATTAAGTACAAGGAAGCAAAGGAAATATGGGAGTCCATGTTGCTCAAATACACAGCGGAGGATGCGGGCAAGCAAAAGTTCATGATCGAAAAATTCTATCGATGGGAAATGGAAGATAAGAAGGATGTAAACACACAAATCAATGAATACCACAAGCTTTTGGAGGACTTGAAAGGAGAAAAAATCACACTGTAAGAAGAGTTCGTAGCTGGCTTGTTGATTGAAAAACTGCCACCATCATGGAGAGAATACAAGCAACAACTAAAGCACAAGCACAAGCAGCTGCCTTTAGCCAACCTAATCACTCACATCATCATCTAGGACACCAATAGGAAGGAGCAGTGCATAGCTAAAGGGAAGCAATTGACCTCCAGTGCCAATCTTGTCAACTCCAAGAGGTACAATCCAAAATCGAAACCCAACAATAACTTCAAGCCAAGACCAATGCCAGCCAATAATGATGACGAAGAAGTGCCGCCTTGCTTCGTTTGTGGAAAAAAGGGGCACTTTGCTCGACAGTGCCAGAAAAGAAAGCACTTTGATAAACCTCCTAAGCCAAGGGCAAATCTGGCTCATGGGGATGATGATGATAACATCATTGCTGCAGTAGTTTCACAAGCATACCTTGCTGCTAATTCAAAAGAGTGGGTGATAGATTCTGGTGCCACCAGGCATATTTGTGGCAACAGAAATGCATTTTCCTCCTATACTCCACTAGGAGAAGGCGTTGAAACAGTGTATCTTGGTGACTCCCGAGGTACACCAGTTCTGGGCAAGGGCAAGGTACTTCTGAAATTGACCTCTGGAAAGACACTGGCTTTAAGTGATGTATTGCATGTACCCACCATAAGAGCCAACTTGGTCTCCGTGTCTTTGCTGATGAAGTCTGGCATCAAGGTCACATTTGATTGTGACAAGATAGTCATGACTAGAAACAATAATTATGTGGGCAAGGGTTATTGTAACCAGGGTCTCTTTGTACTGAGTGTTTCTAATATCATCAATAATAATGATGCATCTTCTTCTACTTACTTGGTTGAGTCTCTTGATTTATGGCATGCTAGATTAGGACATGTGAGTATATCTTATTTGAAAAAGATGCAGTCATTAGGTTTAATCACACCCCCTAGTAACACAAGTTTTGATAAATGTGAAATATATGTTGAAACTAAGTCAACAAAGAAAACTTGTGCTTCAATTGAAAGAGAATCAAAATTATTAAGTTTAATTCACACTGATCTTGGTGATTTGAAACATACTATGACTAGAGGAGGAAAAAGGTATTATGTGACCTTCATAGATGATTTCTCTAGATTCACCAAAGTTTATTTGTTAAAAAAAAAAATGAGGCTTTTGATATGTTTTTGTTGCATAAGTCTGAAGTGGAAAATCAATTGAACAAAAGGATTAAAAGAGTTAGATCAGATAGAGGAGGTGAGTTTTTATTGTTTAATGATTTCTGTGAAAAAGAAGGGATAATTCATGAGTTAACTCCACCATACTCTCCTGAATCAAACGGTGTAGCTAAAAGAAAAAATAGAACTTTGGAAGAAATGATGAATGCCATGCTTGGTAGTTCTTCTGCTCCTGATAATTTTTTGGGAGAAGCTATCTTATCTGCTTGTTATTTGCAAAATCGAATTCCTTATAAAAAGACTAGTATAACTCCATATGAAATATGGAAGGGTTATCCCCCAAACTTAAAGTACTTAAAAGTTTGGGGATGTCTTGCAAAGGTTATCCTTCCTGAACAAAAAAAGCGTAAAATTGGATCAAAGACATCCGATTGCATGTTTATTGGATATACAGAGCATAGTGTTGCATATAGATTTTTAGTGTTGAAAAGTGATGTGTTGGATTGCAACACCATAATCGAAACAAAAAATGCTGAGTTTTTTGAGCATATCTTTCCTTTGAAGAAGGAAAAGATTTCCCGTGCCCCCACTGATGAAAATATCCCTGAACATAAAGTGGAAGATTTGAGAAGGAGTAAAAGGAAAAGGAAAGAGAGTTCCTTTGGACATGACTTTTACACCTACCTTGTAGATGATCCCATAACTTTTAACCAGGCGATTTCTTCGAAAGAATCTGTTTTCTGGAAAGAAGCCATTCAAAGTGAAATAGATTCTATTTTACAAAATCAAACATGGGATTTGGTAGATTTACCACCTGGTGCTAAACCTATTGGTTGTAAATGGATTTTCAAAAGAAAACTTAAGCCTGATGGCTCGGTTGACAAATATAAAGCAAGATTGGTAGCAAAAGGATTTACTCAAAAAGAAAATGTTGATTATTTTGACACTTTTGCACCAGTTTCTAGGATTTCTTCAATAAGAGTTTTATTTGCCTTGGCTTCTGTACATAAACTTATTATACATCAAATGGATGTTAAAACTGGTTTCTTAAATGGGGATCTATAAAAAGAAATATATATGGTCCAGCTAGAAGGCTCTGTTGTTTCTGGACAAGAAACAAAGGTGTGCAAGTTGTGAAAATCCTTATATGGATTAAAGCAAGCACCTAAACAATGGCATGAGAAATTTGATCAAGTTTTGTTAGGTAATAACTTTTCAACTACTGGAGTTGATAAATGTGTTTACACAAAACTTGAAGGTGGTGAATGTGTAATAATTAGCCTCTATGTGGATGATGTGCTCATTTTTTGAACTACTCTTGAAATAGTTGAACACACCAAAAGCTTCCTATCTTCACAGTTTGACATGAAAGATCTAGGGGAAGCTAGTGTAATTTTAGGTGTTAAAATCATAAGGAAAGAAAGTTGCTTAATGTTGTCACAAGAGCACTATGTTGAAAAACTTCTAATGAAGTTTAACTATTTTGAGGTGACACCTGTGAGCACTCCTTATGATGCAAACACACAATTAAAGAAAAATAAAGGTGAAAGTGTTGCTCAACAAGAGTATACACAAATTATTGGAAGTCTGATGCACCTAATGAACTTCACTCGACCTGACATACCTTATGTTGTGTGTAGATTGAGTAGATATACTCAAAATCCGAATGAAGAACATTGGAATGCTCTGGTAAGAAATATCTAAAGGTACCATGAAATGTGGTATCATGTATAGTGGTTTTCCTGTTGTACTAAAAGGGTACAGTGATGCTAATTGGATTTCTGACTCTGATGAAACCAAATCTACTAGTGGGTACATTTTCACTCTTGGTAGTGGAGCTGTGTCTTGGAAATCTTCAAAGCAAACCATCATTGCCAGATCCACTATGGAGTCAGAATTTATAGCCTTAGAAATGGCTGGAAGTGAAGCTGAGTAGTTGAAAAACTTCTTAGCAGATATACCGTTAGGTATAAAGCCAATGCCTTCTATGTCTATGCATTGTGATTGCCAAGCGGCAATAGCAATTGTAAAAAATAAAACTTACAATGGAAAAAATAGACACATTCGATTAAGACATGATGTTGTAAAGCAACTGCTTAATGATGGTGTTATATCGATCGATTATGTAAAGTCAGAAGTGAATTTGGCCAATCCTTTGACTAAACCTCTGGGAAGGAAAATGATATATGAAACATCGAGGGGAATGAGACTATTGCCAACCTGAGTCAATAGTGATGGTAACCCAACCTATGTGGTTGGAGATCCCATGAATTAGGTTCATATGGGTAATAACAAGTCACTGTTAGACCTGGAAGCATTATCGAAACTTTTCCTTAAAGGTCCCTTCTATGGTGTAGATAATGCAAATACTACATTTACTAGAGGATGAGCAAAAAGCTCTTAATGATTTACATAAGCCATGATGGGTAGTGTATTTATGCAGTATACACTTGATGGAATCACCTATATGGGTGTAGGAGTGAAGCCGCTCCTATGAGATTTGTGGCAGAATCTCTAAAGCACTCATGAAAACTAGGGCATGCGCATGGCCAATAAGTGCAACACCGCGATGAACAGCAGAAATTGTGGGGGTGTAATGTGATCAATGAATCACTTAAATTACAAAGGGTATTTGGTTCATAGAAACTAAATGCTTCACCAAGTACTCTGTAAGTTAAGTATCATTGGCTCTAAGACTGATTCATAGTCTAATAGACACTAGTCACGATGCATTGCATTCTTAAGCTTGAAGCTAGCAAGAAACCTTGAAGTAATCCCTTTTGAAATATGTGGGAGATTGTTGTCAAGTGTTCCAAAAGGCATATCCCACATGGCTTGGACAAGGAGAGCTTCTAGACTTTATAAGTTACCATGCCCAAGTGGGCTAGGTAAACAAGAAAGTAGTAATGGGCTCGCGCGCACAAGATGGGCCAAAACAGTGGAAAGAGCCCGATTTGCCCCCCTTGCGCACAAAGTATCACGAGGCCTGGTCCAAGTCAATTTTTACATTTTCCTGAATTTACTTTTTTACCCTTACCCGGAAAACTTGTTTTTCACGTGTTGGAAATCAAAACGGGCTCAACGTACTAAATCATAACCGATATTAATTTTGTAACTCCCAACATTACTACCCCAACGCTCAAATTCGAACCACTGCTACCTATAAATACCCATTCTTAGTCCACTCTCAGATTACCTCACTTTCGAGCTCTCTCTTCTTTCCTCCTTCTGCTCTAATCCTCCCTGGTTCTTGTGTTTCTATTGATTCCTAGAGTATCCCAGGTGTGAGTGCTCACTTCCCGGAAGACCCATTGTATCCTGGCGGATTTTCGCAGACCTGTTCTCTTGCACGTTTTGGAGAGTTGTGAGCTATAATCCTTGAGGACAGTGTATACATGCCTTGGGTCGCTGGTGGTTCGTGATTGTTGCAACTCAGTTCTTCCAACATGCTTTGTTAATTTGACAGGGCTAAGGGAGAGAAAACAATTTCTTCTTATCAGACTTTCATTTAAAGGAGGAAGCTCTGGTTGCTCAAGGTTAGTACCCCAATTCATTAATTTAGATGTGTATGAATCTATGTATACCATGAAGTTCTAAAATCTGTATTAAATTAGAAATATGGAATGTGTGTGATCCTTAAAGATTTTCTAACATGTAGTTTTAGAGGATGGTTTAAGAACTCATGGTTTTCCATTATCTTGTATAATTCGATTAATGTTTTGTACTAATTTTTCTTTCCGCTGCAATCTATGTTGGGTATAAAGTGATTAAATACTTATCTTAATTATATTCTTATATTTTCATTTCAAGGAATATTAAGCAGATAAATTCATTGTTTTCCAAACTTCTTAGAATTGCAAAGTTAATGCTCCCCCATCAAATTTATGAATTTAGTTCTTTTCTTTTGATGAATGTTTCGAATGATGAATGTTTCACCTTTCCCAAGAAAATTGTGTTATAGAATTTTGATAACCTTACGTGTGGGTCTGCTAATCACCAAAGTGGTCAAGCTGTAAGCTCCAGTTAATTGAAAATTGTATAATTAATATTTTGATTACTCATAATATGTGATGCTTACAATATATAGATATGGGTAGTTAAAAAAAATCATAATTATAGGATCTTAAGAGATCACCCAAATGTAGATCAAGTTGTTCTTATAATTTATGAATATAAATGTAGTAATTAATATATTTCATTGGATTATTTTGTATATCCAAAGATAACAGAATAATTTAGTTGGGATATATTTAATTACTAAACTAAAGTAGATCACAAGCATCATTACGTTGTTGTATATTGTTGTATCACCCAAAGGAGAACATCGATATACATTATATGTTATTTCTTAATCTATTGTATGCTAAACTTACAACTCAAGGCATTTATGTTATTCCCGCAGTTCATTTTCATCTTCATTAGCATGCTTCGTATGTTCCAATATTTAATGGACTTCATTTCTCTAATTCATGTAGACAAATTTAATTTCATTTTTGGTGTAGCAAACAACATCAAGTCCTTTCTTCCCAAAACTGATAGCGCTAAAGAATTCATGAAATTTGTGGAAGAGTGTTCCTAAACTACTGATAAGTCTCTTGCTGGGACACTAATGGCTACCTTAACAACCATGCAGTTTGATGGTTCTCATAGCATGCATGAACATGCCAATGAAATGACCAATATTGTAGCAAGACTTAAGTCCTTAGAGATGAATTTGGATGAGAAGTTCCTTGTGCAGTTCATTATTAACTCATTGCCTTTTGAGTTTGGTCCATTCCAAATGAACTATAACACCATGTAAGACAAATGGAATGTGAATGAACTTCACAGTATGCTTGTTCAGGAGGAAACAAGACTTAAGAATCAAGGAAGCCATTCTGTTCATCTTGTGACTAACCAAGGAGCTAGAAATAAAGCCAGAAGAAAGAATAGAAAGGGCAACAAGGGAACATTTAAGGTGAATGACTCAACTACCCAAATCCATAATAAGGAACACAATAACATTAAGTGTCATTTTTGTGGGAAATTGGGACACCATCAATCATAAGATGATTGTATTTTGCACATTGAGTCATAATATATTGTTGAGGCATTATTTCCAATAATTATGTTTGTTGTTTGTTTCTGTGTAATATTATCAAACATAATTATAATCCTAAAATAATATAATTCTTAAACATCTCTAGTCTAATGTTATTGTGGAGTGGGTTGTAATAATACGTAAAGACTAGCATATGTGGAGACTAATATGAGATTTGTAATTTATATATAGGTACAAGTTGGAGAACTTGTGTACTGGATTGACCCACCATAAGAACACTACATGGATCGTTACATGAGTATCATATGTGATTCTCATAGTGGACATGGTATATGTTATTCTTTGACCTGAGGTCATCAAGGTTCCTTATATGTGAGTCATATACTTTGATACTTCTCATTGTTGCTCATAACTGAGTGAACACGAAGGTGGTCATTGGGTATGTCATATATCATGCTAAGGGATTTGTATGATCAAGATGAGATTTGTCCTTCATGTGTAATAGGAGTGATATCTTTGAGTCCCTTTGATTGAGTGAAATTGACGAAATGCATGACCATGTTTATATGAGTTGATATAGGATATCAATGTCATTAGTTTAAGTTAGTCTACTCGAGAACCAAAAAACCAAAGATTGGGCTATATGAGAGTGACACATTCCATGTCTCATGCTTAGTCTTAATATCCTTGGAAAAAGGGACGATGACGTATATGAATAATAATCATAGAGGTTTAGTCGAATCATCGACTATGTTGTCACTTTGGTAGCAATGATGTGTTACTAGACACCACTCATTATTTATGATCATAAATGCGATGGATTTATGATCATTGCCAACATGATAGGAGCTTATAGGGTAACACACTTAGAGCCAATTGGCTTATTTGAGTGCATGAGCTAAATTGTTTGGTTTTGGTTTTATGATATTTCGGATTAATTATTGCCCCAATAGTTGATCCATTGTTAAGCCTAAAATTTGGTCTAATCAAATTAGGGTTATGAAACCAATTTGTCTTGGGAGTTTTGCTTCACTATATATATGTGTTATATAGTGTTAATTTTGTTAAGGCTCCCTAGAATGAAATTCAGAAAGGGTTTTGAAAACCTCCAGCTACACTCCTTGCTTGTCTTTCCTTGGAGGACATAAGATAGCATTGTGGGCATAAAAGGAATGCTCCTGCCGGAACCTAGAGGACACGTGGTGATCTGAGAAGTTAGTGTGGATACCATAAAGAGCTTGAATATGCCAACTGTTCAAATTTTGTCATTTAGTTCAACAGTTAGGTGAAAGATCTTAGCCTAGTAGGTATAAAAATTTTGAACACTCGATTTACATCATTCCACTTGGATCCTTGGAGGTCGGTTAGGTCCTCTACATTGTTTGGCTCCCAAAACCCTATAGTAGTGTTTGAGCTACTTGTGAAACTCTAAATCGGGATTGTGTACTGAATTGCATGATATGTTGTATGTTCTATTGTTTTTAATCATGATTAATTGGATTGATTCATGATGCACGAACTAGAACTCACATTATATGAGATACACGAAGATACGGTGGAAACTGATTAATGCGATTAACCTTAGTTTGATGGATATGAGATATCTATCTAATTTAGGATTGTTACAATAGTTGCTATAATCTTTACAGGCATAAAAAATGTGCTGTTTGGGCACCTTGGGTGGAGCACTTTTGGTTGCTCAAACGGAGGTGGTCTCGGGTGGTTTGTTGCTCGGATATAGTTAATTGGCTTGCATTTTCTTGGTGAATGAGATTTGACATGATATGATGATTGTTGATTGAAGCATGGTGGATGTTTATAGCCCTGATTGGTTGTATTTGTAAATATGGCTTGCATGTTGTGCCTTTCTTTATTGCTCTCATTGTACCTTATCTTTTTACTTTACTCCCTTCGAATGTAACTTGAGGTTTCTATCATTTATGTAATTATACTTTTTGGGATCGTCCGAGGTGGTGTGTCCAAGCAGGTGACTATAAGGAGACAACCAAGCAAAGAGGAGAAGGAGCTTGTGAAGACTTTTTCTTTTCTTAGGCTTTCATGATATTCTTATTAGCTTGAGAATATCAAATAGTTTGGACTATAACCATGTCACATTTAATTAGTTGTTGGCATGAGATGCATATTTTATATTTGTATGTGATGCATATATAAGACAACAGAAGATAATATTTGATGAAATCAAAGGAAAATCCATCAAGTAAAATATTAAGTCATTAAATGTGATGTGTTCCAAATGTTGACACTCATCAACACTTTGATCAACATTGGGTGGGTTTGTCAAAGCAAAGTACCTATGTTCATCTTGGTAAAACGTGATGGGATAAGAGTGATATCTAAGTTGCTAACTTTGGATATGACTTAACTAAGTCATCCTAATAAGATTGGGGACTTAGAGACATAAAGTTGGGTTTAAGCTCATGAGATGAGCTTGGACAATTTTTTTTTACCCAACTATCCAAGAGTTGCATGAGATGCAATTGGTAAAGAGTTGCCTACCTAAATAGCTATAACTTGAGAGAAAAGACAAAGTTGACTCAAGTTGTGGTGAAATATAGCACTGAGGTGTTCCAAAATATTATCGGGAGTTATTATTTTGAATAAAATAGTGAGAGCATCATTTAATAAAAGTCCTTGTTAAATGAATTACAATACATGACTCTTACATTACATATTTATTGTTGTATATTACCAGGGAACAAAACATACCAACATTTTCATTACGATCAATCCTTGAGAAGGAAAAGCTGAACGGGACCAATTTTCTCAAAGGGTATCAAAATTTGAGTATTGTCCTCAAGCAAGAGAGAAAGGTTTATGTCATAGAGTACCCCATTCCGAATGAGCCTACTGCAAATGCTCAAAGAGCTGAAAGGGATACTTACAAGAAACATGCTAATAACCATGGAATCTGAGCTTGTCTCGTACTGATAACCATGGAATCTGAGCTTTAAAAGCAAATGAGAATGTGGGGGCATTTCATATGATCAAACACTTTAAGATGCTCTTTCAAGAGTAAGCTCAGCTTGAGAGGTTTGAGACTTTGAAGGCTTTATTTCTGTGCAAAATGTCTGAAGGAAGTCCCATGGGTCCTCATGTGCTCAAGATGATTAGGTACATTAAAATCTTGAGAGTTTGAGATTTGCTCTTCAGAAAGAGTTGGCTATTGATGTAGTCTTGCAATCATCACCACAAAGCTACAGTCAATTTGTCATGAACTACAACATAAACGATTTTAACAAGTCCCTCCCTGAATTACTCAACATGTTAAGAATTGCTGAGCAAAGCGTTAAGAAGGCTAAGCCCATTATGATGGTTGTGAAGGACAACGAAAAAGAAAAGGCCAACAAGAAGAAAAATAAAGCTAAAGAAAAGTCCAATGCTAATTCTTCTTCGGGTGCACTAAAATCATTCGGTGGTGTGGCAAAGGAAGGGGAATACTTTTAATATAAGAAACTTGGACATTGGAAGCATAACTACAACCTCTATCTTGAAGAACTTGAGAAGGAGAAGGGAAGCAAGACTTCTAATTCAGGTATTTTTGTTATAGAGGCTAATTTTTCTACTTCCTTAACTTGGGTATCAACTATTGGATGTGGATCTCACATTTGTGCAAATGTGAAGGATCTAAATAAAAATGGAAGATTGGCCCAAGGTGAAGTGGACCTACACGTGCAAAATGGAGCAAGAGTTGCTACATTAGCCATAGGCACTTATGTTCTCACTTTGCCTAGTGGATTGGTTTTAGAATTGGACAATTGTTATTATGTGCCTACTATTAGTAAAAATTTGATTTCTGTTCTTACTTAGACAAGAAAAGCTTTTCATTTATAATAAAGGAGAAGTGTTGTTCTGTTTATTCAATGAAATCTTTTATGGTAGTGCTCGACTTAGCAATAGTTTATATGTTTTAGAACTGAAAAATCCAATTTATAATGTGAATACCAAGAAGGTCAGGTTGACTGATTCAAGCCTAACCTATCTCCGGCATTGTTGTTTGGGCCATATAAACGAGACCTGTATATCCAAGCTCTACAAACATGGACTTTTGGAGTCATTTGATTTTGAATCATATGAGACATGTGAGCCATATGTATTAGCAAGATGACCAAAACACCTTTCACTGGGAAAAGTGAAAGAGCCAATGACTTACTATAACTCATACATAGTGATATATATGGGCTTATGTCTACATATGCTAGAGGAGGTTTCCAATTCTTCATTACTTTTACTAATACTTCAGTAAATATAACTCTATATATCTCATGAAATAGAAGTCAAAATCCTTTGAAAAGTTCAAAGAATTCAAGAATAAAGTATAAAATCAACTCCGGAACAGTACCAAAGTACTTCAATCAAATTAGGGCAAAGAATATTGAGATTGAGAATTCCTTGACTATCTAAGAGAGTATGGTATAGTATCACAACTCTTCCACTTGGTAAGCCTTAATGGAATGATTTATCTGAAAGGGGAAATTGAACTCTGTTAAACATGGTTTGATTTATGATGAGTTAAGTTGACCTTCTAAACTCCTTTTGGGGACATGCTCTAGAGACAATTGCTTTTACACTAAACTGACTTCCATCTAAATCAGTTCAAAAGGTGCCATATAAGATATGGAGTGAGAGATGTCCTAGTATGTCTTTTATGAAGATTTAGGTTGTGAGGCTTATGTGAAATGTCAATCTTTGGACAAGCTATGGCCCAAATCTGATAAATACCTTTTTGTTGGGTATCCCAAAGAGACCAAGAGTTATTATTTCTATAATCCTTTTGAGTAGAAAGTGTTTGTTGTTTAGATTAGTGTATTTATAGAGAAATAGTTTATCTATAAAGGAACTAATAGGAGGAAAGTAGAGCTCGAAGAAATTTGAGAACAACATGGGGACATTGAACCTGAAATGGAACTTGAGCAAACATCACAAGATGTTGTAGTTCAGGAGTCTGTTCCTGTAGCACAGAGCCCACATAGGTCTGCTAAGATTCGGTGTAAGCTCAGGAGATATGGATTTCTCATGATCACACTGGTGTGTGATGTGATGCTCATGGATCAAAATAAGCACACAACCTACCAACGAGCTATGCCAGGACCAGACTCTGAGAAGTGGCTAGAGGCCGTAAAATCTGAGATGGAATCCATGTATGAAAACCAAGTATGGACTTGGTTGATCCACATGAAGGGGTAAAACCCATAGGGTACAAGTGGGATTTCAAGAAGAAAACTAGCATGGATGGTAATGTGATTACCTTTAAAGGATGATTGTTTACAAAAGGTTTCAAGCAAATTCATGGTATTGACTATGTTGAAACTTTTTCACCAGTTGCCATGCATAAATCCATCCAAATTTTATTGGCTATTACTATATACCATGATTATGAGATATGGTAAATGGATGTCAAAATTGCCTTCCTTAATGGAAAACTACTTGAGGATGTGTACAATATAAAACCGAATGGTTTTGTCACTTCAGAGAATTCCAATAAAGTGTGCAAATTGCAAACGTCCATTTATGGATTGAAGCAAGCTTCTCAGAGCTATAATCTTCATTTTGGTAAGGAAATCAAAGAGTTTGGTTTTATCAAAAATGAGGATGAACCTTGTGTCTGCAAGAAGGTTAGTAGGAGTGTTATTGTCTTCTTGGTGTTGTATATAGATGACATACTACTCATCAGGAATGACATTCCTAACCTATAGTTTATGGAAACTTGGCTGGGGAAATGTTTCTCTATGAAGGACTTGGGTGGAGTAGCCTATGTGTTAGGCATTAGGATCTATAAAGATAGATTTATAGAACTGCACAGCCTAAGTCAAAGTACATACATTGACAAGGTGCTAAAGAGGTTTAGTATATAGGACTCCAACAAAGGATTATTGCCTATGTCAAATGGTATAATTCTCTCTAGATCTCAATGTCCTAGTGCACCCAAGGAAAGAGGATGCATGGGTAAGATTTCATAGGCCGCATCAATTAGATCTATTGTGTACGCCATGATATGTACTTGTACTGATGTCTCATATGCCTTAAGCATGACATGCAGGTACCAATCAAACCCCGGTGAGAGTCATTGGATAGCTGTTAAGAATATCTCTAAGTACTTAAGAAGGACTAATGATGCATTCTTGGTTTATGGAGGTAAGGATGGGCTCATTGTAAGGGGTTACATCAATGCTAGCTTCTAATCTGATAAGGATGATTTAAGGTCGTAATTTGGTCATGTGTTTTGCATTGGTAGTGGTGCTGTGTGCTAGAAGAGTTCAAAGCAAGAGACAATACCTAACTCTTTAACAGAATTTGAGCAAATTGTTGCCTCTGATGCTACCAAGTAGGAAGTTTGGATCAAGAATTTCATCATAGAAGTGGTTCTGAGCATTGCCTACCTGATAAAGCTCTATTGTGACAACAATGGAGCAATCACATAGGCAAGGGAACATCCCTGACACCATCATCTCATTAGGGAGATCATCAAAAAGGGTGATGTTGTTACCCACTCCGGGGTAGTCTAATTATGGTGCCAAAATTGTGCATTTAGATACCCAGGATTGGTAATGTTCTGTAGGCCATTAGAACACTACCCTTAGTATGCATACCCAAGTGGCCCTCTTGGGCACTATGTAAACACATGCATATTGGTCCAAGCATCACACACATATTCATATTTCATGCACACCATGCAGCAAAGAAGGAAAACACTAGCACAAGTCTTAATCTTGGCTACCACACATTAGGCAATCTTGTTAAGTTCTAGTGATTAGCCACTGCACCTGTAACTTCCACTAACAAAATGTATCATTCTAGCCATTTACCCCCTTGTTTTCTTTAATCCACTATCAAGTAGAGACTTAGATAAAATCAATGAATTTTTTTTACATCAATAGCCCACCTATGGACCAAGTTATGGATTTTTTAAGTTGGTTACAAAATTCTGACCAAATGAACAGTAACTTAGCCAATTTTACAACAACATATATTTGGATACAGGGCTCCAAATTCCGAAATTCTAAATCCCAGTTCAACCTCTAGATGTTCTCTAGGTGTGGTGAAAATTTCATACCAAGATTCATTCTACACAGGGAGATATAGAACTTTAAGTACAGAGTCAAAATTCTGGTCACTTTATGACCATTTTGCCCATACAAAATTTCATAAATGTGCAAACACTTCATTCACAAGGGGAAAACCCTCCAAGGCTACCCCATATAGGTCCATTACACATGGGAAATACATTCTATTGCATCTAGCAACTTTATGTGGCCAAAGCAGAATTTACAAGTAAGCAGCCCATCATTCACACTTAGGTAGCTTTGCACCACATCACTTACAGAGCCAAAACATTACTCAATTGTTCACATATTTGTCTCATTTTACATACACTACAAAATGGTCTTAACTCAGCTAAATATGCACCCTAAGTTACAAGAGTGCCTGAGACACAATAGACTCCAGAACAGGATACTGGATAGCTGTTGCACAACACAATAAGTACCACCATTAAAAATACCAAATGTACCCCTAAAATCCCCAAAATTTCCAGACCATAACTACACATATGGAAGTTCTTGCACCTAAAAATTCAGATCAAAACTCAAACCAAAAATTTTAGTTGGAATGAGATCTTTCTGCTGGACCTGAAATGACAGAATTAAGGGGAGTAAGTTTCATTGAGAAACTTAGTACAGGTAATACTTGGTTTCAATAGGCAATGTGACCATCATCAAAACATGCATCCAAAGACACTAAAACAAAAAAACCACAATGCATATATACAAGATAGAGCAACCAAATGCAGCAGTCATTCACAACCAACAAACACATCAAATGCAGCAGCAACAATAACCATAGATTAGTCCATAAAACATGTAATAAACTTAAATAAATCACTATGGCAGCCCTCCTTGAGCTAATGCTTGGTCTTAGGAGGATTTTAATACTAGTTAGTACTAACTTTGGGCTCTAGAAACCCTCATTTCACTGCCATCATTGTGCACTTCACACTAGGTCACAAAACCTTCAATAAGTGCACTCCCCTCACTAAGCTTGGTTCATCAAGCTCATGGCTCTCTTCCAAACTTAGCCCTAGCTTCATGGTTGCTTGAAAATATAGAAAACAACCCATGAGAGCAAGATAACCCTTACCTTGATGAGTGTGCTGAAATTGGAGCTTGATCCTAGGTGCACGCAAGCAATAGCACCAAATAGCTTCTAATTGTGCTTCCTTGACTTCAATTGCAAGTAGTTTTGAGTTTGAAGGTATGGTAGCTATGGAGAAAGTGTGGCTATGTTCTTGGGCTAGAGGAGGATGAAAATGAGAGAGAGATAAGTGATTTGGCCACTTAAATGGCCTTAAATGAGCTTAAGGGCACAAAACACACTTAACAAACTTAACCTTGCTTTATGTCATTTTCCTACTCACTAATTATGGTTTTTTTGTCTTAAATTCATTGGTACACATGTGCCCAAAATTTTTGACTATTTATCAAGTCTTGGCTGCCTCTGCCATGGTGGGATAATTTCACAATTCCACCCTTTGACTTAAGTCAAAAGCTTGAACACCTTAAGGTTTACACTAGGACATTTAGGTTCTTAATGCCTTTAGTGTTTCCTTTGTCCAAACTTGTCTTCCATGAGCAATTTGGCCCTCCAATAGCACTTTCATACTATTCATATTCTTCCCATAACTCTCCAAGTCTCTTTCTTGAGAGTTTTGCAATTGAGTATTCGAATTTCCAAAACCTTACAAAAAAGTCCATAGGTTGCTTGACAAACAAGCAATCCATAAGGCTTTTCTTCGAGGCCAAGTTACTAACTTGGAAAACTTTTAAGGAGGTGTTGATCATGCCTTTTACCCCCATACTTCAATCACTATGGTGAGAATTATACAATATAATGGTTTTTTGCCATTATGACACACTTGTAATTCTCCCATTTTTGTGTGGTGGTAACAGAAGTGAGGATATGCAGGACCTCTACAGATAGCTATATTGCTGATCAATTGACTAAAGCACTTATGTAGCAAAAGCATGGTAGTCATTCTAGATCCATTGGTATTAGATACATGGATAATCGGCTTTAGCACAAGTGAGAGTTTGTTAGTGTTGTGCCCAAAAGCCAATCATGAGATGATTATATTTTACACTTTGAGTTGTGATATTTTATAAAGGCATTATTCCAATAATTATGTTTGTTGTTTGTTAATGCGCAACATAATCAAATATAATTATAACCTTAGAATAATAGTATTCTTAAACATCCCTGGTCTAATATTATTATATAGTGGGTTGCAATAATGCATAAAGAATAGCATATTTGGAGACTAATACAAGACATATAATTTATATATGGTTACAAGTTGGAGAACTTGTGTACTGGATTGGCTTATCATGAAAACTCTACATGGATTGTTATATGAGTGTCATAAAGGATTCTCATAATGATCATGGCATATGTAGTCCTTTGGCCTAAGGTCATCAAGGTTCCTTACATATAAGTCACATACTTTGATATTTTTCTTTGTCGCTCGTAACTAGGTGAACATGAAGGTAGTCATTAGGTATGTCACGTATCATGTGGGGGGATTTGTATGACCAAGATTAGGTTTTTCTTTCCAAAGTAAAAGGAGTGATATTTTGGGCTCCCTTGATTGAGTGAGATTGAGGAAATGCATAGTTATGCTCGGGTAAGTTGATATAGCATATCAATTTTATTAGTTTAAGTCAATCTACTAAGGAATCAAGAAACCAAAGATTGGGTTATACAAGAGTGACACATTCTATGTCTCATGCTCAGTCTTGATATCCTTGGAAAAAGGGACTATGACATATATGAATAATGATTATAGAGGTTTAGTTGAATCACCAACTATCTTGTCAATTCGGTAGCAATGATGTCTTGCTAGACACCATTCATTGTTTATGATCATAAATGTGATTTATGATGATTGCCAACGTAATAGGAGCCTATAGGGTCGCACACTTAAAGCCAAATGGATTATTTGAGTGCATGGGCCAAATTGTTTGGTTTTGATTTCATGATAATTTTGGATTAATTATTGCCCAATAGTGGAGCTATTGTTAAGCCTGAAATTAGGCCTAGTTAGATCAAAGTTACAAAACCTATTTGTCTTGAGAGTTTTGCTTCACCATATATATGTTATATAGAGCTAATTTTATTGAGTCTCTTTAGGACAAAATTCAGAAAGGGTTTCGAAAACCTCCAGCCACACTCCTCTCTTATCTTCCTTTGGAGGACATAAGCTAGCACTATTAGCACAAGAGGAACACACTTATCGGAACATGGAGAATGTGTGGTGATTTGAGAGGTTCGTGTGGATACCATAAAGAGCTTGAATCTGCAACTGTTTAGGTTTTATTATTTGGCTCAATAGTTTGGTAAAAGATCTAAATCTACTAGGTATGAAGATTTTGAACACTTTATTTACCCCATTTCACTTGGATCCTTGGAGGGTTTCGGTTAATTCTGTTGTGTTATTTGGCTCCCGAAACCCTACAACTTAAAGCATGAGGCATGGTTTGAAAATAAAGATAAGCATAATGCTTTTGCATGCTTTGAATCAAATTTAGTTAAAGTTCCTCATAATACTTGATGGCTTGATTCTAGCTGTACTACTCATGTTTCAAATACAATGCAAGGATTCCTTATGAATTAAATGAAAAATCCAAATGAAAAGCAAATTTTTATGGAAAATTGAGTCAAAGCTGCTGTTGAAGCAATTGGAACTTATCATTTAATCTTGGACACTGGATATTATTTAGATTTATTTCAAACTCTTTATGTATCTTTTGTTTCTTTCAATTTGGTTTCATTGTCTAGACTTGATTCTATTGGATATTCTTTTAAATTTGGAAATGATTACTTTAGTTTATTTAAACAAAATCTTTTTATTGATTATGGTATTCTTAATGATTGTTTGTACAAGTTTAGGCTCGATAACCTTTTTGCTGAGTCTTTATTAACCTTGCATCATAATGTGGAAACTAAATTTGGTTTAATTAATGAGAATTTACCTTACTTGTGGCATAAATGTTTGGGCCATATTTCTGAAGAAAGACTGGAAAGATTAGTAAAGATTGAAATCCTGCAAGACTTGGATTTTACCAATCTTAAAACTTGTGGAGATTGTATTAAAGGAAAAAAAAAACAAAACATGCAAAGAAGGGAGCCATAGGAAGCACACAACTTCTTGAAATAATACACACTAATATTTATAGGCCTTTTGATGTTTCGTCTTTTGGAAAAGAAGGGTACTCTATTACCTTTATTGATGAATTTTCACAATATGGTTATGTCTACTTATTGCATGAAAAATCTCATTCAGCAAATGCCTTGGAGATCTTTAGCAATGAGGCTGAAAGGCAATTAGACAAAAAAGGGAAAGTTGTTAGTAATGTTAGAGTTGAATTTTATGGAAAATATGATGAAACTGGGCAATGTCTAGGCCCATTCGCTAAATTCCTTGAAAAGCATGGCATATGTGCTCAATACACTATGCTAGGTACTCCACAACAAAATGGTGTAGCAAAAAGGCATAATCATCCTCTATTAGATATGGTTAGGAGTATGTTAAGTAATTCACCTTTACCTGTTACACCTCCACAAAATGGGAAAATTATAGTATAAGTACCTAAACTTATATGCTTTAATATTCACCATAGTGCATGATTTGTGAAGTGTAAAATATTCAATATACGCCCCCCTTAAGTGCCAAAAACAATGATAGCTTGGTCCTTAAGAAAGCATTGGCACATTGCCTAATTTTCAAGTAACCTATGGACTAAATTGTAAGGTTACAAAAGTTGGGTACTCAATTGCACAAATTTCTAAAGATGTCTATAGAAAGGACATGGGTGGAATTATGAAGAAAGGACATGGATGGAATTAAGGATATTGTTGGGGACCAAAATGCTTAAAAAGGCAAAGTTGATCAATTATGGCATAATGCCAACTAAGGTGCTTGAGTGTCCACATCTTTGCCTAAAGTCAAAATGATTTTCTGACAAGGTTAAAAGAGGCCAAAATCTGTCATTTTCCCAGCCAAAATGGCTAGAAATAACCTGTTCAAGTGTTGGCCAAATTTTCAAATATTTGCATATATGCCACCTTCGTCAAAATGATGTATAAATGAAGAAAAATCTTCATTTCATTGGCATTTTTCTTAAATTTCAATCTCCAGCAACTAAGACCTCTTCCTTAAGCTCTTCCATCATCCTCCATAGCCACCATACCTTAAGAAAACAAGACGAAGCAAGAGAAAGCAAAGAATACATCGAAGAGTGCAAGAAAACCTAACTTTCTGCCTTATGAAGCAGTTGTCTTTTAAAGTTTCTGGAGTGCATTGTGTTTGTAAGGCTCTTCAAGAAGCTAGTGTACATACCCAACTAATCTAGGGCATATGTGTTAGTGTTGTGCCCAAAAGCCAATCATGAGATGATTGTATTTTTGCACATTGAGTCATGATATTTTATTAAGGCATTAATCCAGCAATTATGTTTGTTGTTTTGTTCCTGCGTAACTTAACAAACATAATTGTAACCCTAGAATAATGATATTCTTAAAAGTCCCTGGTCTAGTATTATTGTGGAACGGGTTGCAATAATACATAACGACTAGCATATGTGGAGACTAATATGAGATATGTAGTCTACATATGGGTACAAGTTGGAGAACTTGTGTACTGGACCGACCCACCATGAGAACACTACATGGATCGTTATATGAGTGTCATAAGTGATTCCCATAGTGATCATGGTATATGTAGTCCTTCGACCTAAGATCATCAAGGTTCCCTACATGTGAGTCACATACTTTGATACTTTCCTTTGTTGCTCGTAACTGAGTGAACTTGAAGGAGGTCATTGGGTATGTCACATATCATGCGGAGGGATTTGTATGATCAAGATGGGATTTGTCCCTCCTATGTAACGGGAGTGATATCTTCGGGCCCCTTGATAGAGTGAGACTTAGAAAAATGCATGGCCATGCTCGGATGAGTTGATATACGATATCAATGTCATCAGTTTAAGTTGGTCTACTCGGTAATCAAGAAACCAAAGATTGGGCTATACGAGAGTGACACATTCCATGTCTCGTGCTTAGTCTTGATATCTTGGACAAAGGGACAATGGCATATATCGGTGATGATCATAAAGGTTTAGTCGAATCATCGACAATCTTGTCACTTGGGTAGCAATGATGTGTTGCTAGACACCGCTCATTGCTTATGATCATAAATGTGATTTATGATCATTGCCAACATGGTAAGAGCCTATTGGGTCGCACACATAGAGCTATTTGGATCATTAGAGTGCATGGGCTAATTATTTGGGTTATGGTTTCACTTTAATTTCGTATTAATAATGGGCCCAAAGAGTTGAGCCATTATTAAGCCTGAAATTAAATCCTAATTGGATTAGGGCTTTGAAACCCATTAGGCCTGGAAGTTGAGTCTCACTATAAATACAACTTTTAAGTGAGAAATTCGCAGGTCTCCTTGCCCTAGCCTCCCAAAAGGACAGCCGCACTCTTCTCTTGCAATTCCTTGGAGGACGCAAGCTAGCACTGCGAGCGCAAGAGAAACGCATCTACCGGGACGTGGTGGAAGTGTGGTGATCCCGAGAGGCTCGTGTGGATACCATAGAGAGCCTGAACACGTCAACTGTTCAGGTTTTGTGATTCGACTCTACAGTTGAGTGAGAGATCTCAATCGAAAATTAGGTATGAAAATTTTCGAACACCCGGTTTACCCCGTTTCACTTGGATCCTGAAGGGTTTCGGTTAAATTCCGCTGCGCTGTTTGGCTCCCGAAACCCAACACTATGCATGTAAATACACTATGGATGGTGTATGGATGATATATGAAGCAATAAAGTGATGTTTGAAGTTGAATGTTCAATTCTATCCATTTTGCAACTCATTAGCTGTTCCAAAGAAAATTATGTTTAGTATTTATGGAATGCCTCTAAATTCAGGGGAATGAATTTAAGACATGTAAGAACCTGCACATGTTAGTTTTTCACCTAGAAATGAAGTGTATGAATCTTATGAAATTTTGTATGGGCAAAATGGTCATAAAGTGACCAGAATTTTGACTCTGCACTTAAAGTTCCATAACTCCCTGTGTAGGAGGAATATCTGTATGAAATTTTGACCACACCTAGAGCACATATAGAGGTTGAACTAGAATGTGGAATTTCTAAATTTGGAGACTTGTAGCCAAAGATATGACATTCCAAAGTTGGCTAAGTTATTGTTCATTTGGTCAGAATTTAGTAACCAACTTAAAAAATCATAACTTGGTCCATCGGTGGGCTTTTGATGTAAAACAAAGTTCATTAGTTTGCTCTAAGTCTTTACTTGATAATGGAACAAAGAAAACAAGGGTTTACAAGGCTAGAATGATATAGTTTATTAGTGGAAGTTACAGGTGCAGTGACTAGTCACTAGAACTAACAAGATTGCCTAATTTGTGGAAGCCAAAACTAAGAATTTTGCTAGTGTGTTTTCCTTTTTAGCTGCCATAGTGTGCATAAATGTAAATATGTGTATTATGATTTGACCAATATACATATGTTTCCATAAAGACCAAGAGGGCCACTTGGGTAATATAGTGAGCATTGTTCTGATGGCCTACAGAACATGCATAGTTCCTGGGAGATTGACACATTAAATATTGTCACTGTATTTAAGCTCTCAGAGTGGTAACATGTATACTATGATATACAGTAGTAGTATTAAAGACCATGTCCATTACTCAGCTAAAAGGAAAACATTCCACTGCTTAAGACATTGCAATCATTACAATAACTGTAAAAATTCTTTCATTTAATTCATACTTTACAAGAAAATTTTAAGTTTATATGAATCTCAAACCATATATATGTTGGTACAGTTGTTTTTGTTTGAAAGAATATTAAGAAAAAAAGTAGATATGCATTAGATTCAATCATAATGTTTCAAAATGTGGATAATGTCAACCTAAGAGTAACTTTAGTGCTCAGTCATGATGATATAATTACTAGCTATAAATGAAAAAATCCCCAAAATAATTGGTCAAGCTTTTAACAATAAATATTAGTAGAGGCCAAAAGCAAATCAACAATTGAATTTTGAAGTACTAGATAGACATAATATATTCTTGCTTTTTCTGTGACTTATCTCATACTAAATAATATAGATATCACTTATCTAATTAATACATACTGTGCTTAGTGGAATGAAGAAATCTTTTGGTGATGGACATGCGTGCATCCCATCCATCTCTATTAAAGTACTAATCTACCGTGCTATCAATTTTTACCTATAGCTAATCATTAGCTCACAATATATATATAGATTTTTCAAAATTTACATATAGTTAGCTAATCACTAAATAGTTAGCGACGAAATTAAGAATAATGTTTTTTTCTTGACAATTTATATTTTCATTGATAAAAATTTTCTATTTATATATTACGATTGTGATCTCCTGTGCCTAAAGTGAATAAACAAAAGTCAGCTAACTTTACCTAACTTGACAATCTTTTGATTTTTTTTATCTATAACTTGTTGTGTAATCCTAGTAAGCTATGTGATTTAAAATTTTTGCATTTTGGGCTTACATAATTTATATGATTATTGGTTCTTAAAAAAATAAATTATCATATAATTGTTTTATTGTTTCTTGATGAAAGGAAATCATTTTAGGTGAGATTATATCAATTTTAAATTATATTTATCTTAATCGTGAATTGATTTAATTTAATTCTAATTTTTAATTTGTAATTCAATTAGAGATAAGTCAATATGTATGACTTTGACTGCTACATGTTACTACCTTATTGCTTTATAGGGATAAGGATATATTTAGTTAACTACATGTAAAATATTACAATTAATTTATTAAAAAAGAAAAGTGTATTATGTGTCAACTCCATAATATCTCTCATTAAAAAAAATTAAAATTACCCTTAAATTTATCCTGTTTATATATATGTTTAGATTAGATTAGATTAAATGTTAGGACTTCGTCTCGTACTCGGATTTTTTCTGTTGACGATATACTATTTCTTCTTCGAGCTGGAGGTTGGAAGATTCCGGGATTATATATATATATATATTATCTATTAATCAGAATAATCATAATTTCAGAAAGCGTAAAGCAAGATACAATCTACGTAGGTTTTGACTTGAAGGTTGTGATTTAAACCTACGACGGAGGAAGATGCAGTGTCTTTCTTTCAAAGCATCAGCTCCAACCCCATCCGCAGCTTCCTCACCGCAAACGCTCGAGCTACCCCCAGATCTCCCGTTTTCTGAAGGTACCCAGAGTCCCAGATCCCAAAAATGGAAACTTGTTTGTGTGGATAGGGATTTCTCACCTCGCACACAATGTGTTCGACTAAATGTCTCAAAGAGCTTTGCTTTGATGTATCAGGGACTTCGACGGACGGCACTCCTAGGTCCAGCGCTCTCTTCTCCCCTATAAACCTCACGCACGAGTACACCCTTGCCGTGCAGACCGATTCCTACAATGAAATCTGGTCCAGGATTCAGGAGCAGGTACAAGTAGAAAATGCGGTTGAGAATCCGGATGACAATCAGCTGTTTCTCTCACAAGTGCTTCAGCCCAATAGAGAATCCGTCGCGGAGGCGCTTGGTCAGGCTAAAAAAACCACTTTGACTCGATTAGTGACCAACTACTTTGATCACAGCGAAGATACCACCAGTCTCTGCGTCTTGCTCTACCAGAGCGTGTATCGGGCTCGAGCTATGTATTCCCCCCTCCACGAACTGCTTGGTGTGTTTCCGGATGACCCAGATGACGTTTCTGACCCGCAGTGCAACTGGGCACTTGAGGTTTTTCGGAAATTTGACAGCTTTGATAACCCTTTTCCTTGTCCAGATTCCCATAACTTCGATGAGATAAGACGCTGCTTTTCTACTCTTAGGCATGATTTGGATAGGCGGCTGCACAAGTCAAAAACCAGAGTTCGTTTGTTGCGCCGTGCTGGTGCTCGTTCTGTCCTTTGTTTGGTTGGTACTGTAATTGGAGTAGCTGTTTCTGCTGCCATCATCTCTACCCATGCACTAGCTGCTGTTATTGTCACCCCATTTTGTTTTGGTTATGGTCCTGGTGATTACAGGAAGAAGGAGATGTCCAATGTGGCTCAGCTCGAAGCCGCTGCCAGAGGAACATATGTTCTTAACAATGATCTTGACACAATAGATCGGCTCGTGTCCCGGTTGTATACAGCGATTGAAGGAGATAAGCTTCTTGTAAGACTTGGATTGGAGAGGAGCAGGGACAAGTATCCAATCAATCAGGTTGTGAAACAGCTCCGGAAGAACCAGGCCAATTTTATTGACCAGTTAGTGGATCTTGAAGAGCATATATGCTTATGCTTTAACACAGTTAACAAAGCTAGATCCATACTCCTGCAAAAGGTCCACCTTCATCAATCCTTTACTGCCTAACCAGATTCTTCTAGTCATACTCCTAATTGTTATGTGTTACCCGTATCGTTTGTATGTGTACCTGTCTTGGTTGCAACACAACAAAGGGAAATAGCTATAGGCCCTGCTTTTAGCTTTGGGCTTCTCATGATTCTGTCCAATGCTTGTAATTGCTAATTCACTGATATTTGTGCTTAGAGTTTTCTCATGCTTGTGCCGAAACCTATTATAATAGAATCAAAATACATATCAAAAGAGCAGCAACTATTCTAAGACAAAACCCGCAAGCGACTTGGTCATAGCCTTTAGGGGCGCAACAGAGTGGAGCCCTTTGCTAGTAATTTGACCCCTAGCTCAGTTCGAATCGTATCAAGTTGAGACTTTTCAACCTATTGCTGAATACTACTCCGTTCCACTTATTATCAAGCCTACAGATCATTATATTGTTAACATAAATATGTTTATTTGTGTATTAGAGCCCTTCAACATGATTAACACTATATAAGCATATTTAGTTCAACTTGAATCTCTATATTGTAGCCCTCAGATATGATAAACAAATCCTAAAAATTCAATGGGTAAATGAACATTAAAATAAGTTTGATGGAGTAATAAAACATGTTCACAACCTTTTTTTTAGTATTTAGGAACATCATACAAACTTACAAGAGAGAAATATTATACTCAGACTCAAAAATTAATTTAAGAAAAACAAAACACACTCAGTTATGTTCTTACGAAGATTTGATGGATGCATTTAATGAATGACCAAAACAGACAAATGAGAAAGAAACAAATAAAAATAAAAAAAAAACAAAAACTAAACTTGCTGTCAATGGCCTATCTGAAAAAAGAAGAAGTCAGTGACTTGTAGGAATGAAACAGAAAATTAGAAGGGCTAAAACGGAGTTATACCAAAAGTTGATGAAGGATGGGTCAGTCCGGGTCGGATCGCGGGTCTGGCGGGTCGCAATCTGGATCGCGGGTCTCGCCTCGTTCTCTTCAGCGGCGAACGGAGACGGCGGGCGATGCTGGTGGCACTCGAGTGACGCGAACGGCTGGCGGTGGAGGTTTGGCGCGTCGGTGGAGAGGGAGAGCGTAACGGAGCAGTGGTGGCGACGACGGACGAGGATTGGACGGTCGGGGACGGTGGTGCGGCGCGTAACGGAGCACTGGCGGCGACGACGAGGGTTTCACCGGCGATGACGAGGGCGACGGCGACGGCGGACGGTGCGACAGGAGAGAGCTGGGAGGATGGCAGCGGTCGGGAGATCGCGCACCGAGAGTGAGGGAGTTCGCGTCGGGCAATGGAGGGAGACCAGGGGTGACGGCGCTGTGGGAAAAAGCTAGGGTCTCTGGGAGAGAAGTAGCGAAGAATCAGGGGCTTGGGCTGCTGTTTGTTCTTTTTTTCGAACCAAGCTTAGGGTTTCGTTTTCTCCCCCTTCTTCTCGAAATTTGAGCCTATATTTATAATGGAGGGTCCCTTAAAACGTGATTAACAACATCTCTAAAGTTTAAACCTGATTAAAATCAAATTTGAGGAAGTTTAGTCCAATTAGGAGAGAATTACATGAAATTACAGTTTAAGTCCAGTAGAACTCTAAATCTGTCCATTTGACCCTAAACTTTCAGGAATTGCCAGATTGGCCCTAGAACTTTGAATTTTGCTCAAACTTTCTAAAAATCTCCCATTTTCTCCCAAACTTTTTCTTTTTCCCAAATTGACCCTACAACACTCTTAGGACTCCAAATTAGTACCTAAACTAAATTAATTCCTATCTCTACCTTAAAATGATCCAAAAAAACCAAAAATTACCTAAAAGACTAAAATGCCCCTATAAAAATCGAAATGCTCCTAAACTAATTTTCCTAACCTAAAATTTAAACAAAAAGTCAGTGCCCGGACAAAATTGGGTGTCAACAGCTGCCCCCCTTTGCATGTCTCATAGAATATGACGCATGCAAAGCCATTACCAAGTTTTGTCCGGCCTTACCTAGACGATGAGAGCCTTCTCACCGCCGAAACCTTGAGGAGAAGGAACCTTCCTCTCCTCCCCTTTGAGGTTAAGGAACTTTCCTTATTACCTCTATGATAGAAACTTTCCTATCATTTAGGAATCCAAGGAGCAAAACTCTTTCCTCCTTGATTTCCAGGCCTAGGAACTTTCCTAGCCTTTTGCAATAAGAACCTTCCTATTGCTTTCAAACCTAAGAAGAAAAACCTTTTTCTTCTTTGTGAGGTTAAGGAACCTTCCTTAGTACCTCTACGATAAGAACCTTCCTATCGTCTAAGAATTTAAGGAGAAAAACTCTTTCCTCCCCGTTTACCAAGTCTAGGAACTTTCCTAGGCTTTTCGCAATAAGAACCTTCCTATTGCTTCCAAACCTAAGAAGAAAAACCTTTTTCTTCTTTGTGAGGTTAAGGAACCTTCCTTAGTACCTCTACGATAAGAACCTTCCTATCGTCTAAGAATTTAAGGAGAAAAACTCTTTCCTCCCCGTTTACCAAGTCTAGGAACTTTCCTAGGCTTTTCGCAATAAGAACCTTCCTATTGCTTCCAAACCTAAGAGGAAAACTCTTTCCTCTTTTCTTGATGGATTAAGGAACCTTCCTCACCCTTGTCTCTATAGAAACCTTTCTATAGAAGAGAGAAAGGTAGGAGAACTTTTCACTCAATGCCTCTAAGAGGTAGAGAACCTTAACCACCTCTTGTCGCCTTAAAGGTAGAGAACACTATCTCTTTACAACCTCTAAATTTCTTTGAGGTAGAGCACCCTGACTCTTTACCACCTCCTCTTTGAGGTAGAGAACCTTCTCTTTACCACCTCTTGTCGCCTTTGAGGTAGAGAACACTGTCTCTTTACCACCTCTAAATTTCTTTGAGGTAGAGCACCCTGACTCTTTACCACCTCACCTTTGAGGTAGAGCACCCTGACTCTTTACCACCTCTGATGACTTTTGAGGTAGAGAACCCTGTCTCTTTACCACCTCTAAAAATACTTGAGGTAGAGCACCCTGACTCTTTACCACCTCTAAAAATGCTTGAGGTAGAGCACCCTGACTCTTTACCACCTCTAAAAATGCTTGAGGTAGAGCACCCTGACTCTTTACCACCTCTAATTTATCCCATACTATGAGAAAAAGAATGACTTTGCTTTTGAAAACTTGGATTATCTTTGTTTTAGATGTGATGAGGTAGAGAAACCTTTCTCATTTAAAAACCTCTGTTTGACTTGAATCACGAGGAAAAGAATTACTTTCTCTTTGAAGCCTCAGTTTAGCTTTGGTATTGAGATATAGGAACCCTCCTTGTTATCTCAAGCAATAATTTCTAAGAAAACCACCAGACTTAGAATGATTTCCTCAAAAGTGTGAATTTCCAAAATGGGTGAATTCAAAATTTGAAATTCTATGACATGAGTGAATTTTGAGAAAGCCAAAGATTCCACGAAATGAGTGAATCTTAAAAGTGAGAAACTGGTCCAATGAGAAACCTTAAGAGTTGAACGTGTCTTGAGATACCTTAAAAATATCTTGAAAATGTCTTAAACTGAGCTTCGAGAGCAACCGTCCAAACAAGATGAAAATTGTTTTGAAAAATCTTATGACAACACCTGGAGCCCACCTCTCAAATTTGCCCCCCAAGCATGAGAATAAGCCACAATTTTTTGGGAGTGAAAACTTACCTTGACCTTGATCTTTGAAAACTTACTTTAACCTTGCAGTGGGTATGATGATGTAGAGAAACCTTTCTCATTTAACTTCAGTTCAACCCAAGTTACGAGGAAGAGAGTTACCATCGGTTTAGCCTTCCTTTGAATGTGACGAGGTAGAGAAACCCTTCTCATTTAGAACCTCAGTTTATCTTTCCTGTGACGAGGTAGAGAAACCTTTCTCATTTAGAACCTCGGTTTAGCTTCCCTTTCAATGTGATGAGGTAGAGAAACCTTTCTCATTTAGAACCTCAGTTTTGGCCTAAGTTACGAGGAAGAGAATTGCCTTCTCTTTGGAACCTCGGTTTAGCTTTCCTTTGGATATGACGAGGTAGAGAAACCTTTCTTATTTAGAACCTCGGTTTAGCTTTCCTTTGAACGTGACGAGGTAGAAAAACCTTTCACATTTAGAACCTCGGTTTACCTTTTCTTTAGATGTGACGAGGTAGAGAAACCCTTCTCATTTAGAACCTCGGTTTAGCTTCCCTTTCGATGTGATGAGGTAGAGAAACCTTTCTCATTTAGAACCTCGGTTTTGGCCTAAGTTACGAGGAAGAGAATTGCCTTCTCTTTGGAACCTCGGTTTAACTTTCCTTTAGAATGTGACGAGGTAAAGAAACCCTTCTCATTTAGAACCTCGGTTTACCTTTCCTTTAGATGTTACAAGGTAGAGAAACCCTTCTCATTTAGAACCTCGGTTTAACCCAAGGTACGAGGAAGAGAGTTGTCATCTCTTTGGAACCTCGATTTAACTCAAATTACGTTTGATCTCAATTTGTGTAAACTTACCTGGACCGTAAAACTTCCTTCACTCAGATGATATCGAGAAGTTGTAGCCTCTACTTAGATGATATCGAGAAGTTGTAGCCTTTAACTTTTGGCTGATGTGAAGCTCCTTGAAACACTCCCTTGTCCGAAATGTCTCCCCTTTGATGTGCTTGGATTGAATTCTTGTTTTGACGTTTGCACCAAGCTTTATTGAAACCTGCTTGTGATAAAAGCATAATGGAAATGATGTGATGATGCTTATGATGCATGCTTCTTAATCTTTGCATTTTTAGAATGACTTCGATGAAAGCCATGATGCATGAGCGAATTCTATGCTTCCTTCAACATTACCTCTTGTGATTCTTTTCCTTGAGTTATTTTGAACTCCTCCTTACCTCGTCATGGATTTTATACCATCTAAAGGCTCAACTTTCAATGTCTCTTTGCCCCTTTCCTTTTCTTGTGGCCGTGCTGGCGCTTGCTCATCCCCATGTTATCGCATGAATGATTGATCTTCCTTGGACTCAATTTCTGATCCATAAAACTTGCCCCCTTGTCTATTGAACTTCTTTGCTGGTAGTGTTCTCCTTGCACTCCGTAGAGACTACTTTGCCCCCCTGAATATGGTGTCTATGTGGATGAAGGTATCATCTCCCTTTGATTTATAAAGATCATGCATTTCTAGACCTTTGTGATGGCACTTGATCGTGAATTTCTCTTGCAAGAACCACATCTTCTTAAAGAAAGTCTCAAGCTATCTCCTCACTTTTAAGTCCACACACATTGATGAATAATGGTTTGGCCTTAAAGAAAAACTTTCATCAATTTGCAAAGCTTGACAAAATAACTTACGGTCTTTGTTTTTTGATTAAAATGTCCTGTTATTCTTCCCCTTTCCAACTCAAAGACATAAAATGCACAAGGCAAAAAGGTAGAAACAGGTTTCACAATGATAGCCTTTTAACTGAATGAGAATGATATCGAGAGGCAAATGTTAGGTTGAGGAAAGTTAAGTTTGAGTGGTGTGAAAGAAGGGCCTTTTAATGCCACTCGTGAGCAGATTTGATTGCCTTGAAAAACTTAATAGCGACGACCTCAAACTTACTACCTTTTCCAGAAAGTTAGACCTCATCTGTTGCCCCCCAACTCTCGTAATTTGCATGTACTCTTGCTTTGAATGTTGCTTCCATCTTCTAAACCGCCTTTGCAGGTTTTCAGTCTAGAATCCATAGCTCACTTTTCTTTTTTCTTTTTCTCTTTTTTTTTTTCTTTTGCTTTAACTTGAGCCCTTTTTTTCTTTTTTTTTTTTGTGAGCTATGATTGTGACGTGCTTGATAGCCCTCTTGAAGTGAGATGACTCAAGTGGCCTTACTTGCTCGTGCTTGCTCTCAGTCTTTTCTTTCTTTTGAATTTTCCCTTGTTGCCTTTTGATGGAAGGGATGAACTTCTTTCTTTTTTTGGAATTTGTGTTGCGGAGAACTGAGAACCTTTTCTTGTGTTGAGCATTCATGAGAATTGGGAGGCCACCCAAGCCATTTAATATGAGAGCTACCTTCTTTGGAAGCTAACCCAAGACTTCTTGCAAGGATGCTGATAACCACTGCGAACTTCCTTTTGAGAGTTGAGGTGCAACATTTGAGATCCTTCTTACTAGATTTGGCAGTACTTTCAAGATCACTACCATCAAATCTCCCTTAACTTTCATTTCCACCCACGAGTAGTATCGTTTACGAAAGAGAAACATGATTACAACGTGGTATAATGAATAGTGTTATGGCAAAGAGTGTGAGGTAGATGTAAAAAGTGAAATCTTTGGTAAAAAGTGGTGAAATGCACACATTACATCTTCTTGTTGGACAAGAAAAGAATAACAGGTGTCCATTTAACAAAGACTACACCCTAGATTCTGGACTTAATCTAGGAGATTTTTACTATTAAATCACTTTGGCAAGCTCTCAAAGATACAAGTTTACCCAAAGGAGTCCCTGTCATTCAAAAGTGTGTGCGAACTGCCAGGTTGGATCTAACTTGGAGCCCTTCCAAAATCAATTTAATTCCAGCTCAAAATCTTCACTTCAATTACCAATCACATCAAGATCTAGCAATTTGGAATCAACCTTGAGTTTCAGTGCCACCTTCAATGGCCCGAAGTCTCCTCTCTATGGTCTCGAGTTTTTGAGTATCCTCTTCTTCTTTAAGCAGCGGCTTCTTTTCTTCATAGATGGGATTATGCCTAAAATGGATACCATCAGATGGACCTGAGTCTTGAAAGAGCTTCTCTTGAACTGAGACCCATTGTTGAGTGAATCCGGGAGGATAGGTCGGATCTTGTGGGTCTTTGATGGGGGTTTGCACTGCCTTCCCCTTGATCAGCTCCATTAGATGCTTCATCTGTTCAGCCATGCCCTCTATCTTTGACTCGATGTCAGTGAGACGTGCTTTGACTCGTTCCACCATGAGCCTTGTTTGCAGCCAAGTTGGATATCGGTTTGAGTACCAATTTTTTCCTTTTTTTTAAAATGATATTCTTTTTATCAGACATTATATGCACGTGATTGATGTAATGCATGCATGCAATAAGTGAGCTCGATCGTCTATTGTTGTGGAACTTCTAGACTTCTTGTTGACATAAGAAGGACAATAGTTAGTATAGTTTGATGTGTGATTTTGATGCATGAAGGGAAAAGTATGCTTGGAAAAATCAAAAGAACAACAAAAGAAAAAGCAAGGTTAGTAATAGAACATAATTGATACAAAGAAATGATACATGAGCCACCAGAGTTATAAAGAGAGAAAACATACGATTAAAGCAACAAAAACAGTCAAATGACAAAAAGAGTTACCAACACTAGTATAGAAACACAAGCCAGTTACAAAAACAATGAAATGAGTCAACTAAACAATATGTGTCTGTTATGAGAGTCCTAGTCGATAGATCTATGGCCGCTATATGCGTAGGTAGTTTTTGAAAAGAATGGTTATGAGTTGGTTCTCGAATCCCTCTTACTAAGTCCTATCGGACTAGAAAAGGCCCAATTCCTCACCCACAAGGGTTACGTGAGGAAGGATTAATTCGAGTCGTAGTTTTCATGGTCCCATGGGGTGACTACTGTCACACTCAGGCAACACTACTGACTACTACGGATTAGAGAAAGCGTGGAAACTATCGTCTCACACGACTAGCCTAACCCGGGTATTTTGCAAAACTTGGTTGGACTGAGCTTGGGTATTGAGCTCATTATGCATGCCGAAGTGTGTGCGTGCACCAACCTAAAAAAAAAACAGCACATCAAATCAGTATATCAAGAAACAAATAAGACAGAAAAAGAAACAAAACAAAACCCTTATGGCTAGACTCGTCCCCAGTGGAGTCGCCAAGCTGTAGCAACGTGATTTTTAGGAGTCGCCACCAATCAGTTTTCCTAGGTCGATTGGATACCTGAAAAATGGTCTGCGAGAGATTCTAGGATCGTGAGTCGGTTACGCTAAAATAACCTTATTAAAGCGCCCGGGAATCGGTACCATGGGGTTCAGTTTCATCTTTTCCTAACCATTTATTTCTTGAACTAATTTTTGATTTAAAGTGATTTTTATGAATTTTAATTCCAAACCGGGGATCTTATCAGACCAACCGAATATGGAATAAACAATCTGTCTCGGGATTTTATCAAACCAACGAGAACAGACATCCTGAAAAATAAATGTCAAGTACTAAAAATATAAAAAGAGTTAAGAAAGGGTCATTTGATTTCTTGCTAATGTCTAGATAATGAGAAAAATAAATAAAAATCTAAGCAATTAAAGAACTACTTAAAAATAACAAGAGAGAAAAAAAATATATAACTCAAAAATTAATTTAAGAAAAACAAAACACACTCAGTTATGTTCTTACGAAGATTTGATGGATGCATTTAATGAATGACCAAAACAGACAAATGAGAAAGAAACAAATAAAAATAAAAAAAAACAAAAACTAAACTTGCTGTCAATGGCCTATCTGAAAAAAAGAGGAAGTCAGTGACTTGTAGGAATGAAACAGAAAATTAGAAGGGCTAAAACGGAGTTATACCAAAAGTTGATGAAGGATGGGTCAGTCCGGGTCGGATCGCGGGTCTGGCGTGGCGGAATCCGGATCGCGGGTCTGGCGTGGCGCAATCCAGATCGCGGGTCTCGCCTCGTTAACGGAGACGGCGGGCGATGCTGGTGGCACTCGAGTGACGCGAACGGCTGGCGGTGGAGGTTTGGCGCGTCGGTGGAGAGGGAGAGCGTAACGGAGCACTGGCGGCGACGACGGACGAGGATTGGACGGTCGGGGACGGTGGTGCGGCGCGTAACGGAGCACTGGCGGCGACGATGAGGGTTTCACCGGCGATGACGAGGGCGACGGCGACGGCGGATGGTGCGACAGGAGAGAGCTAGGAGGATGGCAGCGGTCGGGAGATCGCGCACCGAGAGTGAGGGAGTTCGCGTCGGGCAATGGAGGGAGACCAGGGGTGACGGCGCTGTGGGAAAAAGCTAGGGTCTCTGGGAGAGAAGTAGCGAAGAATCAGGGGCTTGGGCTGCTGTTTGTTCTTTTTTTCGAACCAAGCTTAGGGTTTCATTTTCTCCCCCCTTCTTCTCGAAATCTGAGCCTATATTTATAATGGAGGGTCCCTTAAAACGTGATTAACAACATCTCTAAAGTTTAAACCTGATTAAAATCAAATTTGAGGAAGTTTAGTCCAATTAGGAGAGAATTACATGAAATTACAGTTTAAGTCCAGTAGAACTCTAAATCTGTCCATTTGACCCTAAACTTTCAGGAATTGCCAGATTGGCCCTAGAACTTTGAATTTTGCTCAAACTTTCTAAAAATCTCCCATTTTCTCCCAAACTTTTTCTTTTTCCCAAATTGACCCTACAACACTCTTAGGACTCCAAATTAGTACCTAAACTAAATTAACTCCTATTTTTACCCTAGATGATAAAAAAAACCAAAAATTACCTAAAAGACTAAAATGCCCCTATAAAAATCGAAATGCTCCTAAACTAATTTTCCTAACCTAAAATTTAAACAAAAAGTCAGTGCCCGGACAAAATTGGGTGTCAACAGGCCTCTAGCCGGCTACAGGCCATTCTGGCCAAAGGTCAAGGCCAAGGTAGGTCTGCGTGACAGGATGTGTGCGGTGATGGCGTGTCAGAGTGTGTATGAGGGCAGCATGTTGTGTACGAGGGCGGCATGTCAGAGGCTCCTTAATTGTTTCTGTTGTACTCCTGAGATTCCTTCAGTAGAAGAAAGCTCTTCAGAACATGAGGGCTTTCTTCCGAGATCATTTCAGTAATCTGGGAATCCCCTCGCCAAGGGTGGTCTCCTTCGGGGACGTTCTTCCCTACCGAAGGTGGTGAATCTTTCCCTTCCGAAGCCGGTTTGATCACCTTACCGAGGATGGCGATGCACCATATTCCCGAGGTTGGTACTGTCATTTCCAAGGGTGATGATGGATCACCGAGGTGGAATGTTCAAGGGGCCAGACCCCCTTTATTCCGAAGTCGGTGCTCCCGTTCCTTGTGGGTGATGCTTAACTTTTCGAGGATGGTGCTTTGCCTGAGCTTACGGGTTTCAAGGGCAATAGCACTTCGGCTATCACATGCCCCCCCTCGAAAAGTCGAAGTGGGAACTTCGGCTCTAGACTCTCTAGGGACACCTTGCAGGACTCTAAGCGGGACACCGTACAAGGAGACACTTCGCCACCCAAAGGCGTGCCTTTTTAGCCGAGGCGTCATTACTTGCACTCTAGTTAGTCTCTTGGCATTCTCGGGGTGTGCACTCTCTTTATTTTTACTTTTTCTGTTACGGGTCAGTGGACCATCACGTCTCATAACCAAGAGTGTCAGTTTGGATAGGTGTGCTTAGGTTTTCGTGGTGTCAGAAAGTGTGTCCTCGTTCTGCGCGTTGGATGACACATGGCACGCAATGATTGGGGCTAGTCGCGTGGGTTACACCAGCCATGTCTTTTCGCCTTTGAGGGATAATTATGGTGACGATTCACCTTCGCAGGGTAGTTATGACGACGATTCGGTTACCCTTCTTCGGTCTATATAAACCCTCCTCCCCCTCACGGCCCTCATTTGCTTCCCTTTGCCTCTGTCTTATTCTCATTCCTTCTCCTTTTGCGGTGGTGCAAGCGGCAGAGCGATTTCTAGAAACAATTTATGACGGCATCTTCTAATCCTGACTGTGGCAAGCGTTTTGGTGGGTTTTTCTCCCAGGGGTCCTTCGGTCATATCGGTTTCTATTTTTTCTAGTCCCCAAAGCTTTTTTCTTTTTTCCTGAAGTTTTTTGACTCTCTTTCCGAAGTCATTTTCTCTTGCTGAACATGTCTTCCCCTGTCCCTCTTATGTCCATCCAACCCATTCCCGAGAGCTGGCAGCCTCTCATGTCTCACCCTTGTTGGTCCACTTCAGAAAAATTAGCGAAGTGGACAACTAAATTCTTTCTTCCCTCCTATGCCACTACCAGGTTGCCCCATCTCAGCCATTTCAGCTTCATGAACAGTGGTGACGAGGTTACCGTCTTCTGGGCCCAACTGAAGGCCGGACTTCGGTTTCCTCCGCCGAAGACGATTTGTGACTTTTGCCAATTCCATGGCATAGCCGTGAATCAGCTACCACCCAACTCTTACTGTTACTTCAACACTTTTCTCTATATGTGTGGGGTTTTCAAGGTAGAACCCTACTTCATCATTTTCATGCAGTACTACAAGCTCTATCCGGTCCCGAAGGGTGGCTTCTATTTTATGCTGCGTTGGGGATTTGGGAGCAAAAAATATATGTTCACCTTCGATACTAGAGATAGTTGGCGAGGGTGGCAAAGGAAGTTCTTCTTCCTGAAGGTGGTGGAGGCATGGTCGTACATGCCGACTAGGTGGGCCCGGGGGAAGCTGGAGACGGACGTCATTAATCCCAAGAAGTTGCTAACTCCTGAGTTGGCAGTGAGGTTTGATGACTTCGACAGCCATATCCGAGCTATTGCCGACTGGGATGCCGAGGTCCTACCGTGCTCCTTGTATCCCTTCCCCATTAAGTGGAACTTTCCAATTTTTGGTATAAGTATCCCTTTGGACTTACACTGATATTTTCCTTCTTTTTCAGAGATGGGTGATCAGTCAGCCACTTTCTACAAATCCCTCTTCCTCGGTCAAGCCAAGAAGCGGGAACAAACGAAGAAGGGGGCCCCTAAGCGGCGAAAGACATCTGGGGGCGGTCTGTCTTCGACTAAGAAGGCGAAGAAGGACCTCCTTCCTTTGCCTCCGGAGGATGTCGAGGAGGCTGGGGATCAGCCCGAGGCTCAGGCCATCCTGCCACCGGAGCTTGCTGTTAGCTCCATTCGCCGGAGTCCCACCACTTCGGTGGACCTTTTAGGCTCTTCGGTCAGAGGCCCTTCTACTAAGGAACTTGAGGAGCACAGAAGAAGCAATGGCAAACATGTTCCTGCCAAAGTAGAGGAGGTTCGGGACTCTGATGATGACGTCGCCGAGGTGCCGCCAGGTTTGACCCTTAGACATTTTTAGCACTTTCAATCTCGTTGATATATGGATAAGGAGCAATGTCCTAATGGAACTGTGCCTTGACTTTACAGAGGAATTGGCGCCCTCGGCATGGATGGTGGAGCATGCCTAGAAGCGGGCCCTTCGGGACTCTCATATCCCGAAGGATAAGGTCCCGAGGGAGCCTTTCTGGTCTTTCATTGAGGACATGAATTTGTTCTCCGAAGACGGCCAGCAAATGGCTCCCCAAATGGCGAGGGGCGTGCTCACCCAGGCTACCTTCAAATCCGTGGCCGAAGAGTGCGCGAACAAAGAGATCCTTGCCACGAGGATGTCCGAGCATGCTGCCCAGGTACTCTTTAGACCCTTTATTTTTTCTAACAATTTTTCTAAGTGTTTGGCTTTCTTTGTGCAGCTTTACCAAATGTCTTCCTCCCCCCTTTTTTACAGCTCTTGGCGTACAGCGGATACTTCAGAGCTTGGGCAGCAAAACAGACTTTGGTTCGAACTTGGACCGAATAGCGTCTAGAGAAGGCAAAGGTGTTCTACGCTAACTCGGTCGTCATGAATGCTGAGTTGAGCAGAATAGCCAAGGAGGAGGTTGCCAAACTCCGGGAGGAACTTTTGAAGGGCCAGGAGGAGCTCTTGAAGGATTTCTCCCAGAAAATGTCTGACCTCGGCGCGAAGGTCATCGAGCTTACTTCTTCCAACGAGGCTTATCAAAAGGAGAAGGAAGAAGATTCTATTATCCTGATGAAGGCCCTTGCCGACAACACCGATCGTCAGGCCGAGGTTGTGGCCCTGAAGAAGGAGACAAAGAAGAAGAAGAAGATGAAGAAGCTGGAGAAGGAGGTCGCCGATTTGCAGAATGAAGTGGAAGAATTGTCTGTCGAGTTAGACAAGGCTAACCAGGCCACCAAGGTTGGCTTTCAAGATGGCTTTTATCTAGCTCGACACCAAGTTTTGGAGAAATATCCAGACCTCGACCTCTTGTTCTTTAATACCCTGAACATCTCCGAGGGGCCTCGCTGGACTTGGTCGAAAATTGAGCTCCTCAACTTACCTTTTGCCCTTCCTCTGGCGCCGAAGGTCATAGTAAAGATTGTTGGGGACGGAGCATCTCATGATGCCGGGGTCCCTTAGAAGTCTATGGCTTTACGTTGTGTTTCTTTTTTTTACTTTGTAATCTTCTTCTTGTATTCTCCTCCATGTAATAAGGCCTTCTCAATGACATTTTTCCTTCCTTTAAAATTTGGCTAAGTCCTCAAGCAATAATTTTCATCTCCAAGGGTTGTCTTGACTACTTTCGGTCTGGGACCCTTAGGAAGATACTTTTTGCACTTTTTATCGACCGTCTTTGGGAAAATACTAGCTTTGGCAAATACGTTTAGGCAACGTTTGACTTATTTTCATCAGCCATGTTCGGTCGACACACCTTTTGGGGAAAATGACCCAACCAACTTCGGGGGAAACGTGTGGTTTTCGCAAGTACTTACTTGCACCTTGTTCAACAAGATTTCTTAGGTGGAGTTATTTTTCCAAAAAATTTTCTGTACTTAGAAATTTTTCTAACTGTACAATTTCCTGACAAGACTCTAAGCGTAGAATTTCTTCAAGGCATCCAAATGCCATGTATTCTTCAGTTCTCTACCTTTGGTGTCGCCACGCTTGTAGATTCCTTTCCGAACCTCGTAAAGGACCAAATAAGGTCCTTCTCAGTTTGCTCGAAGTACCTCGTGAGATGGTCTTCAGGGCTCAAACTCAGCCTTCCGGAGAACGAGGTCTCCCTTTCTGATCCATTTTTTCCTAACGCACAAGTTCACAGCCATAGCCACTCTTTACTGGAAGGCTTTTCTTCTAAGTACGACCACTTCTTTGTGTTCATCAATTAGGTCGAGCTTAGTTCTTAATCTGAGGTCATTCTCTTCTTCGTCGAACACTTGTATCCTGACCGATGGCTGGACTACCTCGATAGGGATAATGGCCTCTGTGCCGAAGACGAGCAAAAAAGGTGTCTCACCCGTGGCCCTTCGGGGTGTTGTCCGGTAGCTCCATAGCACACTAGAAAGTTCCCCCGCCATTTCCCCTTTGCTTCCTTCAATCTCTTTTTCAGACCATCTTTTATGGTTCTGTTAGATACCTCTACCTGTCCGTTGCTCTGAGGATGAGCTACCAGGGCGAAGTGCATTTTTATTCTGAGGTCGGTGATGAATTCTTGGAATCCCTTGTCAATAAACTGTGAACCATTGTCGGCCACTATCACCCTCAGTATGCTGAATCTGCACACAATGCTCTTCCAGACGAATTTTTGTATGTCCTTTGCCGAAATTGTTGCCAGGGGCTCTGCCTCGACCCATTTAGTGAAGTAATCCACTGCGACCACGTAGAACTTCACTCCTCCAGGTGTAGTCAGGAGTGCCCTGATGAGGTTAACGTCCCATACTGCAAAGGGACAGGGGTAGTTAGCCGAAGTTATTAATTCCGAGGGTAACCTCTGGACGTTGGCGTGTCTTTCGCAATTATCACACTTTTGGATAAACTGCCTCGCGTCTTTTCTTAGGGTGGGCTAGAACTACCCCTGGCGGAGTATTACTCCTGCCAAGGCGTCAGCTCCAATGTGGGAACCACAAGCCCCCTCGTGGACTTCTTCACGGACTATCTTAGTGTCTTCTTCGCTGACACACGTTTGTAGTGGACTTGCATACCCCTGTCGATACAACTCTTCCCTGATTAGGAAATATCGTCCGGAGCATCTCCGCACTTTTGCTGCTTCGCGAGGGTCATCAGGAAGCTCCGAGGTCACAAGATACCTTTTTATGGGATTTTTCTATCCTTTTTTCGAGGTTGTTATGCTCATTATTGCTATGCTCGGGTGGCTCAGTACTTCAGTGGACTTTCTTGATTTTGCCAGACTATTTGCTTCAGCATTGTCTCGACGTGGCACGTTCTCAATGTGCACTATGTTGAACTCTTGGATGAGCTTTGACACAAGCTCGTGATATTTTGCCAAAGTTGGGTCCTTCGCAGTGTAGTCCCTTGCCATCTGTCGGACCACTAGCTGAGAATCGCTGTGGGCCTTCAGGTTTCTCACGCCAATTCTTTTAGCAAGGCGTAACCCTGCTATGAGAGCTTCATATTCTACCACATTGTTGGTGATGTTGAATCCGAATTTGATGGCTTTCATGACCTCCATACCCTCGGGACCGCGAATGATTACTCCAGCTCCCTGGTGCTCAGAGCCAGAGGCCCCATCTACAAATAGAGTCCACTCCGGTTCATTTTTCCTGAGGTCTAGTTGACTTTATTTGGCAATGGGTACTTCGGCAATGAAATCTGACAAGGCTTGAGCTTTTATTGCCTTCCTTGGCCCATAGGTGATATCGTACTCACCGAGTTCTATGCACCACTTGGAAAGCCTTCCCGAGTGGTATACCCTCTTCATGATATCTCGAAGAGGCAGGTTACTTTGGACAATGATGGGATGGCCTTGGAAATACGGGCGTAGCCTTCTGCTTGCCAGTATCAGGGCATAAATAGCGTTTTATAGTAAGGGGTACCTGACTTCGGCACCATGCAGAGACTTGCTCACATAATATACTGGCCATTGCTCTACCCCCTTTTCCTTCATGAGGACCAAACTTAGTGCCTCTTAGTGACAGCGAGGTATAGTATGAGGGGTTCCCCATTCCGTGGCTGCCAGAGTGTCGGCGGGCGAGTTAGGTAGACCTTAAGCTCTTCCCAAGCCTTTTGGCAGTCTTCATTCCAAGGATGTAGCTCGTTCCCGAGGTCACCGCCATTTTTTGCCGACTTAGTAAGGACCTTGAAGAATGGTCGGCAGCGATCCCCATATCTGGAGATGAATCTGCTGAGGGACGTGATTCTCCATGTGAGTCTTTGTACATCCTTTGTTGTCGTGGGAGTTCGGAATCTCAGTAGGGCTTTAAGCTTTTTTGGATTGGCGTCAATACCTTTTTCCGACACCATAAATCCAAGGAACTTACCCGCGTTCACCCCGAATACGCATTTTTCAGGGTTGAGATGGATTCTGAAGATCCTCAGCTGATGGAATGTTTCCTCCAAGTCTGCGACATGACTACTAGGCAGTTTGCTCTTAACTATCATATCATGGACGTAGACTTTCATGTTCCTCCCTATTTGGGAACTAAGGGCCCTGTTCATTAGCCTTTGGTAGGTGGCCCCTGCATTCTTAAGCCCGAAGGGCATTCTGACGTAACAGTATGTACCAACTTCAGTGATGAAGGCAGTTTTTTCCTCATCTTCGGGGTTCATCCTGATTTGGTGATACCCACTGAAGGTGTCCAAGAAACTTAGGAGGCCATACTCGGCGGTTGAGTCTACCAACTGGTTTATTGGCGGTAATGGGTATAAATCTTTAGGGCAAGCATCGTTTATATTTTGGAAGTCAATGCACATTCGGAGTTTGTCACTCCCTTCCTTTATGGCGACAACTTGTTACTAAGCCATTCGGGGTATCTGACTTCCCTTATTACGTCGGCTTCCAGTAACCGTTGGACTTCAGATTTTACAAAGCTGTTCTTATGTGCCGAAAAGCTTCTTTTCTTTTAGCGCACGGGCTTTGCGTCAGGGCGTATCTTAAGATTATGCTGAATTATGTGAGGGTCTACCCCAGGCATGTCATTCGGCGAGTAGGCAAACAGATCTTTGTTCATTAACAGAAAAGATACAAGTTTTTCCTTATCACCTTCGGCCAATTTTTTCCCTATTCGGGTATTTCGGCCTGGGACAAGTTCTATATCTTCTGTTTCTATTTTCTCGGGGTCTTCTGTTTTTTCTCTTTTTGCCTCTCCTGTGAATACGGCCTTCACTCCCGCAATCCGTGTACAGCTCTTTGCTGGGGTCTTTCTTGCTTTGAAAAACACCTTTCTCACTTCCCCTTGGTCGATGAAGATCTCAGTATCTTCATCCTTTGTGGCAAAAGTGACAGTTAGGTATTTCACGTCTGGCCGAATGTGAAGGTTTCCTTGCGTCTGTCTTCCAAGGATGGCATTATGCGACGAAGGGACATCTATGACGATGAACCTTGTCATCGTGGAGGCAAAGAGCTCATCCTTGTTTTGTAGTGAAGTTCCTTTTAACATTAGAGGAAGGTCAATCCACCTAAGGACAGGGAGTTCGGACGGACCCACCCTGAAAGTAGGAAAGGTGACAGGCTTGAGATCGCCCCTTGGGATACCCAAACTCGGTAGCAAATGAGAGAACAAGATGGCAGCATTCGAACCATCGTCAAGGAGTACTCTCTTGACGTCCCAACTCCCTATCCTAGCCATGACCAGAAGGGGGTCGTCATGAGGGATTATTACGGTAGACTCATCTTTTCGAATAAGCTTTTTTGATGGGTTACCGTATTCCATTACCGGGATCTCCCTAGCTTTTCTTTTCCTTTCTGCCAAGGGTAGTCCTGTGGTGATTGTTTGTATTATTCCTGCCGGAGGTGGTGAATGTCTTCTGGGACTTCGATTCCGGCGTCTGTCAGAGTCATATTCCTCGTCATCTCCTTTCCTTTCCTCTTCCCTCCTCCCCTTTGGAGGGGTCATTCGCAAGTAACGCCAAAGTTGGCCCTGCTTTATCAGGGACTCTATGTACTTCCTCAGTTGGAAGCAATCCTCGGTATCATGCCCATGATCCCTATGGAACTAGCAAAACTTTTTCATGTTCCTTTTGTTGTTTGAAGTCATGGCCTTCGGTCGTTGAATTTGAGTTCCCTGCCTTTCCATGGCCATGAGGATGTTCGCCCTTATGGTGTTTAAGGGAGTAAAAGTCAATGGTTTCTTCCCTCTCAGCTTTCGAGGTCGACCCCCTGATTCGTTTGGGTAGCGAGTTTGTTGGCTTGACCCCTCGGTATGGACGTGGTCAAGCTTTGGGCCTCCCATCCTTAGCTCTTCAGCAGTCATATGCTGCTCCGCCCTTCAGTAAAATTCACCGAGGGTGTCTGGGGGGTCCTTCGAGAATTTGTAGAAGAATTGTGAGTCTCTCCGAAGTCCCCGTATCATGGAGAGGATACATATCTCTGGCCTGAAGTCTGGCACGCTTAGGGCTTCTTGATTGAACCTTTCGACATAGTCGTGAATAGTTTCTCCATTCTTCTGCGCTATGTTGAACAATTGAACTGGCATCTTCGCCGTCAGTCTGCTCCCAATGAATTGCTGCATGAAAGCGGTAGACAAATCTTTGAATTCCAGAATGGTTCCGGGGGCTAACGAGTTGTACCATGCCGTTGCCGGTCCCGAGAGGGTGACCTCGAAGCATTTGCACAAGGTGGCATCATCGGCACCGTGCAACACCATGCTGCGCCTGTATTTGGTTAAGTGAGCTTGGGGTTCACTTCGGACATCGTAGGTTTCCAGACGGGGTACCCGAAAGTCACTCGGCATAGGTGCTTCGACTACTGTTCGGGTAAATGGTGATTCGTCTCCGTTGAAGATTTCTGACAACCTAGACCAGACGGGTTTCCGAGCTACCTGTCTTTCCACCCTCTTTAACCTCTTTAGGACTTTTTCCATGAGGAGTGTGGCGCTGGGCTCTTCTTCTTGCTGCCTAACGCCCTCTAGTAGTGGAAAGCGACGCCTCCTTTTTGGAGAGTAACTTTGGCATCGAGAGGATTGTAATTTCTCTTCTGGCGAAGAACTCCTTCGGCGGGGAGTCCTGGGCCATTTGGACCCCGTTTCTCCCGTAGGTTGAACCCTGGGGGGCACGTTTTCAGTCGAGGACTTGTCACGTTGGTCCCCGGTTCCCAAACTCTGGTGAGTTGACTTTGGGCATCTCTCCCGATGAGGTGCTGGAGAGGGGGGCCTTCAGTCCGTAGGCGTCTGTGACCACCTTCGATCTAGTTGCTGCGTCATTTTAGCTACAATGGAGTGCTAAAAATCATGCAGGAAGCTCATGGTAATGGTTAGAGGATGCTTGTCCTCTGGCAAGGAAGACAGTGCGGCAGGTTGCTCGGTTACAGGTTGAACCTCTGGCACGGAAGGGGACTTCAGAAGCCCTTTGTCCTTAGAACGCCGAGTCTCAACGACGGCCACCTGGGAGTGGGTTCCCACAGACGGCGCCAGATGATGCCCATCGGCATCTTCACTGTATGACATAGTGAGACTGGGAGGGGCTTCCAGTGAGGGAGGAATGCCTGAACGAGATTCTTCCGAGGGGAGATTACCTGAAACGCTCAAAGAATGAAGGTTAGGAGGTCATCGGAGTATCTTTCCGAGGAGGAGCCTCCGAAGCCCAAGCCAGTATTTTTAGAGACTGGAAGTAGTAGTAAGAATATGAAAGATGTACCTTTTATTCCCCAGAGCCCGTCTTTTACTGAGGCCTTTTCCTATATACATATAGGAGGGTGTGGATAGATAAATCTGCTTGACATAACCCGCTTAGATTGTGACATGTGTTCGGTCGGATACAACCTGTACCTTCGGGCGTGGGCGCCTCTAGCTGGCTGCAGGCCATTCTGGCCAAAGGTCAAGGTCAGGGTAGGTCTGCATGACAGGACGTGTGCGGCGATGGCGTGTCAGAGCGTGTATGAGGGCGACGTGTTGTGTACGAGGGCGGCATGTCAGAGGCTCCTTAATTGTTTCTACCGTATTCCTGAGATCCCTTCGGTAGAAGAAAGCTCTTCGGAATATGAAGGCTTTCTTTCGAGATCGTTTCAGTAATCCGGGAATCCCTTTGCCAAGGGTGGTCCCCTTCGGGGACGTTCTTCCCTGCCGAAGGTGGTGAATCTTTCCCTTCCGAAGTTGTTTCAATCACTTTACTGAGGATGGCGATGCACTGTATTCCCAAGGTCGGTACTGTCATTTCCAGGGGTGATGATGGATCGCCGAGGTCGGATGTTCAAGGGGCCAGACCCCATTTTATTCCGAAGTCGGTGCTCGCGTTCCTTATGGGTGATGCTCGACTTTCCGAGGATGGTGCTTTGCCCGAGCTTACGGGTTTGAAGGGCGATAGCACTTCGGCTATCAATAAGGGAGAGACATCCCAACAGGGAGCACTTGGAGGTAACATTTATTTTAATGGTGTGCCAGTTAGTGTGCTGTTTGATACTGGTGCTTCAGTATCTATTATGGCTAGAAAGTTAACTAAATCCATGAAATTGTCCATAGAATTCTTGCCTAATATATCATTAGTAAGAACAGCAGGTGGTCAATGTCTTTTCGCGAATGAACTAGCTAAAAATTATGAGCTAGTAGTTGGAAAGACTAAGATTTTGACTGATCTGCTAGTGCTAAATATTCCAAAGTATGATATTGTTCTTGGCATGGATTGGTTAACAAAACATGGAATCAATATTGATTGTGCTAAAAGAGAAATCACATTGCCTGTTAATGAAGTGCATGCGTTAGTGAATTCTAGGGAATTAGTGTATGAAATGCATAGCATGGAACTAGAAGTTATGGATGAAATTTCTGTGATTTTTTAAGATGAATAGTACACATTAAATGGTGTTAAAATTGATGTGGAAGTTCATAGAATACTTGTAGTGAGAGACTTTCCACAAGTCTTTCCTAAAGACCTGCCAGGTATTCCTCCTCCAATAAGGATAGAATTTGAAATCAAGTCACAAATTAGGGCAGTACCAATATCCATACCTCCTTATAGAATGCCAATCACAGAGATGACTAAGCTTAAGAAACAACTTGATGAACTTCTTCAAAAAGGGTTCATAAGACCAAGTGTTTCACCATGGGGAGCTCCAGTTCTCTTTGTGAAAAAGAAGGATGGATCATTGAGATTGTGTATTGACTACAGAAAGCTAAATGCTATAACTATCAAAAACAAGTATCCACTCCCTAGGATTGAGGATCTGTTTGATCAACTCAAGGGAGCAAAAATCTTCTCCAAGATTGATTTGAGATTTGGGTACTTTTAGTTAAGAGTAAAAGAGGAGGATTTACCAAAGACAGCATTTTGAACAAAATTTGGGCACTATGAGTATACAGTTATGCCATTTGGCTTGACTAATGCCCCTGCTGCATTCATTGACCTGATGAACCGTGTGTTCAAACCTTACTTGGACAAGTATGTAGTGGTGTTCATTGATGACATCCTAGTGTATTCCAAGGATGAAAGTGAACGTGAGCATCACTTAAGAACTGTCTTGAACACACTATTGAACAATCAACTGTATGCAAAATTTTTCAAGTGCCAATTCAGGATTACAGAAGTATCTTTCCCTGGACACATCATTGATGCACAAGGCCTTAGAGCAGACTTGGAAAAGGTCAAGGCTATGCAAGAGTGGGAAAGCCCAAAGACTGTAAAAAAAGTCAGAAGCTTCCTAGGACTGGCAGGCTATTATAGAAGATTTGTGCCAAAATTTTCCATGATTGCTTCAGTTCTTACTCTACTGACCAAGAAGGGTCAAAAGTTTGAGTGGACTGAAAAATGTGAAAAGAGCTTTCAAAAGCTAAGAAGTAGATTGATCCAAGCTCCAATACTGATTCTACTTGATCCAGGCAAGCCTTATATCATTTATATAGATGCATCTAGATCTAGGTTAAGATGTGTTCTGAAGCAAGATAGAAATGTGATTGCTTATGGGTCAAGGCAATTGAGACCCCATGAGCAAAACTATCCTACCCATGACCTAGAGCTTGCTGCGGTGATCTTTTCCTTAAAACAATGGAGGCATTACCTATTGGGAAGCTCATTTGTGGTATATACTGACCATAAAAGCCTAAAGTACCTGTTCACTCAGAAAGAGTTGAACATGAGGCAAATAAGATGGTTGGAGTATATCAAAGACTACGACTGCAGCATTGAGTACACTGAAGGTAAAGGCAATCTAGTGGTAGATGCCTTAAGTAGAAAGTAAATTGGTTTGCTAAAAGGTAGATCTTTCACAGATACCAGTGAGGAGAATAGTTTGATATGCCTTTGGCATAAGTGGCAACAATGGGAAAAAGCACAAGTCTATACATTAACTATTCAGTTTAGGTGGATTGAGGAGATAAGGAAGGCACAAGAAGCAAATCCAAACCTAAAGAAGATTCCAGGAGAAGACAAAGGGTCCTTGTATGAATCATTTGCCTACAAGCAAAAATTACTGTACTTTAAGGACAGAATATATGTGCCCAGTGAGCAAGAACTCAGAAATGAGATACTTAAAGAAGCTCATATGAGCAAATTGAATATCCATCTTGGAAGTGAAAAGATGTACAAATACTTGAAGACACATTTTTGGTGGCCAAACATGAAGAAAGACATAGCAACATATGTGTCTAAATGTGAAACATGCCAAAGAGTGAAAGTAGAGCACCAGAAGCCAGCAAGAACACTACAGACTTTACCCATTCTAGTTAGAAAGTGGGGTAACATAACAATGAACTTCTTAACTGGGTTGCCTATGACCAGATTAAGACACGACACAATCTGGGTCATTGTGGATAGGTTAACCAAGTGAGCTCACTTTTTGTCAATAAAGATCATAGACTCACTAGAAAAATTGACACAAATGTACATAAAAAAGATAGTAAGGCTGCATGGAGTGCCAGACTCCATAGTGTTAGATAAAGATCCAAGGTTTATAGCTAGATTTTGGAGTGCTTTTCACAAGGCACTAGGGTCCAAAATCCACCTGAGCACTGCTTATCATCCTTAGACTGATCGATAGACTGAGAGGGTGATTCAGATATTGGAAGACATACTCAAGAGTTGTATATTCGATGCTAAAGGGGAATAGGACCAACACTTACCTTTGGTGGAATTTTCTTATAACAACAGTTATCAAACCACTATTGGTATGGCACTTTATGAAGCCCTTTATGGGAGAAGGTGCATGACACCCCATTGTTGGATGGAAGCCTTAGATAGGCTCGAGTTAGGTCCATAGATTATTGAAGACACAAAAAGTAAAATCAAGAAGATATAAGAAAGGTTAAAAATAGCTAATGAAAAGACCATTACTTATGTGAACAAAAAAAGAAAAGACTTGGAGTTTATGGTTAGAGACAAAGTGTGGCTCAAAGTAGCACCAACCAAAGGCACTATGAGGTTTGGCAAACATAGCAAGCTATCTCCAAGGTACATTGGTCCTTATGAAATGCTAGAAAGGGTTGGCATGGTGGCTCATAGGTTGGCTCTACCGCCAAGCATGTCAAGTGTCCATAATGGTTTTGACATCAGTATGCTTAAGAAGTGTTTGCTAGACACAAACCATACTATAGCAGTGGAATACATACAGTTAGAGCCTAGTTTCACATATGAAGAGAAACCTATAGCTATCTTAGCTAAGGATACCAGAAGGCTAAGAAACAAGCTTATTCCCATGGTCAAAGTTCAGTAGTCACACCATTCTGAAAGAGAGGCGACCTGGGAAACTGAGAAAGGAATGTAAGAGAGATATCGAGAAGGGTACCCCAAACTAAAGGCAATTTTGGAGGACCAAATTTTTTAAGGGGGGAAGAAATGTTACACCTTCACAAAATGGGAAAATTACAGCATAAGGACCTAAATTTATATGCTTTAATATTCACCATAGTGCATGATTTGTGAAGTGTAAAGTATTCAATATACACTCCCTTAAGTGACAAAAACAATGATAGCTTGGTCCTTGAGAAAGCATTGGCACATCGCTTAATTTTCAAGTAACCTATGGACTAAATTGTAAGGTTACAAAAGTTGGGTACTCAATTGCACAAATTTATAAAGATGGCTATAGAAAGGACATGGATGGAATTATGAAGAAAGGACATGGATGGAATTAAGCATATTTTTGGGGACCAAAATGCTTAAAAATGCAAAGTTGATCAATTATGGCATAATGCCAACTAAGGTGCTTAAGTGTCCACATCTTTGCCTAAAGTCAAAATGATTTTTTGACAAGGTTAAAAGAGGCCAAAATCTATCATTTTCCCAGCCAAAATGGCTGGAAATAACTTGTCCAAGTGTTGGCCAAATTTTCAAATATTTGCATATATGCCACCTTGGTCAAAATGATGTATAAATGAAGAAAAATCTTCATTTCATTGGCATTTTCCTTAAATTTCAGTCTCCAATAGCTAAGACCTCTTCCTTAATCTCTTCTATCATCCTCCATAGCTACCATGCCTTAAGAAAACAAGAGGAAGCAAGAGAAAGCAAAGAACACATCAAAGAGTGCAAGAAAACCTAATTTTGGTTCTATTTGGGTTTTCAGATTTCATAGAAAAGGTAAGGGTTTTATAAATTTTCTTGGATTGTTTAATGTATTTCCAAACATCCATGAAGCTAAGAACATGCTTGGAAGAGAGCGAAAAGCTCAAGGAACCAAGTATGGGTTTAGGGGAAAGAAGCATGGCAAGGTTTCGGCCTTAGTCTTACCATGCTAAAGATGGCAGTAAGAAAGAAGGGTTTCTAGAGTCCAAGTTAGTGCTAACTAAGACCTAAAAGACTCCTAAGACCAAGCTAAATCTTGGGGAGGGCTGCCATAGTGTTACTAAAGTGATATTTTATTGTTTTATTGAATGATTATGGACTAACCCTAATGTGTTATTGCTGCCAGCATTACATGTGTTTGTTGTTGTGTTTGTTGATGCATATGGTTGCCATATTTGTGTGTTTATGTTTATTTTGTATTTTTTTATGTCTTTGTATTTTATTTGGTACGTTGCTATGGAGGACTTTACATTGAAATCCCTTACTAAGTTCTTTATAAAGAGCTTACTCGCTTTTCTGTCCATTTTCAAGAACACCTAAAAGAGAACATTCAAACTAATAGTTCTAGTTTGAGTTTTCTTGTGAAATTTCACGTACATGAACTTCAATATGTCTATTATTAAAGTGTAGTATTTTATGATTTTTAGAGAACATTTTCTAATTTTAGTGTTAGTACTTTCTTCCTTACACAACAGTTATCTTTTGAAGTTTTTGGAGTGCGTTGTGTTTGTATGGCTCTTCAAGAAGCTAGTGTACATACCCAACTAAGCTAGGATATATGTATGATGCATCTATGCATGCAAATACACTATGGATGGTGTACGGATGATATATGAAGCAATAAAGTGATGTTTGAAGTTGAATGTTCAATTCTCTCCATTTTGCAACTCATTAGTTGTTCCAAAGAAAATTACATTTAATGTTTATGGAATGGCACCAAATTCAGGGGAATGACTTTCCCAAGTGTTTAAGACATGTAAGAATCTACCCATGTTGGTTTTTGACTTGGAAATGAAGTGTATGAACTTATGAAATTTTGTATGGGTAAAATGGTCATAAATTGACCAGAATTTCAACTATGTACTTAAAGTTCCATAAATCCCTGTGTAGAAGGAATATTAGTACGAAATTTTGACCACACCTAGAGCACATACAAAGGTTGAACTGGAATTTGGAATTTATAAATTTGGAGCCCTGTAGCCAAAATATGACATTCAAAAGTTGGCTAAGTTACTGTTCATTTGGTCAGAACTTGGTAACCAACTTAAAAAATCCATAGCTTGGTCCATAGATGGGATTTTGATGTAAAAAAAATTTTATGGGTTTGGTTTAAGTCTCTACTTGGTAATGGAACAAAGAAAACATGGGGTTACATGGCTAGAATGATACAGTTTATTAGTGGAAGTTACAGGTGCAGTGGCTGGTCACTAGAACTTAACAAGATTGCCAAATGTGTTGAAGCCAAAACTAAGAATTGTGCTATTGTTTTCCTTCTTAGCTGCCATAGTGTGCATAAATGTTAATATTTGTGTTATGGTTTGACCAATATACATATATTTGCATAAAGACCAAAAGGGCCACTTGAGAAATATAGTGAGCATTGTTCTGATGGCCTGCAAAACATGCATAGCTCCTGGGAGATTGACACATTAAATATTGTCACCGTATTTTCGCTCTAAAAGTGGTAACATTACCCATCTCTTTCTTGATGCATGCATTCAAAACTACCATGTATTCGTTAAATAGTGTTCCAAGTAAGGCAATTCCTATGACTCATTTTGAATTATAGATAGATAGGAAACCTAGTTTTTTGGGGTTGCCTAGCAGAAATTAAAATTTCTAATCCACATGAGAAGAAATTGGATTCAAGAACAACTATTGGTTTTTTCATTGGTTATCCAGAAAAGTCTAAAGGGTATAAGTTTTACTATGCTAACCATAGTATAGGAATTATTGAAGCTGGAAATGCTAGGTTCATAAAAAATGGTGAAGTTAGTAGGAATAAAAAACCTTGAAAGGTGGAAATTCAAGAAGCTAGGGTACAAGTTCCTTTAACCATAACTTCTTCAAGAACTATTGTTCCTAAAATTGTTAAATAGTTTAGCCATGAACAAGAACAACAAATGAATGATCAAACATCCCATAATGAAAATAATATAAATAAACTTGTAGTTGAAGAACCACAACAAATAGCATCAAGAAAGTCTCAAAGACAAAGGAAGGCAATTATTTCTGATGATTATGTGGTATATCTAAGAGAGACATTTTAACTTAGGAATTGATGATGACCCTGTTTCATTTTCACAAGCCATTGAAAGTTTTAATTCTACTAAATTGGTAAACGTGATGAAATATGAACCAAAATATATGGAATAAAACAAAGTTTAGGAATTTGTTGATTGCCTAAAGGTTGTAAAAGAGTTGGGTGTAAATGGGCCTTTAAGACCAAGCATGACTCAACTGGCAATATTGAATGACATAAAGCCAAACTTGTTGCAAAAGGTTTTTCTAAGAAGGATGGTGTTGACTACAAAGAAACCTTTTCACTAGTCTTTAAGAAAACCTTTTTTAGAATTATTATGGCCTTAGTGGCTCATTATGATTTAGAGTTGTACCAAATAGATGTGAAAACTGCTTTTCTGAATGGGAACTTAGAAGAAGAAGTTTATATGGATCAACCTAAAGGTTTCTCCATTGAAGGAAGAAAACACATGGTGTGTAAACTCACTAAATCAATATATAGACTTAAACAAGCTTCCTAAAAATAGTATCTTAAGTTTAATGATACTGCCACTTCTTTTGGATTTAAGGAAAACACCTTTGATTGGTGTATATATCTAAAGATCAATGGGAACAAGTTTATTTTTCTAAGTTTGTATGTTGATGACATTTTGCTTGCTATGAATGATCTTGGTCTAGTGCATGGAACAAAGAAATTTCTCTTTAAGAACTTTGAAATAAAATATATGGGGGAGGCAATTTTTGTGATCAAAATAAAAATATTCCAAGATAGATCACAAGGAGTGTTAGGGTTGTCTCAGAAAACATACATCAATAAAGTTCTAGAGAGATTTAGAATGGAAAAGTGCTCACCAAGTATCATTCTAATTCAAAAGGGAGAAAAATTCATCCTTATGCATTGCCCAAAAAATGAATTAGAGCACAAAAATTGAAAGAAATTCCTTGTGTGTCAATTGTTGAGAGCATGATGTATGTGCAGACTTGTACAAGGCTAGACACCAGTTTTGTTGTTGGAATGCTAGGCCAATATCAAAGTAATATGACATTGGATCACTGGAAAGCTGTAAAGAGAGTGTTAAGGTAGTTTTAAGGAACAAAAAAGTATATGCTCACCTACCATAGATCTGATCATCTTAAGGTGATTGGATATTCAGATTCAGATTTTGCTAGATATGTCAATATAAGAAAATCCACATTTGGCTACTTGTTCCTCTTAGCCGGAGGAGCAATCTCATTGAAAAGTGCAAAGGAGTTTGTCATCCCTGCATCCACTATGGAAGCTGAATTTATGGCATGTTTTGAGGACATAGTTTAGGAGAATTGGTTGTGGAACTTTATTTCAGGACTTCGAATTGTCGATAGTATTGTCAGGCTGCTAAAAATTTATTGTGATAATTCTGCAGCAGTCATTTTTTCCAAAAATGACAAGTATTCCAAAGGTGCTAAACATATGGAATTGAAATACCTTGCCATTAAAGAAGAAGTTCATAAACAAAAGATGTCAATTGACCATATTTGAACCAATCTCATGGTTGTAGATCCATTGGCAAAAGGATTACCTCCCAGAACATGTATTGGACATGCTTAGAGTATTGGAATTATTGACAAATTTTAATGGGTTTTATGCATTTGATACGTTTAGCTAATTATGTGTTGTTTTTGACATTTATATATGTCCTATGTTATTGGTGAACACATAAATGCTTTTTCACAGGATTTAGTCTCCAATAAAGACATCGAGGGGACCATTGTTTATCTTTACTTATAAGGATATCAATTGCAGTACTAATATTGTGGTATATGCAAAGAACAATGTCGGGTCAATGGCATGGAACCGCCATGACTCATATTAGTTTGTACTTAACTATGAAATCAGTTTATGATCAATAATGTATGATTTTATCTTTTATGTTATGCGCACTAATGTTTTATTTACTTCTCAAACCATAAATGCAAAATATGCGACATGGGCCAAGTGGGAGAATGTAAGAATATTTGTGGCCCACATAGCACATGTAATATATTTATTATTTTATGGTTTGATAAATCAAATTAATTAATTATTTATTTATTTCATTAACTAAAGGAAGATTAAGTTTTATAAAGTTATATGATAAATCAAACTTATTAGATTACATGTTGATAGGAAATGTAGTTATATGTTGAAGTTGATCAGAAATTGGTCCTCTCTCTACCTATAAATGGAGACACAGAGACTCATATTCCTATCACTTTAAAAAAAACTAAGTATGCTCTGTGGGTTTGAAAGGGCTAAGGGAGAGAAACCAATTTCTTATCAAATTTTCATTTATAGGAGAAAGCTATGGTTGCTCAAGGTTAGTACCCCAATTCATCAATTTAGATGTGCATGAATCTATGAATACCATTAAGTTCTAAGATTTGTATTAATTTAGAAATTGGAATGTGTATGATCCTTAAAAGATTTTCTAACAATCAAGTCCATTGCTTGCCCCTATTTATGAGAATACTTGTTGTGCAATAAAACATACATATCCCTAGCTATCTAGCCTAGTACTAGCAGATAAATAATGCATGAGTCAACTTGGCCTTGTTTAAAATTTTTAGCAATTAATACCTTTTTTCTTTTTTTGCGTATTAAAGTTCGGGGCCAACATGGAGCTTTTTGAAAATTTCTATGTAAAAATGCAAAATTTCAGGTAAAACTGCCAACTCCCAAAAAAATTGAGGCAAAATTTGCAATTTCATTAAAATTTGGGCAAGATCTAGTGATTTTATAAAGTTTTGGTTTAATTTGATGAATCCATGAAGTGTTAATTTGGTTAAATTTCAACTTTGTGTGAAATTGAACACCAGAAAACATCATAAGAGTTTTTGTGGACCTGGACTCGTATTTCAGCAGATTTTATCTTCAAAGATTTAAACCTTTTCAAATTTGATCACATCTATAATTCCCCTTGTTACCCCCTCCAGGGCATTCTAATTATGGTGCCAAAATTGTGCATTTAAACTCCCAGGATTGGTAATGTTTTGTATGCCATTAGAACACAACTCTTAGTGTGCATACCCAAGTGGCCCTCCTGGGCACTATGTAAGCACATGCATATTGGTCCAACCATCATACACATATTCACATTTCATGCACACCATGGCAGCAGGAAAAGAAAACACTAGCACAAATCTGAATCTTGGCTACCACACATTAGACAATCTTGTTCAGTTCTAGTACTAGCCACTGTGCTTGTAATTTCCACTAATAAAATGTATCATTCTAGCCACATACCCCCCTATTTTCTTTGCTCCACTACCAACTAGAGACTTAGAGAAAACCAATGAATTTTTTTTTATATCAATAGCCCACCTATGGACCAAGTTATGGATTTTTTAAGTCGGTTACAAAATTCTGACCAAATGAACAGTAACTTAGCCAACTTTGAAATGTCATATCTTTGGCTACAGAGCTCCAAATTCAGAAATTCCAAATCCTAGTTCAATCTATAGATGTTTTCTAGGTGTGGTAAAAATTTCATACCAATATTCCTTGGAGACATGGAGATATAGAACTTTAAGTATAGAGTCAAAATTCTGGTTACTTTATGACCATTTTGCCCATGGAAAATTTCATAAGTGTGCAAACACTTCATTCACAAGGGGAAAACCCTCCAAAGCTATCCCATATATGTCCATTACACATAGGAATTACATTCCCTTGCTTTTAACAACTTTATGTGGCCAAAACAGAATTTGCAAGTAAGCAGCCCATCATTCACACTTAGGCAGCTTTGCACCACATCACTTACATAGCCAAAACATTACTCAAATCTTCACATAATTGTCTCACTTTACATACATTACATGTAGATGCATACATGCACTAAAACATGGTCTTAACTCAGCTAAATATACACCCTAGGTTATAGGAGTGCCTGGGACACAATGGACTCCAGAAACAGGATGCTGGATGCCTGCCACACAACCCAATAAGTACCATCACTAAAAATACCAAATGTGATCCTAAAATCACCAAAATTTCCAGATCAAAACTAGACACATGGAAGTTCATGTACCTGAAATTTCAGATAAAAAATCAAACCACAACGGTTAGTTTGAATGTGATCTTTCTACTGGACCTGAAATGACAGAATTAAAGCGAGTAAGTTTCATTGAGAAACTTAGTAAGGGTAGCACTTGAATTCAAGAGGCAATGTGACCATCATTAAAACCTGCATCCAAAGACACTAAAACACAAAAAACACAATGCATATATACAAGATATAGCAACCAAATGCAGCAGCCATTCATAACCAACAAATACATGAAATGCAGCAGCAACGTATACCATAGGTTAGTCCATAAAACACATAATAAACATAACCAAATCACTGTTGCAGCCTTCCTCAAGCTAATTCTTGGTCTTAGGAGGATTTTAACACTAGTTAGTACTAAATTTTGGGCTCTAAAAACCCAGAAATTTACTCCCATCACTGTGCACTTCACACTAGGTCACAAAACCTTCAATAAGTGCACTCCCCTCACTAAGCTTGGTTCATCAAGCTCATGGCTCTCTTCCAAGCTTAGCCCTAGAGCAAGAAAACCCTTACCTTGATGGGTATGCTGAAATTGGAGCTTGATCCTAGGTGCACTCAAGCAATAGCACCAAATAGCTTCCAATTGTGCTTCCTTGACTTCAATTGCAAGTAGTTTTGAGTTTGAAGGTATGGTGGCTATGGATGAAGTGAGGAGGAGAGGGCTGGCTTTTTTTTTACTGGTGGAGGCCAAAATTTGGGAGATACCAAGAATGGACACTTATATGGTCTTAAGTGCACTAAACACACTTAACAAGCATAACCAAGCTTTATGTCATTTTCCTTGCTACAAGACCATGGTTTCGTTACCTTAATATCTTGGCCCACATTTGACCTCCTTATCCCATGCCATAGCAGCCCTCCTTATGTGGGATAACCCCACAAAAATTCCATTTGGCTTCAATCATAAGCATGGACAACCAAAGGCACACAATAGGACACTTAAGTCCTTAAAGCCTTTTTGTGTTTTCCTTTGTCCATACTTGTATTCTATAAGAAATTTCATCCTTCAATAGCACTTTCATACCATTCATATCCTTCCCATAACTCTCCAAATCTCTTTTGTAAAAGTTTTGTAGTTGAGTACCCGAATTTTTGAAATCTTACAAAAAAGTCCATACGTTGCTTGAAAAACAAGCAATCCTTAAGGTTTTTCTTGAGGACCAAGTTACCAACTTGGAACACTTTTAAAGAGGTGTTGATCATGCCTTTTACCCCCCATACTTCAATCACTATGGTGAGAATTACACAATATAAAGTTTTTTAGCCATTATGACACACTTGTAATTCTCCCATTTTTGTGGGGTAGTAACACCCCTAATATAAATTAGGGTCAACATTTGGAAGAAAACATAGAGAAAAGCTAAGAAATTTGCATAAAACATAAGCTTTTTGAAGAGAGGGAAAAACTATAGTTTTAGTCCCCCGTCTTGCCACTCTTTTTTCTATAAAGTGATATCTATTTTGCCACCGCTGCCCTTTGAGCACAACCAGCCACTTCCAGCAGTTGTGCCATTAGCATTGATCATCCTTGCTTGCCGTTGCTGCCCTATCTTACCTCATGCTACCGCTCCCAAGTGTCACTAGCCACCAGCAACACTAAAAATTGGAGGAGAATGGAGTGAGCTACATGGCTACCACATCTTCCTCTTTAATTCTGCCACTACCCATTGCTGCTTTTAGTCGCTAACCCCCATGAATGTCTCCCTTTCCATTGTTGCTTGAGCCAAGGTGGCCATTTGCTTAATCATCACTAGTATAGGGAGAATTAAGACTAGACCTGATTGCAACCTACCATGCAACCTGTTTCAATATGTTTGGTGAACTCACACCTAGACCCTTATGTTAGTGTTGTGCCCAAAAGGCCAATCATGAGATGATTGTATTTTTTGCACATTGAGTCATGATATTTTATTAAGGCATTAATCCAGCAATTATGTTTGTTGTTTTTGTTTCTGCGTAACTTAACAAACATAATTGTAACCCTAGAATAATGATATTCTTAAACGTCCCTGGTCTAGTATTATTGTGGAGCGAGTTGCAATAATACATAACGACTAGCATATGTGGAGACTAATATGAGATATGTAGTCTACATATGGGTACAAGTTGGAGAACTTGTGTACTGGACAGACCCACTATGAGAACACTACATGGATCGTTATATGAGTGTCATAAGTGATTCTCATAGTGATCATGGTATATGTAGTCCTTCGACCTAAGATCATCAAGGTTCCCTACATGTGAGTCACATACTTTGATACTTTCCTTTGTTGCTCATAACTGAGTGAACTTGAAGGAGGTCATTGGGTATGTCACATATCATGCGGAGGGATTTGTATGATCAAGATGAGATTTGTCCCTCCTATGTAACGAGAGTGATATATTCGGGCCCCTTGATAGAGTAAGACTTAGAAAAATGCATGGCCATGCTTGGATGAGTTGATATACGATATCAATGTCATCAGTTTAAGTTGGTTTACTCGGTAATCAAGAAACCAAAGATTGGGCTATATGAGAGTGACACATTCCATGTCTCGTGCTTAGTTTTGATATCTTGGACAAAGGGATAGTGGCATATATCGGTGATGATCATAAAGGTTTAGTCGAATCATCGACAATCTTGTCACTTGGGTAGCAATGATGTGTTGCTAGACACCGTCATTGCTTATGATCAGAAATGTGATTTATGATCATTGCCAACGTGGTAAGAGCCTATTGGGTCGCACACATAGAGCTATTTGGATCATTAGAGTGCATGGGCTAATAATTTGGGTTTTGGTTTCACAATAATTTTGTATTAATAATGGGCCCAATAGTTGAGCCATTATTAAGCCGAAATTAAAGCCTAATTGGATTAGGGCTTTAAAACCCATTAGTCCTGGAAGTGGAGTCTCACTATAAATTAAACTTCTAGTGAGAAATTCGCAGGTCTCCTTGCCCTAGCCTCTCTAAAGGACAGCCGCACTCTTCTCTTGCAATTCCTTGGAGGACTTAAGCTAGCATTGCATGCGCAAGAGAAACACATCTACCAGGATGTGGTGGAAGCGTGGTGATCCCGAGAGGCTCATGTGGATACCATAAAGAGCTTGAACACGTCAACTGTTCAAGTTTTGTGATTCGACTCTACAGTTGAGTGAGAGATCTCAACCGAAAATTATGTATGAAAATTTTTGAACACCCGGTTTACCCCGTTTCATTTGGATCCTGGAGGGTTTTGGTTAAATTCCACTGCGCTGTTTGGCTCCCGAAACCCAGCACCTTAATCTTTTTTTCTTTTGTTCATCGAAGTCCTAAATGTTTCTTTGTTTTGATAATAGATACTAATAACTTTTGTAATTTGTATTTTTACTTGATTACTGTTTATTGTTTATTTTAGCCATGAAGTAATTTAAAAATTGGTAACATAGGGGATTATAAATTTAGGTTAGTTATCGAAATTTTTAAATACTTTAATTTACTTATGGTAGAAAATAGGCCTAATACGGTGCCCAAAATGATTAAATCCCTATCAAATGGATTCACCACAGAGAAGCCCCATAAGTTAGCAAAGGAGACTCCTAGTCACAAAGGAAATAAAGTCCTGAAATCATGGGATTAGCTAGAGGATTTCTATCTTAGAGCTATTTACTTGAATCTCTCACAGTTATGTAAATCCATTTAGTCACCAATCATGAGGTATGTTATTCTGACTATACGCTTTCCTACTCCTCCTTGCTTTTTGCTCACTAGAATTCTAATTTGACCAATGGAGAGTTTTCCCTGAGTAAACACCCTAGGGCTCTGACACTGTCTTTATGTACAGGATCCACCCTTGAAGTCCACCATGCTTCTAAATTTGGCCCCTACACGATCCTATCAAGCATCAAATTGGCATTGCCTGTGGGAATTAATGGTGAACACATGGAGATCCTACATGGAAAACCAATATCAACTGAATAACGAGTAGGAGAGTCATAGCCTTGCTAGATCTATGGAGCCTAAAGGTAAAGAGATTCACCAAAAAGCTGACTTTGCGGTGTTAGCGGCCCCTCATAAGGACCCTTGTAAAGGGCAAAGTCCCGCACCTTTATATGATGACTAGTTCTAGGCCCTAAAAGATGCCTTGTTTTAGTAACTTAAAATGACATTGTAGTAGGAAATTCGGGGGGCCCTGGACAAGGCCACGGAAAGCCACTTGGCACCTGAGGAGCTTGACCGAGCCCTAACTTAAGATCCGTTCCAAAGGGTGCAAGCCCCTGAACCCTTGATATTATCGATCTGATGGCTGTAGAGGTAATGATATTAGTGCCATTCTACAAAGGCTTGATCAAATAGAGCAGTGCATGATAGCCACCGAGCCTCCGAGGGAAGGCTTTGGCTTTGACATTGATATCGAATATATGTGGCTTCAGCCTATCACATATGAGATAATTAATGAACCTCTCCCTGAGGGGTTTTACATGCCTCAAATTAACTTGTATGATGCCTTTACTGACCTGGTAAACCATTCATAAAGTTTTATCAGCTCTATGAGGTTGGAATATACCTTAGATGCTATCATGTGTAGAGCCTTCAGCTCAACACTGACGGGGGCCATTGCCACTTGGTTTAGGACTCACCGGGGGCATCATTTTTCATTGTTTAAGGATCTTTCCTAATCCTTTCAACATCACTTCTTAGGGAGTAGCACGAATCCTGATATGGTGGATCAATTTTTGAAGATCCGACAAGGTCGCGATGAGTCCCTAAAGGATTTCATCTGAAGATTCAATGCTAAAGCCGTTCAAGTACAGGGACTATCCCGAGAGCTACACTTGGTTGCTATTACTCAAAGACAAGCATGAGACTCAAAGTTAGCCTGGGTCCTTCATGAGAACCCAATAAAGGATATAGAGGATTTTCTGGATTAAGCTACTTGGTACATGCACACCGAGGAACTGAACTGGCCACAGAGATCAAAGGAATAGTTAAGGAATAAAGATGATGGGTTTAAGAAGAGAAGTAGGGGTGAGGAGCACATGTGGATGGAGCTAGGCCTGCCACCATTGAAAAAAACCGTGTCTAACATTTTGCATGCACTAGAGAGGAAAAAACAAGTACCAAGGTGGCCACCACCAAGTAGCCCTCAAACAATAGGGATACATAGAAATATTGGAAGTGCCATAAAGACAAATGACATGACACCAAACTAGCAGCTAAAAAAGCTCATTGAGAAAATGATTCAAGTGGGAAAGTTAAAGGAGTATTTGTTCAAAGAATCATCCCATTGTCAAAAAATGGATGAGAGGCCATGCAGAAGGAACAATGATGAAGATCGTGAATGAGGACAAAGACTAGAAAGACAGTAGTCCCCCATAAAGGACAATAGGAACCTTGAGCCACTCGCTGGAGTGATCTACATGATAACTAAAGGAGAGCCAACGGCAACCAGAAAGTGACAGGGGTGAGAAATTGATCAATTAGAGGTGCTGATCTTAGCAAAGTTTTAACTAGATATGATGGCTTTAGGGTGCTTGCTCCCCATATAGATCCATTGGTATTCAAATGCTAGATTAACTTCGATGTAGAAAGAATCTACCAAGACACTGGAGCCAACATTGTAATGCCCACAAAATCCTAAGTAATTAAGCCTCAGGATATGAAGAATTTTTTCTAAATTTGGAATTAAGTTCATTGAGTTTAGGAGACAATAAATTAAGAGGGACCGAGGAGTATGATGAGTGTTAGGCACTCCCAAAATTTAAACTTGGCTTAGGCCAAGAAAAATGATGGAAATTTAAGGTGAGGGATTCAATTGGACAAAGGGGACTTTTGGTGGTTGGGCTCAATTACACAAATGCAAGGAATTGAGGGACTAAAAGGGGGATTAGCTAATTTTAAAGGCATTGGATACCATGGCTATCACCTCCTTCGGTTTCCCATTATTTTAATCCACCTCCCATCCAACTCATCTCTTAGGATTCCTTCCTCCTCCTTCTTGTCTCCCTCTACAATCTCTCACTAAAAATCATTCATTTTCTTTCTCAAATTTTACCTTAAACTCTAAAACACTGTTCCAAACATCTTCTTCCTTCTAAATTTTTCCAAGACTCATTCTTGAGCATCCTTGAGATTTTACCAAGTGTTATTGGTGTCTACAAACTCTTAAGAATACCCCAAACAAGAATCAAGAAGCAGATTGAAGGAAGGAGACATTTTTGCAAGTCATCAACTAGGAGGAGTTTTGGTTAAGTATTGTTCTTGGCATTCTTGAGTGTGAAGCAAGCTTCCTTGTTGGGAATAAGCTTCTAAGGCCTTCCAAGGCAAAGAATCAAGTGGTGGATTCCAGAAATGTTGAGCGGGAGCTTGAAGGAAATCAACCTGAAGGATTCGGCCATACCTCCTTTGGTTGAGGTATTGTGTGTTCCACCAAGTTCTCTTGGTATATGTAAGCTTTTGAGCTATGGTGATGCAAGAATATACTTTCTAATGTTTTAGCCATTGTAGGTTCTTGAGCTAGAAACCAAGTTCAAGCTACATCAAGTAAGGACAAGTAAGAAAAACATACCACTAAAAGCTTTCGGGCAACGAGGGTTGCAAACAATTTGGTAAGGATTCTGATACTCTTTTGAGTATTCCAGCCCTTGGGTGATGGATATTGGACGCCTTGTGATCCTAAGGTGTTATAGAGGGCTATGTTTTGTTGATTGGCAACTTTGTGCTAGCTAGCTCTGTGCAAGCATTATGGCTAGGAATTAGGTCGGCCAACTCAATTCCCAAGCATAAAAAGATCTCATATTAATACAGACTAATAAATGGTTAGCCAAAATTAAAGAAAATCTGGTCATGCTTGCTCTGCCCTTCATGGGAATATGGTGTTAAATGGTGTATGTGTTTACGTGTTTCTATGTTTGGTTGTGCTTGTTGACCCTAATTATTGTTATATTCATATATCCTATATTTTCTTTGTCTTAGTGTTTTCTTTGCAAGATCTTGGATTATATTTTGGCAAGTTATACTTACGCTATGTTAGGCTCTATGAGTTGTATGGAATCCTTACTGAGTTTTACTGGCACCCTTCTCTACTTAACGTAGGATAAGGCGCACTAGAACGGAACTAAGATCAAGAGTATTTTATACTCTTTCTATTGGTAAAAAAGTTTGTGTGTGTACATATGTGTTTGCTCATTATTCTAAGTATTCTAAGTATTATGGGCTGCTTGTGTAACAAGCTAATAAGTGTGGACTTTATGTACAGTACTTGGAGTCTAGATTGTGTGAACAAAGTCTCTAAGGTGGAAATGTGTTCTATGTGTGATTTGCCATGTATAAACATGTGCTATGTATTTTGGTTTGTCTTAAAAACCAAATTTATGATTCTAAGTATTTATGGACCCTTTCGGGTACTTAAGTAAAATGGCATGCTAAAATCAAATCTAAGTATAATTGGCCATGTTGTATGTCTATGGCATACATGTGAACTCTTGGACATTCTGGCTGATAATCATCTTTGGGCCAAAGTAAAAAGTTGATAGATATGTATGATCATGTGTTCTAAGCCCATGTTTGAAATATGAAATCATGTATGCCTAAGCCTTATATGTATGTTGAAAGATGAAAATTAAATAAACATGAACTAGAAAGGAAATGCATGCCTATAATGAGCTAAAATGGTAACCAATGGAATTAAAGACATATATGTGTTTATGTGCAATAGTGGGTTACGAAGACACATATGAGTATGCAAGACATATGTATTATAAACATGTTTTCCAAAGCCGGAACCTGGTGTTTTGGTTGGCATGCATGTTCTTGGCTATGTTTGATAACGAGCTTGGAATGAACACACAAGTTCCACATAAGTACTAGCTTGTTTCCGAGAGCATGAAAAATGAGCCTTAAATAAGTAATGAGCTAGTACTAGTAATGTTCTGGGAACATGCCCATATGTTTGTTTTTGTTTAAATGCTCCTTATATGGAAATTTCGCTGCATGGTTAAGTAATTAGGTCCGAATGGGCCAGGGGCTAGGCTGGGCATGAAAAACATAAATGTCCTCTTCATCGAGTTGTTGGAGAAAATTAAGATTAAAAGGTCTTTTTTATCCCCCATGTTAGGGCCAACATTCGGAGTAGGTAAAGAGGGGGTCCCAACTCTTGAAACCAATTATTTACCCCTCATGCTAGTAGGTATGGATAAAGAAGAGAGGATCACTTGTGACTCACATACTATAGAATTCCTGGTCTTGGATGTCCCCTTACCCTACAATGCTACGCTCAGATTTGATTCGATGTTAGGTGGCTAATGATGCTTTTTGTGACCACTGTAATGGATGCCACAATCTTTATTAACAAGACCTCTGTTCGGTGGACCTCCATGGTTACCTTGCGAAGGCCAAAGAATGCTCAAATTGTACCAGCGGATGCAAACAAAGAAGGAGAATGATGCCAATAAAATGTAGCAGGTGTGGCACTGTCTAAGAAAATGGGGATCAATTACCATGGATTTCTTGATAAGTATGCCTATGACAAGGAGGAAACATGACAACATTTGGGTGATTGTGGATAGACTCACAAAGTTAGCACACTTCTTATCCATTAATCTCACTGATCCATTGGATAACGTAGCACAGTTGTATAGTAAAGAAATAATGAGATTACATGGTATCCCAGATCATATAGTTTCAGATAGAGACCCTAGGCTTGAATGAAAGTTTTGGAGGTCATTACACAAAGCATTGGGCACTCAATTGAAGTTAAGTTCAGCCTATTATCTTCAAGCAGATGGACAAATAGAAAAAACTATACAAGTTCTTAAGGATATGTTAAGGTGCTGTGTTTTGGATTTTAAGGGGGAATGAGACCAACTCTTACCCTTAATAGAGTTCCCCTATAATAAAAGCTATCACGTACGGATAAGGTGACACCTTATGAGGCCTTATATGGAAGAAAGTGTATCACTCCCCATTGTTGGCAAGACCTTAAAGACAAAATTGAAATAAGGCTAGAACTAATCCATGAAACCACTGAAAAGGTTAAAGTGATCCAAGAGAGGATCAAAGCTTCCAACAATCGAGAAGAAGCCTATGCAAACCAAAAGAGAAGAAGAGACTAAAATTTCAAGCAGGAGATTATGTTTAGATCAAAGCATCCCTAATGGAAGGAGTCATGAGATTTGGTAAGAAGGGCAAATTAGCTCATAAATACATTGGGCCATTCCAAAATATTGGCCAGGTTTAGTAAAGTGGCTTATAAGGTGAACATACCTCGAGAATTGGGTCATGTATATGATACTCTTCATGTCAGCATGCTCAAAAGATATTTATCTAACCTACGTCAAGCAATACTAGCTCCTGACATCCTAAAGAACCCCAACCTTACCTAAGAAGAACATCTGAAGGTTCTAGCTGGGGAAGAGAGAAAATTAAGTAGATGGATAAGCATGGTGAAGATTCAATGGACTCACCATTCCAAGCAAAAGGCTACATGGGAAACTGAAACTAAAATTCTCAAGAAATATCCAGAGTTACTCCCTAAGTTACTTGAGAATTTGGAGGACTAAGTTCTTTAAGGGGGCAAAAGTGTCATGCCTATAACTTGTATAGGCAATGGGCTGTGACAAAAATGTACATAAAATGTACATAAGATGTATAGATAAATGACACAATTCATAGATATGAATACAAGAAGCATATGAAGTCATGTGTCCTCCAGGGTGCCCTAAGTGCACATAAGTGGAACTTGAAGGAAACCATCATTATTGTGAACCAAAATAGCTAAGACCAAGTGCCAAGGTAGGTTTTAAAATAAGAACTAAAAATTTGAAGAAAAAGGGGCCAAAAATGTAAGGGCACTAAGGGAGCACCAAGGAGGGGCATAGTGTAGCTCTCGGGCACACCCTTGTGTGCACCCATGTGAATGTGAAGGATTTAAATCCAAGTGCCTTAAGAGAAATTGTTTGGGATTGATAATTAAGGTCAAAATAAAGAGGAAGATTGTCATACAAGCCAAAAATAAGTGAAGGGCACATACGAAAATGGGGGAGCACCCTCGGGTACACTTGAGTGCCCTTGGGTGCACCTAAAGTGTTTCAAGTTAACATGAAATTTTGGGCACTTAAATGAATGAATTTAAGGGCAAGGTGGGTACTTAGTTTGCACCACCAAAGGAGTTGAATAGGTTTGTAGGGGTTAAGGCCAAGAAATGGTCAAATGTCTTAGCCGCCAAGGCTAACTGGCCATGATTTCACCGCTTGGAGTTAAATCTCTTCAAAGGCAACTTCCTAGACATTGAATGCAGCTGCCATTTTATAGAAAATTTGGGGTAAAGTTCCTACAAGTAATTGAAAGAAAAGCTAGAGCCAAAGAAGAAAAAACCAAACATGGTGGCTCACAAGTAAGCCTATGGTGGCGGGTTTAGAGCGTTAAAGTGTTCCTGCTTTTTTGTTGCCAATTTTGAGCTAAGTAAGGGTTCAATTTAAGTCCCTTCACTTGACTTTTAATGGGAAGGATGCTGCCCTAGGTGATGGCCATGGTTGAATGATCCTAGGAGCTATAAAAATGGGCTATGTATGCTAAGGCACTATGGTGAGCTAGCTAGTTTACTTGTGGTAGCATTAGGGTTTTTGATCAAGTATGGCTAACATGGCCATCCTTGGCCCCTACCTAGGAAGCCTGTGAGAACTGGTCTCATGGTGGTTGCAATTGGCTAGCTGTATATGTGCACTAATTAAAACTCTGACAGATATCCTTCACCCTTACCATGTTTTATAGCCTTAAAATCTCATAAGCCACCAAAGTATTTAAAAAGTTACAAATAAGCCCTCTTCGTTAGGCAACCATAGTCAAACTTGGCGAAACCTTGTTTATTTGAACTAAGTTTAGGGTAAAGTTAAAAGTTAATTTTTAAACCTCATTCTTAACACTTAAGACTCACCCAGACTATTCAAGATGCAAAATTACCATTTTACCCCTGAACCTCATTAGGTGCCTTAACTTTCTTGGAACTTAGCAAACTTTGCTAACTCACTTATTCTTGCTATGTGAACTTGAAATAAGGTTCCAAACTAAGTTTCAAATACTTTACCTTCCTCAAATGAACTTCCAGCTAGAAGAGCCATAACATTCTCCCCGCCTTTTTGAATTTGGTCCCCCGAATTCCAATCCAACCTCCACCTTTTTGCTTGGTACCTTCGAATCTTCAATTTCCATTTCTAAGGCCCATGCCTTTTGAACCACTTGGCGATAACTCTAGATGTCAACTGTCACCATATACCTCCAAAGCATGGGCTTAAGACCTTGGAAAAACTTCTTGGCCTTCAACTCATCATTACTAGCCATATAGGGAGCATACCATATGAGTGAATTGTAGTGTTGCTTACTCCCTTGCAGACATCTCACCCTGAACCAAATTCTCAAACTTGATCCTCCCTTGATCCTGTGTAGCTTTATTGATGTATTCCTCTTGGAACTTCCTTTCAAAGTTTGACCACTTGAGCACCTTTTTCTTGTGCTCTAGTCAAGTACCATTGCATTCCTTCAACATCTCCATTACATCATCCCACTAGAGGCTAGCTCTCCTTCTTAGAAAGAAAGGTGTTAAGGCTATATTTTGCTCTGACTTATAGCCTCCACATGTAAACAACTGAACATCGAAGATAACCAATCCTCTGCTCTATCGGGGTCACCTATTCCATCAAAACTGTATGGATCCACAATCTTAAACTTCTCAAGCAGCCACATCTAATGTGGGGCTTCTCTCCTTTTTGGAGCCTCTATATCATCCTACTTCAGCTCATGCTCATAGGCATGTTTTCTTCTCTCATGGGCCCTAGGTACTTGCCATTGCTTGGCATGCCTCTCCTAATCCTGGGATGGATCATTCTCCTCTTGGACAACTTTTCTATCCTCATGATCTTGAAACAACTCATTAATGATGGTTGTCATACCCTATGCCACTTCTATCATAGTCTGAGTTAACCCCTGAAGCACCCTGGATATCCCATCCAACCTTGCCACAACTGAGTGACTAGAACCCTCACCAAGTTCTCTAGCTCCTTTCGAAGTACCTGACCTAGTGTCAACAATAGCAACTTGCAACAAAAGCCAGACAACATTCCACAGATGTTGGTCAATACTAACTATCCTAGCATATGGACTTCCAAAACTAGATCTCAGTCTTAGCCTCTAATATTTATGAATTGAGCTCTAAGCTTTGATACCAAAAACTAACATGGCCATTGTCAGGACCCTACCTCAGTGCTTGGCCCATGCCAAAAATGTAAGAAAAATAAATTAAAACACTGAGGGACTTAAGTGAAAATGATGAACATTCTAAGTGGGCATTGGTAATACTATGAGTAGGCTTACCCGAGCCTATCAGATTTAAAAATGTACATTTAAATGGCCTAAGTGCTAATGATGAAAAACAAAGTTTAAGGGCCAAATTGAATCTTCTTTCAGGTACTAATAAGGATGCTAAGACTTGTGGAAGGATTTATTAAGCCATGCAAAAATGTGCGAGGCCGTGAAGGGCATTAAGCCCATATTAGTGCACATGTGGCACTTGGCCGGCTAATGCATGCTTCCACTTAGCCGAAATCACTCATTTCAGGTCAAACCTTCATCTTTGAAAGTTAAAGAGTGTTCTTGGTGTTCTTTGATAGCCGAATGGCTTACACTTGGATAGCTTCTAAGGATGACTAACGAGTACCACCCTCAGAGGTACGTCCAGCCAACCTTCGAAGATGGATCCTCACCACCCTCTGCAAGTAGTCACCACCCTTGGCAGCTAACACTACCAGAGGGACATACCGCACCACCCTCGGTCAAGTGATCTAGCGAGCTCGAGAGCCATCTACCATCCTCGGCAGAATAGAGCATTCCCCGAATGTCCTCCACCTTGCCGAGGAGCCTCCCCCTACGACCCTCGAGAGCAAAAATCGGACAGAAGGAGACCTATCTGCCGAAGGGGTCTTACTCCACAAAGAGGGCCCATCACTGAAGGAGTTCTCACCCAGATGAGACAAAGACGGTTAGGAGCCTCTGACACATAGCCCTCCCACACGCTCTTGACCTTCGGTCAGAACGGCTACAGCCAGCTGGGGGCGCCCATTCCCGAACGTTCAGATCAAATCTGGAAAACCACATGTCGTAATCTGAGACTTGCTATAGTAGAAGGCCTTCTCCTCATGACCTCCTGCTACCCACTCCGGGGTAGTCCAACTATGGTGCCAAAACTGTGCATTTAAACTCCTATGTTTGGTGTGTCCTGTAGGTCATCAGAACAAGACCCTACTGTACATACTCAAGTAACCCTCTTGAGCACTATGTAAATACATGCATATTAGTCTAACCATAACACACATATTTATATTTATGCACACTATGGAGCTAAGAAGGAAAACACTAGCACAAGTCTTAGTTTTGGCCTCCACACATTAGGCAATCTTGTTAAGTTCTAGTGACCAGCTACTGCACCTGTTACTTCCACTAATAAACTGTATCATTCTAGCCACATACCCCCTATTTTCTTTGCTCCATTATCAAGTAGAGACTTAGAGAAAACCAAATAATTTTTTTTTACAACAATAGCCCACCTATGGACCAAGTTATGGATTTTTGAAGTTGGTTACAAAATTTTGACCAAATGAATAGTCACTGAGCCAACTTTGCAACGTCATATATTTGGCTACAGGGCTCTAAATCCATAAATTCCAAAGCCGAGTTAACCCTTTAGATGTCCTATAAATGTGGTAAAAATTTCATACTAAGATTAATTCTACACAGGGAGATATTAAACTTTAGGTACAGAGTCAAAATTCTGGCAACTTTTGGACCATTTTGCCCATACAATTTTTCCAAACCAGGCAAACACTTCATTCACAAGGGGAAAACCCTCCAAGGCTATCACATATATGTCCATTACACATAGGAATTATATTCCCTTGCTTTTAACAACTTTATGTGGCCAAAACAGAATTTATAAGTAAGCAGCCCATCATTCACACTTAGGCAGCTTTGCACCACAACACTTACATAGCCAAAACATTGCTCAAATGTTCACATACTTGTCTCATCTTACATACACTACATGTATATGCATACAAGAACTACATAATGGTCTTAACTTAGCCAAATAGACACCCTAGGTTACAGGAGTGCCTGAGACACAATGGACTCCAGAACAGGATGCTGGACAGCTGCTGCATACCACAATAAGTACCACCATTAAAAATACCAAATGTGCTCCTAAAATCACCATGATGGCCAGGGGCCTCATCGTTCAGAGTCATGATGACTGGAGGAGAGACTTCTGGGAGGAAGAACGCCTGGTGGATTGGATCGCCCAAAGGAGAGTGCCTGAAAGCTCAGAAACAAAGGGTTAGGAGGCCCCCGGAGTGTTTTTCCAGGGGGGGAGCCTCCGACGCCCAAATCAGTGGTTGGCTAAGAGAAAGGCAGAGAAATAGCACAAAGGGCTGAGGAGTCTCGCCTGGTAATTTTCTCAGAGTGTGGGAGCAGTGTTTTGCCAACCAGCCTCCTGCCAAGTATTAATTCCTGGTATTTATAGGAGCGCCTAGCCCATTCAGATCGCGACACGTGTTCGGTCGGATGTTCCTGAATTTCTGGGTGTAGGAGATAGATAGCTGGTAGCAGGTTGCCTTGAGCCATGTGCTGAGATGGGCCATGATGTGATTCTGATGGCGTCAGCGTGGCAGTGCGCCTTTTGAGGCGGATTGTGGCGTCTGTGAATGGATGTGTCAGAGGCTTCCTTAAATGCTTCCATAAATGCTCCTGCCGTACTCCCGAGGTCCCTGGGTGAGGTCGTCCTTTGGTACGGACAGAGCCTCTTCGGGAAACAAGCCCTCAGTTCGGGGGTTCCCAGTTTCAGGGAGTTCCGCCTTCGGGGATATCATGTTCGGCTCGCTATGTCTGGTGCCGCTTTTCCGAAGGCGATCTGTTCACAACCTTGGGGGGGCAAGTAGTGTCCTCGGGTTTTCCTGGCGTGCCGGGCTCGGAGCTCTTCGGCTATCTCCCGAGGTGCATGATCACACCTTTTCTCGGGTAGCGCCAGCTTCTTCTGGCCATTCTTGTGGCAGGGAGTTCGGCCAGATAGAGGCGATAGCGTTTGGCTATCACATGCCCCCCTTTGGAAAGCCGAAGTGAAGACTTCGGTTTTGCATCTCTTTCCGAGGTTGTTTATGGGAGTCTCTTTGGAAGCTTAACCTGTTCCGAGGATGCGCCTTTTGCCCGAAGATCATGGGCTCTTCGGCCTTGGCCTGTTCTTTGGTGTCTTCGAGGCGGAGCCTGTGCCGAAGATACACCTCTTGCCCGAAGGTCATGGGCTGTTCGGCCATAGCCTGTCTCTTGGCGTCCTCGAGTTGGCCTGCTCTTTGTTTCTGCAGGTCTGTTTGGCCAAGCGTGTCAGTCTGAGCGGCGCGTCCCAGTTTTCCAGGGATGTCAGAAGACGTGTCCCAGTTTTCAAGGGACGTTTGGAGGACGTGTCCCCCATTTTTGCGCAGCGGTTGACACGTGGCGCTTTGCCATTGGAGGAGAGTCACGTCGGTTACAGAGGGCGCGCCTTTTCAGGTGCAGAGAGCAGTTACGGTGACGGTTCGCCTCCAAAGGGTACTTATGACGATGTTTCGGTTACCCACCTCTGGCTTATAAATAGCCCATTCCATCATAAGTTCCTTTTGCTTTTTCTTCTGCTCTTTTCTCTGCTTTGCCCCTGTTCTTGCACTTTCTTGCTTTCTGTGGCGGAGCTACCTTAATCAGAGCTTTTTTCCAGCCAACTTTCACGACGGCGTCCTCAGATTTTGGCAAATCTTTCGGTGGGTTTTTGTTTTCCAGAGCGTTTTGATCCCTCTGTTCTTTTGAGTTTTTCTCTGGAAACTGTTTTCTTCCGTTTTCAAACTCGTTTTCATGTCGAAAATGCCCATTCCTGAGAGCTGGCAGCCTCTTTTAGCCCATCCTTGTTGCACCACCCCTGCAAAGTTAGAGAGGTGGAAGAAAAAATTCTTTCTTCCCTCTTACGCCATTACTAGGCTGCCTCGTTCTAGCCATTATGCTTTTTCAAACCATAGTAAGGAGGTTACCATTTTCCGAGCCCAGCTGAAGGCCGGTCTTCGGTATCCTCCCCCGAAGATGGTGTGCGAGTTCTGCAAATTTCATGGCATTGCTGTGAACCAGCTTCCCCCGAACTCGTTCTGCTATTTTAACGCCTACCTCTGCATGTGTGGCGTCTTCGGGATAGAACCCCATTTCATAATCTTTATGCAGTACTACAAGCTCTCTGTGGTCCCGAAGGGTGGCTTCTATTTCATGCTACCTCGGGGATCCGGGAGCAAGAAATTCATGTTCACCTTCGCCACTAAGGATAGCTGGCGGGGGTGGCAACTGGCGGGGGTGGCAACAGAAGTTCTTCTTCCTGAAGATGGACGAGGCCTGGTCGTACGTTCCGACCAAATGGGCTCAGGGAACACTGGATGTGGACGTTGTTGATCCGAGGATGCTGCTGACCCCAGAGTTGGCTCCCGTGTTCGCGGATTTCGACGCCCGCATTCGGGCTGTCTCTGACTGGGATCCCGAGGTCGCTCCGCGCGCCCTTTACCCTTTTCCAATCAACTGGAAGTTGATGACCGAAGAGGTCCTTCGGGAACTAAAGGTGGTAAAGGAGCACGAGACTGACCTCAAGATGCCAGCTCCTGCCATCGCCGGGAAGGATTCCTGGTTGGTCAAGCTTCTTAAGGAGGAAATTTCTTTCGAAACGCTTGTCGAAAGTGAGTCATCTTCTACTCCTTTGCTGTTTTTTCCTCGGACTTACGCTGATGTTTCTCTCCTTTTTCAGAGATGGGCGACGGGACTGCCGCCTATTACAAGTCCCTTTTCACCGGCCAAGTGGAGAAGGGCGATCAGACGAAGAAGGCGGCTTCCCGAAGGCGGAAGTCTACTGGCGCGGGGCCTTCGAGGAAACGGGCAAAGAGAGCTACCCAGGTTCCTCTAGAAGAAATTCCCGAGGAGACTGCCGAGGAGCCTGGGTCCGCCGAGATTCCGGCGTCTGAGACTGCTGCTTCCGAGGTCCCTTCAACCGACGTCCCTCCTCAAAGTCCTACTGCGTCGCAGGCCCTCCTTGATGTAGTGGTAGAAGTACCTTCTGCCGAGGAGCGGCGCAGGCGGAAGGGCAAGGGCATTTCAACCGAGGAGGCCGAGGACTCCGAGGACGTCGTTGCCGAGGTTCCACCAGGTTTGTTTCCAGACAAAGTGTACTTCCTTTGTTTTTTCTGGATTGCCTTCTTTGTCTTTAATCTCCTTCTCATTCTTGCCACGCAGGGGAGTTGACTACCCCTGACTGGGCGGCCGAACATGCTCGGAAGCGAGCTCTTCGGGACGCCAAAATCCCGCAAGGGAAGATACCAAAGGAGCCTTTCTGGACGTTCACGGAGGACATGAATTTGTACTCCGAGGACTGTCCTCAAATGGCGAAGGAAATTTCGAAGGGGGTGCTTACTGAGGCCTCCTTCAAGGCTATAGCGGCGGCCCATCCGGGGGATAACACTCTCGCCGCAAAGATCACCGAGCATGCTGCTCAGGTATATCCTTCACAGCTCTTTCCCTTCAATTTTTTCCTAAGTGTTTGGCTCTTACTGACCTTGCGTTTTATCTTTTTGCAGCTGCTGGGGTACGCCGGCTTTCTCCGAGTTCGGGTGGCCAGGGAGGTTGCCTTCCGAACTTCGGCCACTCAGACCATGAATGAGGCGAGGATCGCACTCGCGGAGTCGGCCGCCAAAAACCAGCAGCTGAAAGAGGCTGCTGAGAAAGAAGTGACTGCCCTTCGGGAGGAGTTCCGGAAGGAAAAAGAACAACTTTAAAAGGATTCCTCCTAGAAGATTGCTGACCTCGGTGAACAAATAAAGGGGATGCTCGCCGCCAACGAAGATCTTCTCAAGCACAAGGCTGGTTCTGACAGCCTTATAGTGTCGTTGACGAGTGAGAATAACACTCTCCGGGCTGAGGTCGAGTCTTTGAAGAAGGGGTCCAAGGGGACGCTGGAGATAAAGGCGCTGAAGGAGGAGATTGCTGAACTGAAGGACGACCTTGACGACCTCGAGCTTGATAAGAATGAGTCTGATCAAATGGCCAAGGTTGCCTTTCAGGACGGCTTCTGCCTTGCTCGTCACCAGGTTCTCCAGAGGTTCCCAGATTTAGACCTCTCTTTTCTGGAGGCCCTAAATATTCCTGAGGGACCTCGGTGGGAATGGTCCAAGGTCGAGCATCTGAAACTTCCTCCTTCAATTCCAGCGCCAAAGGTGGTGGAAAAGGGCGGGCCAGCGAGTGGCTCTCGGGACGCCGCGAACCCTTAGGCCATTTTTTAGGGCCCCTTTTCCTTCCCTTCTATTTTGTATTCCTTCTTCGGTCACTTCTTCTGTAAAGCAGCTTTGCTCTTAATGAAGATTTTTTGGCTAAGTCTTTTCTTGCAAGTTTCTTCATTTCCATTGTCCCGAACACGTTCGCTCAAGAGACTTCAGAAAACCTGCGATCAAAGAAACTTTTTTACCTTCCCTTGGCCGAGCTTGTTCACTCCAGAGGCTTTTTGGAAAGTCTGAAAAAATTTGACTAAGTCTTTTTGCAGGCTTTTGCATTTCCAATTTCTCCCGAACATGATTGCTCAAGGGACTTCGGAAAACCTTCAGTCAAATTTTTGTTTTTCCAGTTGTCCCGAGCATGTTTGCTCGAGGGACTTCGGAAAACCTTTAGCGAGATTTTTCACTTCCCATTTTCTCGAGCACGTTCGCTCAAGGGAGTTCGGAAAATTATCTCTGCGCTGGCTATGGCGAGTACTTCTGCGAGATTTTTGTTTTCCATCTTTCCCGAGCGTGATGGCTCAAGGGACTTCGGAAAACTGCCTCTGCGAGATTTCTCCATCTTTTCCAGAGCATGATGGCTCAAGGGACTCTGGGAGGTTAATCTGCGCTTTATTACGGCGAGCATCTTCACGGAATTCTACTTTGCACAATTTTGGATACTTAAGAACTTTCCTTAAGAGCATTCTGTACTTACAATTCCTCCGCTTCATCTTAGGCGTAGAATTTTTTCAAGGCGTCTGAGTGCCAAGTATTTTTCAATTCTACGCCTTCGGCGTCGCCAAGTTTGTACACGCCTTTTCGTACTTCGGCGAGAACCAGATAAGGTCCTTCCCAGTTTGCGCGAAGTACTCCGTGGGATGGCCTTCGGGGTGCAAAGTCAGCCTTTCGGAGAACGAGGTCTCCCTTCTTGATTTCTTTTGGCCTGGCCCGTAAGTTTACAGCCGCGGCCACTCTTTGCTGAAAAGCTTTTCTTCTCAGCTCGGCTATTTCTCTGTGTTCGCCGACGAGGTCGAGCTTGGTTCTGAGGCCGAGGTCGTTTCCACCTTCATCAAATATTTGCACCCGTATTGATGGTCTGACTATCTCGACTGGGATAATGGCCTCTGTCCCGAAGACTAGTGAAAAGGGAGTTTCCCCTGTGGCCCTTCGGGGCGTCGTTCGGTAGCTCCACAATACGCTTTGGAGTTCTCCTGGCCATTTCCCTTTTGCTTCTCCCAGTCTCTTTTTCAGGCCATCTTTTATGGTCCTGTTCGATACTTCCACCTGCCCGTTGCTTTGGGGGTGAGCTACTGGGGCGAAGTGCATTTTTATTCCGAGGTCGCTGATAAATTCCTGGAATCCTTTGTCTATGAACTGGGATCCATTATCAGCTACTAGTACCCTCGGTATGCCAAATCTGCATACGATGTTCTTCCATACGAACTTCTGCACTTCTTTTGCCGAGATAGTTGCTAGTGGTTCTGCCTCCACCCATTTTGAGAAATAGTCCACTGCTACCACGCAGAATTTCACGCCTCCGGGTGCTGTGGGGAGTGGCCCAATAAGGTCTATACCCCAGACTGCGAAGGGCCAAGGATAGTCTGCCGAAGTTACCATTTCCGAGGGTGTCCTCTGGATTTTCGCGTGTCTCTGGCAGCTACCACATTTTCGGACGAACTGTCTTGCGTCCTTTCTCAGGGTAGGCCAGAAGTATCCTTGGCGGAGTATCACTGCTGCAAGGGCATCAGTTCCAATGTGTGAACCACACATGCCTTCGTGAACTTCTTCAAGGACCATTTCAGTATCCTCTTCATCCACACATCTTTGCAGCGGATTCGCATATCCCTGCCGGTATAACTCTTCGCCAATCAGGAAGAATCTTTCGGAGCGTCTTCGCAGTCTTGCAGCATCGCCGGGGTCTTCGGGGAGCAAATTCTCTGCGAGGTATCTTTTTATTGGGTCTTTCCATCCTTTTCCCGAGGTCGCTATGCTCAGCACTGAGATGCTCGGATGGTCTAGCACCTCGGTGTATGTTTTCAACTTTGCCAAGCAATCCGCCTTAGTGTTATTCCGCCGAGGTACATTTTCGATCCGTACGGCGTCAAACTCTTGGATGAGCTTTGCTACTAGCTCATGATATTTTGCCAAGATTGGGTCCTTCGCCCCATAATCTCCTGCCGTCTGCCGAACTACCAGCTGGGAATCGCTGTGAGCCTTTAAGTTTCTCACGCCAATCTTTCTGGCCAAGCGTAATCCCGCTATGAGGGCTTCATACTCAGCTACATTGTTGGTGACGTTGAAGCTGAACTTGATAGCCTTCATTACCTCCAGGCCTTCGGGGCCCCTGATAATTACTCCAGCTCCCTGGTGTTCGGACCCCGAGGCTCCGTCTACGTGCAAGGTCCATTCTGGCTCACCCTCTTTTGGATCTGAATGGCTCTCCTCAGTGGTGGGTATTTCGGCGATAAAATCTGCCAGTGCTTGAGCTTTTATGGCCTTCCGAGGCTCATACGTGATTTCGTGTTCGCCCAGCTCTATGCACCACTTGGAGAGCCTTCCCGAATGATCAACTCTCTTCATGACATCCCGTAGCGGCAGACTACTTCGGACGATGATGGGGTGAGCCTGAAAGTATGGTCGCAGCCTTCTCCTTGCAAGCACCAAGGCATATATAGCATTTTGAAGCAAAGGGTACCTGATTTCGGCGCCATGCAGGGACTTGCTGACATAGTAGACCGGCCATTGCTTTGGCCCTTCTTCTTTCATGAGGACTGAGCTCACAGCTTTTCTGTGACGGTGAGGTACAGCGCGAGGGGCTCTCCCTCCCGAGGTTGTTGCAGAGTCGGCAGGCTGGCCAAGTAGACTTTGAGTTCTTCCCAGGCTTTTTGGCAATCTTCATCCCAAGGATGATCATTTCTTCCGAGGTTGCCTTCCATTTTTGCTGCCTTTGTGAGGACTTTGAAGAAAGGTCGACACCTATCTCCGTACCTGGAAATAAATCTGCTCAGAGAGGTTATTCTTCCGGTGAGTCTCTGCACGTCTTTGACTGTGGCAGGAGTTCGGAACTCAAGCAGAGCCTTAATCTTCTCGGGGCTAGCATCGATGCCTCTTTTGGATACCATGTACCCAAGGAATTTTCCCGAGGTCACCCCGAAGATGCACTTCTTAGGATTAAGGCGGATCCCGAAGGCTCTAAGCTTTTGGAAGGTTTCCTCTAAATCTGCAACGTGGTAGCCAGGCAGCTTGCTCTTGACTATCATATCATCAACATACACCTCCATGTTTCTCCCCATTTGGTCTTTGAAGACCTTGTTCATCAGCCTCTGGTAGATGGCTCCTGCATTTTGGAGCCCGAAGGGCATCCTGATATAGCAATATGTTCCTCCCTCGGTGATGAAGGCAGTCTTCTCTTCATCTTCGGGGTCCATCCTTATTTGATGGTAGCCACTGAAGGCGTCTAGGAAACTAAGGAGCCCATATTCAGCAGTTGAATCTACCAGTTGATCTATTGGCGGCAGAGGGTATGAGTCTTTCGGGCAAGCATCGTTCAAGTTTCTGAAGTCGATGCACATCCGGAGTTTGCTGCTACCTTCTTTTGTGGCAATGACCACGTTGCTTAACCATTCGGGGTACTTGACCTCCCTGATAACTTCAGCATCTAGGAGACGCTGGACTTCGGTTTTGACAAAGTTGCTTTTGTGGGCTGAGATGCTCCGTTTCTTTTTCCGGACAGGTTTTGCTTCCGGGCTTACTTTGAGGCTATGCTGTATTATGCCAGGGTTTACTCCTGGCATATCTTTCGGCGAGTAGGCAAACAGATCTTTATTTTCCAGCAGAAAGGATACAAGTTTTTCCTTGTCACCTTCGGCCAAGCTCTTCCCTATTCGGGTAGATTGTCCTGGGACAAGATCTACTGCTTCCGTTTCTGCCTTTGCGGGATCTTCTCCTTTGCCTTTCTCCTGCGCCTTTGCCTCCACCGTTTGTGTAGAGTTGTTTGCCGGAGCCTTTCGTGCTTTCACAAACACCTTTCTTACCTCGGCCTGGTCTATGAAGATCTCTGCATCTCCATCCTTGGTGGCGAATGTGACAGTCAAGTACTTCACATCAGGGCGAATGTGCAGGTTTCCCTGTGTCTGCCTTCCAAGGATGGCGTTGTACGAGGACGGGACATCCATGACGATGAACCTTGCCATTGTGGAGGCGTACAACTCAGCTGCTCCGTCTACCGAAGTCCCTTTCATCATCAGCGGGAGATCGATCCATCCGAGGACGGGGAGTTCGGATGGTCCAACCCCAAAAGTGGGCGAGGTGACAGGCTTCAGTTCGCTGCTGGAGATGCCCAAGCTCGGCAGCAGGTGCGAGAATAGGACGTCAGCATTTGAGCCATCATCAAGCAACACTCTTTTGACGTCCCAGTTCCCTATTCTCGCCATAATCAGCAGCGGATCGTCGTGGGGGAAGACGACGGTGGAGCCATCTTTGCGAGCCAGCTTCTTTGATGGACTTTGATACTCCATGACTGCAATTTCTCTGGCTTTCCGCTTTCTTTCCGAGGATGGGAGCCCCGTGGTGATGGTTTGGATAACCCCTGAAGCAGGTGGAGGCCGCCTTTTTGGACTTCTATTTCTCCGCCTGTCGGAGTCGTAATCCTCGTCTTCGGCCCTTTCTTCCTCCTCTTTTCTTCCCTTTGGGGAAGGCATCCGCAGGTACTTCCGAAGTTGGCCTTGTTTTATCAGCGACTCTATGTACTTCTTCAGCTGGAAGCAGTCTTCGGTGTCATGACCGTGGTCGCGATGAAACTGGCAGAACTTCTTGGCATTCTTTTTGTTATCGGCGGTCATGGCCCTTGGCCGCCGAATCTGCGTCCCTTGCCTTTCCAGCGCCATGAGGATGTTGGTCCGTGTGGTGCTCAGGGGCGTGAAACTTTGAGGTTTCCTTCCCCGCATCCTCCGAGGTCGTCCTGCCTGTTCCGTCGGATGCCGAGCTTGTTGATTGGACCCTTCGGCGCGGTGGTGATCGGACTTCGGCCCTGCCATTCTTAGCTCCTCGGCTGTCATGTGCTGTTCGGCCCTTCGGTAAAATTCTCCGAGGGTGTCCGGGGGGTCCTTTGAGAACTCGTAGAACAGCTGTGAGTCCCGCCGAAGGCCCCGTGTCATGGCAAGAATGCGGATTTCGGGCCGAAAGTCTGGGACGCTCAGGGCTTCCCTGTTGAACCTTTCGACATAGTCTCGGATGGTCTCTCCGTTTCTCTGCTCTATGTCGAACATCTGGACAGGCATCTTCGCCGTTGGCCTGCTCCCAATGAATTGCTGCGTGAAGGCCGTGGACAACTCCTGGAACTCAGTGATGGTCCCTGGAGGCAATGAATTGTACCACGCAGTTGCTGGCCCTGTGAGGGTGACTTCAAAGCATTTGCACATGGTAGCGTCATCAGCACCGTGCATTATCATGCTGCGTCTGTACTTCGTCAAGTGGGCCTGTGGATCTGTAAGGCCATCATAAATTTCCAGACGAGGTACTCTGAAGTTACCTGGCATAGCTGCCTCAACGACGGCCTGAATGAATGGGGAGTCATCTTCGCAGCATGTTCCAGAGAGTCTGGCCCAAACGGGTTTTCTGGCCACTTGTTTCTCCACTCTGTCCAGCCGTGCTAGTATCCTCTCCATAAGCACTGTGGCGCTAGGGCCTTCTTCAGGGAATGGAGATCGCCGGCGCCTCTTCGGGGAGCGAGTTCGGCGCTGAGGGGACAAGGACCTCGCCTCAGGCGACGAACTGCTTCGCTGTGAGACTCTCGGTCGCTTGGACCCGGTTTGTCCCACAGGCCATTTCCCGAGGGCTATATCTTCTGTGGATGATTCTTCGCGAGGGTCTCCACTCCCCGAACTGCGATGTGTAGACTTGGGGCTTCTCTCCCGAGGGCGTGTCGGTGAGGGGGGTCTCTGGGCCCGTGCTTGCTGTGGCCACCTTCGGTCGATCTGCTGGGTCACTTCAGCAACGACCGAACGCTGAAAGTCCCTCAAGAAGCTCATGGTGACTACCAGAGGGCGGTCTTCCTCAGGCGCAGAAGTCCCTGGGAGTGTTTGCTCAGCAGCCGGTTGTATCTCAGGCGCGGACGGGGACCTTGGGAGTCCCTTGTCCTTAGAACGCCGAGTCTCAACGACGGCGATCTCAGAGCGGGTTCCCACAGACGGCGCCAAATGATGGCCAGGGGCCTCATCGTTTATAGTCATGATGACTGGTGGAGAGACTTCTGGGAGGAAGAACGCCTGGTGGATTGGATCGCCCAAAGGAGAGTGCCTGAAAGCTCAGAAACAAAGGGTTAGGAGGCCCCCGGAGTGTTTTTCCGGGGGGGGAGCCTCCGACGCCCAAGTCAGTGGTTGGCTGAGAGAAAGGCAGAGGAAATAGCACAAAGGGCTGAGGAGTCTTGCCTGGTAATTTTCTCAGAGTGTGGGAGCCAGTATTTTTGCCAACCAGCCTCCTGCCAAGTATTAATTCCTGGTATTTATAGGAGTGCCTAGCCCGTTCAGATCGCGACACGTGTTCGGTCGGATGTTCCTGAATTTCTGGGCGTAGGAGACAGATAGCTGGTAGCAGGTTGCCTTGAGCCATGTGCTGAGATGGGCCATGATGTGATTCTGATGGCGTCAGCGTGGCAGAGCGCCTTTTGAGGCGGATTGTGGCGTCTGTGAATGGATGTGTCAGAGGCTTCCTTAAATGCTTCCATAAATGCTCCTGCCGTACTCCCAAGGTCCCTGGGTGAGGTCGTCCTTTGGTACGGACAGAGCCTCTTCGGGAAACAAGCCCTCAGTTCGGGGGTTCCCAGTTTCAGGGAGTTCCGCCTTCGGGGATATCATGTTCGGCTCGCTATGTCTGGTGCCGCTTTTCCGAAGGCGATCTGTTCACAACCTTGGGGGGGCAAGTAGTGTCCTCGGGTTTCCCTGGCATGCCGGGCTCGGAGCTCTTCAGCTATCTCCCGAGGTGCATGATCACACATTTTCTCGGGTAGCGCCAGCTTCTTCTGGCCATTCTTGTGGCAGGGAGTTCGGCCAGATCGAGGCGATAGCGTTTGGCTATCACACCAAACTTTCCAGATCATAACTAGAAATATGGACTGAAATTTCAGATCAAAAATCAAACAAAAAAGGTTAGTTTGAATGTGATCTTTCTGCTGGACCTGAAATGACAGAATTGAGGGGAGTAAGTTTCATTGAGAAACTTAGTAGGGGTAACACTTGGTTTCAATAGGCTATGTGACCATCATTAAAACCTGCATCTAAAGACACTAAAACACAAAAACCACAATGAATATATACAAGATATAGCAACCAAATGCAGCAGCCATTCACAACCAACAAACACATGAAATGCAGCAGCAACAATAACCATAGGTTAGTCCATAAAACACATAATAAACATAACCAAATCACTATGGAAGACCTCCTCAAGCTAATGCTTGGTCTTAGAAGGATTTTAACACTAGTTAGTACTAAATTTGGGCTCTAAAAACCCTCACTTTGCTGCCATCATTGTGCACTTCACACTAGGTCACAAAACCTTCAATAAGTGCACTCTCCTCCCTAAGCTTGGTTCATCAAGCTCATGGCTCTCTTCCAAGCTTAGCCCTAGCTTTATGGATGTTTGAAAATTGCAGAAAACATTCCATGAGAGCAAGAGTACCCTTATCTTGATGGGTATGCTGAAATTGGAGCTTGATCCTAGGTGCACTCAAGTCTTAGCACCACATAGCTTCCAATTGCCCTTTCTTACTTTCTTTTGCCTTCAATTTCAATCTTGTAGGTATGGTGGCTATGGAGGAAGTGTGGCTGTGTTCTTGGGATGGAGGAGGATGAAAATGAGAGAGGGATAGGTGATTTGGCCACTTAAATGGCCTTAAATGAGCTTAAGGGCACAAAACACACTTAAACAAGCTTAACCTTGCTTTATGTCATTTTGCTTCTCACTAATTATGGTTTCTTTGTCTTAAACTCATTGGTACGCATGTGCCCAACATTTTTTACTAATTATCAAGTCTTGGCTGCCTCCCCTATGGTGGGATAACCCCACAATTCCACCCTTAGACTTAAGTCAAAAGCTTGAACACCTTAAGGTTTACACTGAGACATTTGGGTCCTTATTACCTTTAGTGTTTCCTTTGTCCAAGCAATTTGGTCCTCCATGAGCAATTTGGTCCTCCAATAGCACTTTCATACCATTCATGGCCTTCCCATAACTCTCCAAGTCTCTTTCTTGAGAGTTTTGCAATTGAGTACCCGAATTTCCAAAACCTTACAAAAAAGTCCATAGGTTGCTTGACAAACAAGCAATCCTTAAGGCTTTTCTTGGGGGCCAAGTTACCAATTTGGAATACTTTTAAGGAGGTGTTGATCATGCCTTTTACCCCCCACATTTCAATCACTATGGTGAGAATTACACAATATAATGGTTTTTAGCCATTATGACACACTTGTAATTCTCCCATTTTTGTGAGGTGGTAGCACCTCCTATAAATACCTGCGGAGAACCTTGGTAAAGACACAAGAAACAGAAAACCCTAGTTATCTTCTGCTCTCCGTTCCTTCTTTTTTACCTTCATACTGACTTGAGCGTCGAAGGCTCCTCCCCCGGAATCACACTCCGAGGAGTCTCTAACCTCTATTTTACTGAGTCTTGCAGCCACCTTCCTGCCGGAAGTCCCTCTCCAAAGCATCTTCACACTGGAGGTCCCTTTCCCAGACACCTTCACACCGGAAGTCTTTCTTGTAGCTGAACCATGTCACACAATGAAGATGCCGACGAGCATCATTTGGCACCGTCTGTGGGAAACTACCCTTAAGTAGCTGTCGTTGTCATTGAGACTCGACGTTTTAAGAATAAGGGACTCTTGAAATCCCCATCTGCGCCGAAAAGTCAACCGGCAACTGGCAACCGAGCAGCCAGCATCCAGGACTTCTTCACTGGAGGACGAACATCCTCTGACGGTCACAATGGGCTTCCTAAGGGATTTCCATTGTTCCATCGTGGCTGAAATGACACAGCAACTTGACCAAAGGTGGTCTCAACCACCTTTGACCTGAAGGGCCTTCTTAGCAGCCCCCCGCCGAGAGAGCAGCCCCAAACTTGCCCACCGGAGTTCAGGCAGTGGAGACTTCCACGACGAGTCCTCAACTGAGGACGTTCCCCCCAGGGGGTGTCGTGTTGAAGAAACAACATCAAAGGGACCCAGAACCTCTCACTGAAGAAGCCCATCGCCATACAGAAGGTCACCGTCCCCTCACTGGCAAAGTTATTGCCTGAAGAGAGAACGTCGCTCCCTGTTGCCAGAGACTCCCAGGCAACAGGAGGAGGCCAGTACTACTGCCCTCATGGAGAAAATCGTTGAGAGGCTTGACAAGGTAAAAAGGCAGGTATCCTTGAAGCCTATTTGGTCGAGGCTATCGAAGACCTTTACTGAAGAAGAGTCCCCGTTCATCCGAGCAGTAGTTGAGGCACCCATGCCTAGCGATTTTTGGGTACCTCGCCTAGAGATGTAAGATGGGCGTAGTGACCCCTAAGCCCACCTAACCAAGTATAGGCGTAGCTTGGTGCTACATGGTGCCGATGACGCCACGCTTGGAAAATGTTTTGAAGTCACCCTCTCCGGACCGGCGACTGCGTGGTATAACTCATTGGCCCTCGGGACGATCATGGGTTTCCAAGAGTTATCCACCACATTTACACAACAATTCATCGGCAGCAGGCCGATAGCGAAGATGCTAATTTAGATGTTCAACATAGCGTAAAGGAATGGAGAAACCATTAGCGACTATGTAGAAAGGTTTAACCGACATGCCCTAAGTAAGTCGGACTTTCGTCCCGAAATACGCATCCTCACCATGACACGGGCACTTCGGTGAGACTCACAACTCTTTTACGAGTTCTCAGAAGGGCCAAATAACCCCTGAACACCCTCGGCGAGTTCTACCGACGGGCCGAATAGCACATGATTGCTAAAGAACTAGGGATGAAAGGTCCAAAGCCCGACCACACTCGGCCCGAAGGGCCAAGGCAACAACCTTGCTACCCAACAGAAGCCGGGGGTCGACCTCAGAAGCAGAGAGGGAAGAAGCCAATGACCTTTACTCCCTTGAACACCACGAGAACGAACATCCTAATGGCTATGGAGAGGCAAGGGAGCCGAATTCAATGTTTGAAAGTCATGACTTCAAAAAACAAGAAGAATATAAAGAAATTCTGCCAATTCCATCGGGACCACAGTCATGACACTAAGGATTGCTTCCAACTCAGGAAGTACATTGAGTCCCTGATCAAGCAGGGCCAACTTCGCTGGTACCTACGGATGCCTTTTCCCAGGGGAAGGAGGGAGGAGGAAAGAAAGGAAGATGAGGACTACGATTCCAACCGACATTGGAACCGTAGTCCCAAGAAGAATCCTTCACCTCCGGCTGGAATAATCCAGACGATCACCATGGGACTACCTTCGCAGAGAGGAAGAGGAAAGCCAGGGAGATCTCGGTGATGGAATTCGGTAATCCATCGAACAAGCGCGTTCGGAAATATGGGTCTACCATGGTGTTCCCACATAATGACTCACTCCTTATTATGGCAAGGATTGGGAGTTGGGATGTAAAAGGGGTGCTCTTGGACGACGGGTCCAACGTCGATATCCTATTCTCCCACCTGTTGCCAAGCTTAGGCATCGCTAAAACTGACTTCAAACCTGTCACATCCCCTACCTTTGGGGTAGGTCCTTCCGAACTCCCTGTCATTGGGTGGATTGACCTACCTTTGATGTTAATGGGAACTTCTATTCAGAACGATGGAGAACTCTTCACTTCAGCCGTGACTAGGTTCATTGTTATCGATGTCCCCTTTTCATATAATACCATCCTCGGAAGGAAAACTCAAGGGAACTTTCACATCCGACCAGATGTGAAGTACTTGACGGTCACCTTTGGGACGAAGGATGGGGATGCAGAAATATTTATTGATCAAGCTGAAGTTCGGAAGGTCTTCGTAAGGGCGAGGCAGAGCCCAGTGAAAGTACACACATAGACCTCGGAAGAGAAGGGCACACCGACCGAAGAGTGTACAGAAGGAGAGAAAAATGACTCAGAAAAAATAGAAACTGAGAGTATAGAGCTTGTCCCGAACCGAAGTACCCGTATGGGGAAACATTTGGCCTAAGGTGACAAGCAAAAGCTTGTATCTTTTCTTTTAATGAACAAAGATCTATTTGCCTACTGGCCGAAAGACATGCCTGGGGTAAACCCTCGCATAATTCAACATAGTCTTAAGATATGCCCTAACCGAAGCCTGTTCGCCAAAAAAAGAGAAGCTTTTCGGCACACAAGAACAATTTCATTAAATCCGAAGTCCAACGGTTGATGGAGGCGGATGTAATAAGGGAAGTCAACTATCCCGAATGGCTTAGTAACGTGGTTAGTGCCATGAAAGAAGGGAGTGACAAACTCCGAATATGTATTGACTTCTGAAATGTGAACGATGCTTGCCCTAAGGATTCATATCCCCTGCCGCCAATAGACCAGTTGGTGGATTCAACCGCCAAGTATGGCCTCCTTAGCTTCCTCGACGCTTTCAGCGGGTATCATCAAATCAGGATGGACCCCGAAGATGAGGAAAAAACTGCCTTCATCATCGAAGTTGGTACATATTGCTATATTAGAATGCTCTTCGGGCTTAAGAATGTAGGGGCCACGTGCCAGAGGTTGATGAATAGGGTCTTCAACTCCCAAATCGGGAGAAACATGGAAGTCTACATCGATGATATGATAGTTAAGAGCAAACTGCCTAGTAGTCATATCATAGACTTAGAGGAAACATTCCACCAATTGAGGACATTTGGAATTTGTCTTAACCCCGAAAAATGCGTGTTCGGGGTGAATGCGGGTAAGTTCCTCGAATTCATGGCATCGGAGAGAGGTATTGACGCCAATCCGGAAATGGTCAAGGCCCTGCTGGGATTCCGAACTCCCACGACGACCAAGGATGTGCAAAGACTCACGGGGAGAATCGCGTCCCTCAGTAGATTCATCTCCAGATATGGGGATCCCTTTCGACCGTTCTTCAAAGTCCTTACTAAAGCAGCAAAAAATGGAGGTGACCTTGGAACCGAGGTGCGCCCTTGGAACGAAGACTGCCAAAAGGCCTGGGAAGAGCTTAAAGTCTACCTAACTTGTTTGCCGACACTCCGGCAGCCACGGGGAGGAGAACCCCTCATACTTTACCTTGCTGTCACCGAAAACGCGGTAAGTTCGGTCCTTGTAAAGGAAGAAGGGGCAAAGCAATGGCTAGTATATTATGTGAGCAAGTCTCTACATGGTGCCAAAGTTAGGTACCCCTTGCTACAAAAGGCTATTTATGCCTTGGTACTTGCAAGCAGAAGGTTACGACCCTATTTCCAAGGGAACCCATTATCGTCCGAAGTAACCTGCTTCTTCGGGATATCATGAAGAAGGTAAACCACTCGGGAAGGCTATCGAAGTGGTGCATCGAGCTCGGTGAGTATGATATCACCTATGAGCCAAGGAAGGCAATAAAAGCACAGGGATTGACAGATTTCATTGTTGAGGTACCCATTGCCAAAGACAGTCCAGCTTGTTGGGTTTCGGGAGCCAAACAATGCAGTGGAATTTAACCGAAACCCTCCAGGATCCAAGTGAAACGGGGTAAACCGGGTGTTCAAAAATTTTCATACCTAATTTTCGGTTGAGATCTCTCACTCAACTGTAGAGTCGAATCACAAAACTTGAACAGCTGACGTGTTCAAGCTCTTTATGGTATCCACACGAGCCTCTCGAGATCACCATGCTTCCACCGCGTCCCAGTAGATGCGTTTCTCTTACACTCGCAGTGCTAGCTTGCGTCCTCCAATGAATTGCAAGAGAAGAGTGTGGCTGTCCTTTTGGGAGGCTAGGGCAAGGAGACCTGGGAATTTTTCACTAAAAGTTGTATTTATAGTGAGACTCAACTTCCAGGCCTAATGGGTTTCAAAGCCCTAATCCAATTAGGCTTTAATTTCAGGCATAAGAATGGCTCAACTATTGGGCCTATTTTTGATGCGAAATTATTGTGAAACCAAAATGCAAATTATTAGCCCATTCACTCTAATGATCCAAATAGCTCTATGTGTGCGACCCAATAGGCTTTTACCACATTGGCAATGATCATAAATCACATTTATGATCATAAACAATGAGCGATGTCTAGCAACACCATTACTACCCAAGTGACAAGATTGTCGATGATTCGACTAAACCTTTATGATCATCACCGATATATGCCATTGTCCCTTTGTCCAAGATATCAAGACTAAGCACGAGACATGGAATGTGTCACTCTCGTATAGCCCAATCTTTGGTTTCTTGATTACCGAGTAGACCAACTTAAACTGATGACATTGATATCGTATATCAAACTCATCCGGGCATGGCCATGCATTTTTCTAAGTCTTACTCTATTAAGGGGCCCGAAGATATCACTCCCGTTACATAGGAGGGACGAATCCCATCTTGATCATACAAATCCCTCCGCATGATATGTGACATACCCAATGACCTCCTTCAAGTTCACTCAGTTATGATCAACAAAGGAAAGTATCAAAGTATGTGACTCACATGTAGGGAACCTTGATGATCTTAGGTCGAAGGACTACATATACCATGATCACTATGAGAATCACTTATGACACTCACATAACGATCCATGTAGCGTTCTCATGGTGGGTCGGTCCAGTACACAAGTTCTCCAACTTGTACCCATATGCAGACCACATATCTCATATTAGTCTCCACATATGCTAGTCGTGATGTATTATTGCAACCTGCTCCACAATAATACTAGACTAAGGACATTTGAGAATATCATTATTTTAGGGTTATAATTATGTTTGTTAAGTTATGCAGAAAGAAAACAACAAACATAATTGCTGGATTAATGCCTTAATAAAATATCATGACTCAATGTGCAAAAAGGCAATCATCTCATGATTGGCCTTTTGGGCACAACACTAACACACCTAACCTCGGAAAATATGAACCTGAGTGGACTCTATTTGTTGACGGGGCCTCCGACTCCAAACATCAAGGAGTTGAAGTAATTCTTCATGGTCCTGAGAGTATGGAAGCCATGAAGGCCATCAAATTCGGGTTTAATGTCACCAACAATTTGGCATAATATGAAGCCCTCATAGCAAGTTTGTGCTTGGCCAGAAGAGTTGGTGTAAGAAACCTAAAAGCTCACAGCGATTTTCAGCTAGTGGTCCGACAGATGGTAGGGGACTACGGCGCAAAGGACCCTACCTTGGCAAAGTATCATGGCCTCATAACAAAGCTCATCCAAGAGTTTGATGTGGTACACATCGAGAACGTGCCTCATCGAGACAATACTGAAGCAGATACTTTTGCCAACTCAAAAAGTCCACCGAAGTACTAAGTCACCCGAGCATAGCAATAATGAGCATAGCAACCTCGAAAAGCGGATGGAAAAATCCCATAAAAAAGTACCTTATGACTTCAGAGCTTCCCAAAGACCCTCTTAAAGCGGCAAAAGTGTGAAGACGTTCTGGATGATATTTCCTGATCGGAGAAGAGTTATACCGACAAGGGTACACGAGTCCACTGTAAAGGTGTGTCAGCGAAGAGGATGTTGAGACAGTCCTCAAAGATGTCCACAAGGGGGCCTTGGTTCCCACATAGGAATTGACGCTCTGGCAAGAGTACTACTCTGCCAGGGATACTTCTGGCCCACCTTAAGGAGGGACGCCAGGCAGTTTGTCCAAAAATGTGACAATTACCAAAGACACTCTAACATCCAGAGGCTACCCTCAGAAATGATAACTCCGGTTAACTACCCTTGCCCCTTCGCAGTATGGGGTATTGACCTCATCGGGCCTCTTCCAACTGCACCTGGAGGAGTGAAATTCTTTGTAGTCATAGTAGATTACTTCACTAAATGCATTGAGGTAGAGCCTCTGACAACCATATCAGCGAAGGACGTACATAAATTTTTTTGGAAGAACATCATATACAGATTCGGCATACTGAAGGTGATAGTGGCCGATAATGGTTCCCAGTTTATTGACAAGGGGTTCCAAGAATTCACTACTGACCTCGGGATAAAAGTGCACTTCTCCCCAGTAGCTCATCCTCAGAGCAACGGACAAGTAGAGGTGTCCAACAGAACCATAAAGGATGGTTTGAAAAAGAGATTGAAGGAAGCAAAAGGAAAATGGCCAGGAGAACTCTTTTGTGTGCTATGGAGCTATCGGACAACCCCCCGAAGGGCCACAGGTGAGACGCCTTTCTCACTCGTATTTGGCGTGGAGGCCCTTATTCCTATTGAAGTGGTTCAGCCATCGATAAGGGTGCAAGTGTTCGACGAAGAAGGGAACAACCTTGGGTTGAGAACCAAGCTGGACCTAATTGACGAACATAGAGAAGTGGCTGAGCTTAGAAGAAAAGCTTTTTAGCAAAGGATAGCTATCGCTGCAAACTCACATGTCAAGCAAAAAGGAATCAGGAAGGGGGACCTTGCCCATCAAAAGGCTGAGTTTCAGCCTCAAAGACCATCTCACGGAGTACTTCGGGCAAACTGGGAAGGGCTTTATTTTGTTCTTGATGAAGTTCGGCCAGGAGTCTACAAGCTCGATGATACCGAAGGTGGAGAACTAAGGAACACATGGCATTCAGATGCTTTGAAAAAATTCTACACTTAGAAATTTTTCTAAGGAAAATAGCCCCACAAAATGAGTCTAGCCAAACAAGGTGCAAGTGCCTATGTACCAAAGTAATAAATCTTCTCCGAAAAAGCAACAACCGAACATGACTGATAAAAATGGGCAAGGCTTTGCCGAAAGATATTCGCGAAAACTAGCGCTATATATGCCAAAGGTAGTTATCCAGATAACAGGCGCAAAGGATACTTACTATCTTCTTGAAGGACCTAGACCGAAAATGGTTGAACTGACCCTCGGTACCGGAGATAGTGATGCTCTTCCGCATCTTCGTCGTGAAACATGATAAGCCTAGAGCAAAAACTTCCGGTGAGGGGACGTCTGGATAAGGGACCTTGCTAGGAGAGATGGCCTAAAATGCTCAAAGAACGAGGGTTAGGAGGTCCCGGGAATGCTTTTCCGGTGGAGGAGCCTCCGACGCCCAAGTCAGTGTTTGGAAAGAGGGACTAAGTAAGGAGTAGAGATATTTTTCCCCTTGGAGCCGGATCCCCTTACTTGGGGTGTTTCCCGAATATTTATAAGGAGGTGTATAGGAGAAGTCCATTTTCCAAAACTGACCCAGATCGTGACACGTGTTCGGTCGGATGTGGTCCGTACCTTCGGGGAGCGGGGGAGCATCTAGCTGACCATAGGCCGCCCGGCCAGGAGCCTAGTGCAGTACAAGGGCGGCATGTCAGAGCGTGGCTAAGGGTGGCGTGTCGGAGGCTGTATGAGTACAGTGTGTTAGAGACTCCTCAGCTGTTTCGTCGTACACCTACGTGGTCTCTTCGGTGGACCGAACTCCTTCGAGGTATAGGGCTCATTAGGGAAGGTGAATTCCTTTAGAGGGAGGTCCCTTGAGGCTCCTTCGGTTGGGCTCACCCGAGGTCAAGCTCGGGTACGTGATGATGGCGCTTCGTGAACGTGATCAAGAGGGTGGCCTAAAGAGTATCCGAAGGTGGTCTTTGGGCATACGAGGTTGGCGTGAGGTCTTCCTCGGGAATGGTGGTGACCCCTTCTGCCCGAAGTTGGCCCCATGGCCATAAACCGTAAACTCTAACATTCAATCCTAACTGATAAGTTCCTGTGTAGACTCAAATCTTTATGCTTTTAGGTTGCACCACCATAGACACACAACTGAACTAGGAAATAGAAAAATTTTAAAGGAGTAAGGAAGGAAGAAATTTGAGGAAAGGTATGAAAGAGATTGAAAATTTTAGATAGAAGAGAAATGAGAAGAAAGCTCTAAGAGCCAAGAAGTTTAGGAGGAACAAAAGAGAGGATAACTGCACTAGTAATTGTGTATATTATTTCTTGATGAATAATGCACTGCAGATAGGCCTATTTATAGTGTTCCATATAGCCATGGTACATTCTACAAGTAGAAAATAACTAGATATACTCTTGAGACAAACAAATCCTATATTAACTAAGAGTTGTATCCTAGCTCACTCAAATGCTTAGAAAATAAGCAAAAATCATCCCAATTCAATGTTCAAACAATGTGCCCATTAAACACATGTAAAAATAAGTAAAACATGTAGAAAAATCAAAGCATTGGATAGGAATCCAGTTGGGCATGTAAAGGGACTCTTAGGTGTGCCCCCTGGCATGATAGGGCTCATTTTGTGTGTTAGGACCATCACTCAGTGCTTGGCCTAGGCCAGAAATGAAAAGAAAATGCAATGAAAACATGAAGGACTTGAATGGAAATATGAGTAGTGATGCATGTGCAAAACTGAGAAGTTTCAGGTTCCAAATGCACATAAAAATGGGTGAGGTGATTAATGGCAAGAAAGGAAAATTAAGGGCCTTATTGTACTCTTAACCGAGTGCTTATTGTGAAACTATGGAGTACTAATGGGCTATGTGCACCATGCAAAATTCATGAGGCTGAGAAAGGGCATTGGACCATTTTTTAAGGTCATGTGGCCTACCGCTAGTAATGCATGCTTCCATTACCAATTAAGCCATCATTTCGGTCAAAGAAGGCTTTAGTTTCAGGTTAGCCGAGTGTGTTGTGTTCTTGGTGAGTGCAAGCCAAATCCTTGCCAAATTGTTGATGAATTGAAGCTTGGAAGAGAAATCAAGGTTGGATTCCTCATTTTCGGCATTTGGTGACATAACCATTGAAGTTACAAGCTTGGTAAATTTTCCATGATCAAGTAGTTATGGTGACTAAGTGATGGTTAAAATGTACTATTTGATCTTAGTGGCTAGATGGGCATATTAAGGAGCTTTTGGGCTAATGTTATGTGGCTAGCTAGTCAAGTTAATGGCAAGTGTTAGAATTCCTAATGAGTGAGGCCAACTTGCTATTGAATTCAGAGCTCTAGTGGAATGGGAGTAAAACTATGAAGTTTGGTGTACAAGAATGCACATGAACACATGCTAGTGGTTTCGGCTGAAAGTACATTGTGGTGTGTGTGTGAGTTTTGTGTGCTTGATTGAATTGTTGTGCTTGCTAACCCCTTATGAATTATGTTTATGCTTATATATGTCTCGGTTAGCATTGTATAAGTATTATATGTCTTGTATGTTGGTGTTTTCATGTCTTTCTTGCAGGACAAGTAAGCTTTGAGGAGGTTAAGTCTTGGACTTAACTAAATAAACTCAATTATGAGTCATTTTGAGTTGTGAACCCTACTGAGTGTTAGTACTCATGCCCATATTGTTTGTGTTTCAGGCAAGGACATTGAGCTTGAGTGAGTTACTTGTGCTTGCTTGCTTGTGTGCTAGGTAGTACACTTATTGCTCAAGGTATGTGCCAACTCAATCTTGGCTTGGATAAATGCATCTACAAGTCTTATGGTTTATGGCCGAAACTTATGTATTAAGTTTTGCAGGCTTGAGTAGAGTGTGGGACATGTCCAGGGGAGTGATGGAGTTATGGACCATGGCATTGATAGTTTTGTTCACTTTCATGACCATGAATATGGTCATTGGATTGGTGCTGCAATGTGTGCTCTTGTATTGCACCCTTAAGGTGCTTCTCAGGTGACTAGGGTAAAATGACATGTAAGACTTAAACTTGGCTAGTTTTGGACATGTAGCATCCTTGGTACTTTGCCAAGTAGGTGATGCTTGTACTTAGGCTATTTTGTGTATATATGTAGAGTTGGTTGTACATATGATGGATGCTTGTATACCAAGTTAAGTTAAGTTTATGTGCATATGGTTATGTTTCATGTGATGAACCTCTTGAGTTTCCTTGTTTGGCCGAATGTACATACACATGAAAAACCTTGCTTTCAAAATTACAAAGATATGGGCTTCTTGGTTGTCATTCATAGGAGTAGCACACTTGATGAGCACATATCCTAGACACTTAATAAATTAAGTGTATGCCTTGTTTGTGTTGCAAGTTATCTTTTACAAGCCTTGCCTTGTGATCCAAGTTAGTAGTTGGGCCTTGCCTAAGCTGCAAGTAAGATACATAGAACTTCTCATAAGTCTCTTGGGGCACCTCCCAGGGTCTCGACTTAAGAAAATAAGACTTAAAAGCTGTCCTAAAGAAAGTTGGCCAAAATTAATTGTTCACTCATAACACTACTAAGCTCTTGTGTTTGGTAACTTTTTGAGTAGTTTGGTGTGTGGCACTGAGAGTGCACAGGCTGGGGCCTGTGTGGGGTGTGACATTGTGGCTCCATTAGGGTTTCTCATGTTATCTTCTTCATCCAACTACATGGTCTTTTTTTATTGCTCCCAAAAGTGTATTAGGCCTTATCAAATATGTCCTAGGGGTATTGGTCATCCATGCACTCAAAATGCTCAACAAACTCACGTAAGGCTTGCTAGGGGTCTTAATAATGCGCCAAGGTGGTTTTCTAGGGTGCTCATCTGTGAGCTCCTCTTGTGCAGCCCTCAATGCTCCAAAATGTTATTGAATTAGACCTTGAGGTGCTATCTGAACCTCTTTGACATGCTTTCTTCTCGTACAACCCATGATAATCACCAAAAGTTCTTTAAGTGCCCTAGGCACTCTTGGGGCTACTCCCTTCATGCAACTTTATGTAATATCACTAACTCTTACCCTAAATCTTAACTTTCCTCTTTTATTACTATTTATATTTAGTAAGTCTAATATTTGAGAGCTTCCATATTCAATAACTTGAAAATTTTCCATATTTAGTAATTCCTATTTGGGGGACTTCCATATTAAGTTAGTCCTTTATTTAGGTTTTTCCAAAATAAGCAACTTTCA
>SMDT01002611.1:0-26571 GCA_005392925.1 Aquilaria sinensis | reverse complement strand
AAATCCCATCTTGATCATACAAATCCCCCGCATGATATGTGACATACCCATGACCTCCTCAAGTTCACTCAGTTCGAGCAAAAGGAAAGTATCAAAGTATATGACTCATTTGTAGGGAACCTTGATGATCTTATGTCGAAGGGCTATATATACCATGATCACTATGATAATCCCTTATGACACTCATATAATGATCCAAGTATCATTCTCATGGTGGGTCAGTCCAGAACACAAGTTCACCAACTTGTACCCATATGTACACTAGATATCTCATATTAGTCTCCACACATGGTTGTCTTTATGTATTATTACAACCTACTCCACAATATACTAGACTAGGGACGTTTGAGAAAATCATTATTCTATCTAAGGGCTACTATTATGCTTATTACATGACGCAAAAAAAAACAACAAACATAACACATAAATTGTTGGATTAATGCCTAAAAAAAATATCATGACTCAATATTCAAAAAAATAATCATCTTCATGATTGGCTTTTTGGGCACAATACTAACAAGGGTCTCATTTATATGGCCCAAGCGACAGTACTAGAGATAGGTCAGGTTCGAATCATTTAATCTAACCTTCTTGGTATTTACATTATAGATTGGATCTTTGAGGTCTAGAACATACAACCCATTGCTAAGTTGAGCATTACCATAAAAGATTTCATTCAAATAAATAGAACAACATTTGTCCGTTATTATAAATGAAAAGCCTTTCTTGTCCAAACAAGAAACAGAAGTCAAATTTCTACTAATAGTAGGCACAAAGTAGCAGTTGTCTAATTCTAAAACTAATCCACTAAGTAAAGTGAGAACATAAGTCCCTACGGCTAAGGTAGCAACCCTTGCTCCATTTCCAACACGTAGGTCCACTTCACCTCGGGCCAATCTTCTACTTCTACTTAGATCCTGCACATTTGCACAAATGTGAGATCCACATCCAGTATCCAATACCCAAGATGAGGAAGTAGAAAAGTTAGCCTCTATAACAAAAAACACCTGAAGTGGAAGTCTTACATCCCTTTTCCTTAGCAAGTTCTTCAAGATAGAGCTTGCAGTTGCGCTTCCAGTGTCCAAGTTGCTTACAATGGAAGCACTCCCCTTCCTTTTCCGCACTCCCCTTCCTTTTCCACATGTTGAAGAAAAATTGGCATTGGACTTTCCATTAGCTTTATCCTTTTTCTTGTTTGCTTTTCCCTTTCCATTGCCCTTTTGAACCATCAAAATGGGCTTAGCCTTCTTAAGGTTTTGCTCAGCAGTTCTCAACATGTTGAGCAATTCAGGAAGGGACTTATCAAGGTCGTTCATGTTATAGTTCATGATGAACTGACTGTAGCTTTAGGCAACGATTGCAATACTACATCAACAGCCAACTCTTTCTGAAGAACAAATCCCAAACTCTCAAGATTCTCAATGTACCCAATCATCTTGAGCACATGAGGACCCACGGGACTTCCCTCAGACATCTTGCACTGAAACAATGCCTTAGAGGTCTCAAACCTCTCATGCCTAGCTTGCTCTTGGAAAAGCATTTTGAGATGTTCGATCATATCGAACACCCCCATGTTCTCATGTTGCTTCTGAAGCTCAGATTCCATGGTAATAAGCATGAGGCATGCAACATCCAAAGCATCTTCAGAATGCCTCTTGTGAGCATCCCTTTCAGCTCTTGGAGCAGTGGCAGCAGGCTCATTCGGAATGGGCTGCTCTAGGACATAAGCCTTTCTCTCTTGTTTGAGGACTATCCTCAAGTTTCGGTACCATTTGAGAAAGTTGGTCCCATTCAGTTTTTCCTTCTCAAGGATCGATCGCAACGAAAGTGTCGATGTGTTTTGTGCCATGGTTATCTACAACAGTAAATATGCAGTGTAAGAGTCATGTATTTTAATTCATTTAATAAGGACTTTTATTAAATGATACTCCCACTATTTTCCTCAAAATAATAACCCTCGATATTATTTTAGAACACCTCGGCGCTAAGGTTTTCTAGTGGGCCAAGATCCATATTTGACCACAACTTGAGTCAGCTTTGGCTTTTCTCTCAAGTTATAGTTATTTAGGTAGGCAACTCCTTGCCAATTGCATCTCATGCAACTCTTGGATAGTTGGGTGAACAACACTTGTCCAAGCTCATCTCATGAACTTAAGCCCAACTCTATGCCTCTAAGTCCCTAATCCTATTAGGATGACTTAGTTAAGTCAGACCCAAAGTTAGCAATTTGGATATCACTATTATCCCATCGCGCCTTACCAAGATGAACATAGGTGCTTTGCTTTGGCAAACCCACCTAATGTTGATCAAAGTCTTGACGAGTGCCAACATTTGAAAGGCATCACATTTAATGACTTAATATTTGTTTTGAGGGATTTTTCTTTTGATCTCACCAATTTGTTATCTCCGGTTGTCTTATACATGCATCACATACAAATATAAAACATGCATCTCATGCTTACAAGAAAGTAAACGTGACATGGTTATAGCCCAAACTATGCGATATTCTCAAGCCAATGAGAATATCATAAAAGCCTAAGAAAAGAAAAAAGTCTTCACAAGCTCCTTCTCTTCCTTTCTTGGTTGCCCTTTTGTTGTCACCTCCTTGGACATACCACCTTGGATGATCCCATAATGTGCCATTACATCAATAATAGAAACCTTGAGTTACATTCGAGGGGAGTAAGGTGAGAAGAGATTGTACAATGAGAGTAACAAGAGAAGGCACGACTTGTAGGCCATATTTACAAGTACAACCAATCAAGGGCTACAACCATGCACCATGCTTCAAACACCAATCAGCATATCATGTCAAATCTCATTCAACAAATATGCATGCCAATTGACACATGTTGATTAACCAATTTTTATTTATGTGGTGCTTCGCATACGGTAGTCGCACTGGCTGGTCAGTGGGCGGTGGTTCCGCTGATCGATCAGCAGATAGGGTCAAGGGGGCAGCGCCCTCCCGGCGCAAAAAATTGTCTTACAATTGCCTTGCCTGAGATCTTCTATTTCGAGCAAGTTGGCACCCGAGACTCCTCTATTCAAGTCACCAAAAATACCTTACTTTCGGTGCCCGAATAGGCCGAATCTGAACCAAGCTAGGTTTTTGCAACTATTGCAAGAATCCTAATCCATATAGGTATCTCATACCTATCAAATTTTGGGTTAATCTCATTAACCAGTTAGTGTCGTTTCTTCATATACGTCATATGTTCATTACAAGTTCCGGTTTCATACATCATGAATCAATCTAATTAATCATGGCCGAAAAGCAACCGAACACATAACATCATGCGATTCAACACTCAATCCTGATTTAGGGTTTCACTTGTAGCTCTGATACCACTGTTGGGTTTCGGGAGCCAAACAGCACAGCGGAATTTAACCGAAACCCTCTAGGATCCAAGTAGAATGGGATAAACTGAGTGTTCAAATATTTTCATACCTAATTTTCGGTTGAGATCTCTCACCCAACTGTAGAGTCAAATCACAAAACCTGAACAGTTGATGTGTTCAAGATCTCTATGGTATCCACACGAGCCTTTTGGGATCACCACGCTTCCACCACATCCCGGCAGATGCGTTTCTTTTACGCTCGCAGTGGTAGCTTACGTCCTCCAACGAATTGCAAGAGAAGAGTGCAGCTGTTCTTTTGGGAGGCTAGGGCAGGGAGACCTATGAATTTCTCACTAAAATTTGTATTTATAGCGAGACTCAACTTCCAGGCCTAATGGGTTTCAAACCCCTAATCCAATTTGGCTTTAATTTCGGGCTTAATAATGGCTCAACTCTTGGGCCCATTATTAATACAAAATTGATGCCCTGCAGCATCTTCGTTGTGTGACATGGTGAGAATGGGAGGGACTTCTAGTGAAGGAGAACGTCTGAAGTGAAGAATTCCCAGGAGGATCCACCTGAAACACTCAGAAAACAGGGGTTAGGAGGTCCCCGGAGTCTTTTTCCGGGGAGGAGCCTCCGACGCCCAAGTCAGTGTTTCGGAGGTGGAGAGAAAGTATTGGGGGCCAAAGGTTCTTGCCTGCTTACATTTTTTTGGTGAAGGAGAGTGTGGCCCGTTTAGATTGCGACACGTGTTCGGTTGGATGTAATCTGTGCTTTTGGCTGTGGGGACCTCTAGCAGCCTGTAGGCTCCTCAAGCCATGGGCTAGGGCAGGAGTAGCCCTACATGACAAGACGTAGGCGGTGTCGGCGTGTCAGAGCGCATATGAGGGCGGTGTGTAGCATGTGCGGGCGACATGTCAGAGACTCCTTAATTGCTTCCACCATACTCCCAAGGTCCCTTCGCCCGAGGTCGCCTTCGGAATAAGGACCCTTCTCCCGGAGTCATCCCAGTAGTTCGGGGGTTTCCTTAGCACTGAAGCTCCTCGTTTGGGGGGGATTTTCTCCTGCCGAAGGTGGCTGGCCCTTCTCCCCCGATGGTGGTTTGGTCGGCTTTCTGAGGGAGGCGACGTGTTATTTTCCCGAGGCTAGTACTATCATTCCCAGGGGTGCTGGTAGGCCACTATGGTTGTATGCCCAAGGCGTCAGACTCCCTCTTTCCTAGGTTGGTACTGACACTCCTTGTAGGTGGCACTCAATTTCCCAAATGTGGTACTTGGCCAAAGTTCACAGGTTTAGAGGGCGATAGCACTTCGGCTATCACATGCCCCCCCTTGGAAAGGCGAAGTGGAGACTTCGGCTTGCAGACCTTCTGGGGACACTTTTCAGGACTCGGAGTGTGATGTTTATGAAAAAGACACTTCGTCACCCGAAGGCATGCCTTGTTTGGCTAGGTGTCACTGTCTGGCCCTTGTTGTCCTCAAGGTGCCCAATCTCTTTACTTTTTCTGTTGCAGGTCAGTGGACCGTCGCATCTCGTAACTAAGCGTGTCAGTCTGGAGTGATGTGCCTAACATTCACAACTTGTTCGGAATGAATTGAAAGATGCCCAACTAGTATATAATGAAATAGAAACAATCACAACTTGTTTCGAATGAAATGGAAACATTCACAACTTATTTGTAATGAAATGGAAACAATCAGAACTTGTTTGGAATGAAATGGAAACATTCATACTTGTTTGGAATGAAATGGACAACTAGTTTGGAATGAAATTAAACAAACTTGTTTGGAATGAAATGGAAACATTCACAACTTGTTTTGGAATGAAATGGAAACATTCACAACTAGTTTGGAATGAAATGGAAACATTCACAACTAGTTTGGAATGAAATGGAAACATTCACAACTAGTTTGGAATGAAATGGAAGCATTCACAACTAGTTTTGGAATGAAATGGAAACATTCACAACTAGTTTGGAATGAAATGGAAACATTCACAACTTGTTTGGAATGAAATGGAAACATTCACAACTTGTTTGGAATTAAATGGAAACATTCACAACTTGTTTGGAATGAAATGGAAACATTCACAACTAGTTTGGAATGAAATGGAAACATTCACAACTAGTTTGGAATGAAATGGAAACATTCACAACTTGTTTGGAATGAAATGGAAACATTCACAACTAGATTGGAATGAAATGGAAACATTCACAACTTGTTTGGAATGAAATGGAAACATTCACAACTTGTTTTGGAATGAAATGGAAACATTCACAACTTGTTTGGAATGAAATGGAAACATTCACAACTTTGAAGATTTCAAGATCTCATGATAACATATCTTTATGTTATCTACTCTTGTACATGCCACATGCATTTTGATCATTTGAGTTCAACATGAGTATAAGCATGCATCATTCTAATTTGTTTAACATATTTTGTGCATTTGATATAGCATGTTAGTTTTACATACATATTGTGGTAAACAAATCCTAGCATGCTACTAAGAACATTCATGTAAATAATGAATGAATCCTAGCATGCTACTAAATCAAGAAAGAATGTGTACCTTCCTTCTTGGTTATGTGTGAAGAAAAGAGGAAGAACTTGATCTTGGAGGAGCACCTTGAGGCTTGAATTGAGATGAACAATCTCTATGTAAATCCACCCACAATGCTCTCAAAAAGTGTTTAATATTTCGGCCTCTAAAGGAAATAGGAGGAGAATAATTTTCTCTCAAGAAAATGGAGCAAATGGAGTGCCAAATTCGTGCTTAAAATGGCCAGCCACTAAAGGCTATTTATAGATGACCAAAAGGCACACCTTTACACCAAGAAAGGTGTCTTTTAAGCCAAAGAACACTTCCTTTGGCTAAGGGTCATGTATGGTGGCGAAAATACATGTCTTTTAGCCAAGGAACACTTCCTTTGGCCTAAGAACCACCCCAAGAACTACCTTATGGCCGAATATACATGTCTCTTGATGTCAAAGGACACATTCTTGGTGCAATAACCACCCCAACCACCTTGGCCTATACATGTCTCTTGACAAAGGACATCATTCAATAACTACCTTATGGCCGAATATACATGTCTCTTGATGTCAAAGGACATCATTCTTGGTGCAATAACCACCCCAACCACCTCATGGCCGCGAATATACATGTCTATTCACTCAAGGAACACTTCCTTTGGATGAAAGGACATGTTCTTTTAGCCAATAGTCATCTCTTTTGATGAAGAGACATACCTTTACATAAAAGATGTGTCTCTTGGTGGTTTTGAGCTAAAAGCAAGGTGAGCTGGCACAAAGCTAGCTCACTATGCTACTTATGCACCATTGAGCTCCTCTGAGCTCCAATCAAGCTCCATGAACTAAGGTCTAGTTCCCTGAACTGACCTTGAGCTGGAGTTAGCTACTCTCAGCTAAAGTGAACTGAAGCCCAGCTACATTCAGCTACCAAAAGCTGAAGTGAGCTGACTTGAGCTGACTTGAGCTAACTTGAGCTGAAGTCCTGCTACTTTGAGCTACTTATAGCTGAAGTGAGCTGACTTGAGCTGAAGTCCAGCTACATTCAGCTACCAGAAGCTGAAGTGAGCTTACTTGAGTTGACTTGAGCTGACTTGAGCTAACTTGAGCTGAAGTCCAGCTACTTTGAGCTACTTATAGCTGAAGTGAGCTGACTTGAGCTAAAGGGAGCTACTTTTAGCTGCCTTAGATAGCTGTTCAAGCTAGAGTTAGCTCAATGAGCTCAAATCCTATCTTAAAAGGATCTTGGTGCGCCAAGAATTCCAACAAACTCCCACTCGCACTAAGATGCTTTTAAACTTCCAGCTCCCACTCAAAACAAACTCCTTAATCCTTATAGCCGAAATAATCCAGACACTTCTACATATATAGAGTTGTGGGTGCGACCTCAGGCACACACACTAAGTCTCTTCCATTGAGGTTGTTAGACTCTCAATAGAAGATTGTCCTCTCCTCATAGTTTGAACTTCTTCAAACTTTCCTTTGAACACATCAAATTCAAGTGTGTTGCTTAAACACATCAAGCTTGCTTGAACACATCAAGTTATGCCTTTCAGACCCCAGACATATGATACACTTCTTAATCACAATCAGTCTCTTTCTTAGAATTTCAACTCCTTGAAATCCATGATTGTATTAAGCATTGAGTACTCATTTCAATCACTTGTCATTCAATCTAGCATACTACTCACAGTAATATGTGGGCCCAAGATTGAATTTAGTGAACGTGTATCATCTTAATGTCTTTCCTTTTAGCTTCAACTACTTAGGTCAATGAGTTAACATGATTACCCAAAAGGAGGATACTCCAGTCTCATTTCTCTAAGACCTTCGACAACCAATCAAAGTAATCATAATTAACTCAACTTCCTAATAGCAAGCCATAGTCACTAAGAGTCTGATTCGAAGAATCTCACACTAAGCAAGAATAGAGACAACTTGCTTAAATTCTTCTCTGGTCGTATTTCATGGTCATGGAACACTTGGAAACACATCCATTAAAGTTCCATAATACACTTCTAAGGTGTTTTACTCATGTCACTCCCACTTGGAGTGATCTCCATTCCAATTGAGGAGTGTGTCATTTCTCCCTCTTAAAACACCATGAAGTGTACTCCTCTTAACACATAAAAGGAGGACATGTCAATAACCATGAAATTTCTCCATGTAAGCCTTAGCTTACATTTAACATAGGCTAGGATGTATGAATGGTCATACAAACTGAATGCACCAAAGCATTGAATCTTGATTACTCATAATCAAGGCGACCATAAAAGCTAAAGTGTCATGTGTTGGAGCATGACTCCCACTTAAATGTATCATTCACTTAAGTTTCATTTAAGTCTTTAGCCAGTCTCATCCTTAATCTTACACAAAGATCAAGGGCGGATGACTTGTGTGAGAAAGTCATCCTCTGCCTATGTTTGACATGTTCATTTGTTCGTTGTGATTCATAAAATTGAACTGAGTATTTCATAAAATAATCTGTATTATTTCAAAGAAATACATAACATGTGTGACACCAAAGAGGTGAAGTACATCCAACATTTACATTCTTCTAAGACCCATTGCTCTAACATGTCGAGCAAATACAAGTGGTGGCAATGGCTTAGTGAGAGGATCTGCCACCATCAGGTCTGTAGAAATGTACTCAATCCTAACTTCACCCTCTTCAATTGCATCCCGCACAAAGTTATATTTCATGCTAATGTGCTTGGTTTTTCCATGGTATTTGGGGTCCTTGGTATAAGCCATGGCTGCCATACTATCACTGTAGATAGTAATAGGTTTCTCAATAGAAACCCTGGACTCCAAATTCTTAAGGAAATAACCTAGCCAAAGGGCTTCTTGTACAGCTGAGGCACATGAAACAAATTCAGCCTCCATTGTGGACAATGCTGTACAAGTTTGCTTCTTACTACACCAAGTAGTAGCCCCACCATTTAGCATGAAAAGATAACCAGATGTAGACTTGCTGGAGTCTCTATCTCCTCCCCAATCAGCATCAGAATAGCCACGTAAACCAAGGTCTTTACCTTGGTAACAAAGCCAATAATCCTTAGTACCCTTGAGGTACCTTAGGATCCTCTTGACACTCTTCCAATGCTCCAGACCAGGGTTGGAAGAATATCTTGCTAGAAGTCCAACCGCTTGGCTGATGTCTGGCCTTGTACATAACATGGCATACATCAAGCTACCAATGGCACTTAGGTAGGGGACCTGAGCCATCTCTTCCTTCTCCTTTGGAGTCTTAGGACACAAGTCCTCTCCAATCTTGCAACCATATGCAAGAGGTGTACTCATGGGCTTTGCGTTTGTTAAGTTGAACCTTGCAAGAATCTTATCAATATAAGGTTCTTGAGAAAGGGCCAACAACCTTGCCTTTCTATCCCTCAGGATTTTAACCCCTAGGATAAAGGCAGCCTCCCCCATGTCCTTCATGTCAAAGGTGGAAGACAACCATCTCTTGATGGTACTTAACAATGCAAGCCCATTACTTGCAATCAGTATATCATCTACATATAGAGTCAATACTGCAAAACTAGACCCAGAAGAGTACAAGTATACACAATGGTCTTCATGCATCATCACAAAGCCATAGCTTGTGATTGCATGGTGAAACTTCAAGTACCACTGTCTTGAAGCTTGCTTAAGACCATAGATAGACTTCTTTAGTCTACATACCTTGTCCTCTTGACCCTTTTGGACAAACCCCTCAGGTTGTCTCATATATATCTCCTCACTCAAATCACCATTGAGAAAGGCGGTCTTTACATCCATCTGATGTAACTCTAGGTCTAGATTTGCCACGATGGCAAGTAATATCCTGATGGAAGTGAATTTTACAACAGGAGAGAAGGTGTCTTTGAAATCAACACCCTCCTTCTGTGTAAAACCCTTGGCCACCAAACGGGCCTTGTATCTTTCGATACTTCCATCAGAGTTCACCTTGATCTTGAGAACCCACTTGTTCCCAATTGCCTTACGGCCTGGAGGAAGATCACTTAGCTCCCAAACCCCATTGAGATGCATTGAATGCAACTCATCCTTCATTGCATTTAGCCACTCTTCCCTCTGTGCACCCTCAAGAGCCTCCTTAATGTTACTTGGCTCATCTATCTCAGATGCAACCAAATTTGCCTCACTATCCAAGATCCACCATTCTTTAGGTGGTCCAAATTTCCTCATTGATCTTCTCAATGTAGGCTGAGATGGAGGCAACTCATGCTCCATCTCTTGAGGCTCAACATTTTGCTCTTGAGTATCCTCAACTCCCTCTTGAACAAAACCTTCCTCTTGGAGGTCTTGCTCATGTTGGTCCACAACAACAGGCATTTCTGGAGCCATTGCTCCATGTGGTTGAGGTACTCCCTCTAGAGTAGGTGCATGTGTCCCAGGTGTCCTTATGACACTTGGTTGATCCTCATCTAGGATCTGGCTTAATGAGGTTAAGTCACCACGCTCACCAACTTTGGGGAACTCATCCTCCACAAAGTTAGCATTCCTTGCATCAAAGATGTTCCCAGTTTTGTGACTTATATCCAAGAACACATAACCCCTAGATTGTTCAGCATAACCAAGGAAGGCACACCTCCTCCCTCTTGGACCCAACTTTCCCAAAGGGTGGTCCGTTATGTGAACATAAGCTAAACAACCCCAAGGGCGTAAATAGCTTAGGTTAGGAGTTTTCTTCTTCCATAACTCATATGGAGAAGAGTTCACATTCTTGGTGGGTACTCTGTTAAGGACATGAACTGCACACAGCAGTGCATCACTCCAATAAGTGATGTCTAAGTTGGCCTTTGCCATCATGGAACGTACCATGTCCATAAGAGTTCTATTCTTCCTCTCAGACACTCCATTCTGTTGGGGTGTCCAAGGAAGAGTGAACTCCCTCTCAATACCCTTCAAGTCACAAAATGCCTTGAATGCATTTGATGTATACTCTCCACCCCTATCTGTCCTCAAGGACTTAACCTTCTTACCTACTTGGTTCTCAACCAAGTGTACATACTTCTCAAAGCATGCCAAGGCCTCTGCCTTGTTTCTTAGTAGGTAGATGTGGGTGAATCGAGTATAATCATCAGTGAATGTGATGAAGTACTTGAATCCATTTCTAGATTCAACCCTCATGGGCCCACATAGGTCAGAGTGAACTAAACTTAGTGCCTCACCTCTCCTAGTTGCTTTGCCAAAAGGCTTTCTTGTGGCTTTTCCCTCTAGGCATGATTGGCAACTTGGAAGGACAACCTTGGTCAAGGAACCTAGCAAGCCACTCTTGGCTAGCTTGTCCATTCTATCTTGACCAATATGACCCAACCTTTCATGCCATCTCATTTCATTTGTGACCTCTGTCACATAGCAACTAGGACTTGCAACAGAATGGTCAGTTGGCTTCAACTCATAAAGCCCATTATTAACTGAGCAAGTGCATACTATCTTATTATCTTTAATAATAGACACATTATTATTAAAGAAATTAAAGCAATAATTGTACTTCAACATACAACTTATAGAAATCAAATTTCTACAAATGTTTGGTACATACAATACATCTATTAGATACAAATATCCAATATCTATAGGAATTCTACATGTTCCTATGCCTTCTACTTCCAGCCTGGCATCATTCCCCACTGAAACATGCTTAGCTCCTTTTGAGAGCTTCCTGTAGGCCACAAACCAGGACCTGTCCCGGGCTATGTGGTCTGTTGCTCCCGAGTCTACAATCCACAAAGAATTGCACTCAGTTAGTAATGTACATGACACAACATGTACAATGGAAGTAGAAGGGTATGTATGTACCTTGGGTGGACCCTTGCAATCTTTTGCAAAGTGTCCTTTATACCCACAGTTGAAGCACTTCAGCTTGCTTATGTCCCGCTTCTTCTTGAACTTTTTCTTGGAAGCAGGACCTTTTCCCTTGCCCTTCCCTGGCCCTCCTTTGCCACCATTCTTCTTCCATCCCTTCTGGATAGAGGATGAGGCAACATATGCCTTAGAATGGTCCTTGAGGGCCATCACCTCAGCCTCAAGCAGGAGGTGACGAGCAATGTCATCAAATGACATTATTTGAGGGTTATGGCGTAAGTTGACCTTCATCAACTGCCATTCCTCATCGGGCAAGGAACGGATTATTGCTTGCACTTGTTGCTCATCAGTGAGCACATGCCCTGCTGTCTTGAGTTGGTGGATCATGCGTGACATCTCACGCAAGTGAGCACTCATAGAGTGATCAGCACGCTTCACATAATTCTCAAACCTGAGAATCATTGAGCGTTGTTTCTCTACAGAAACATCTCCATACTTGGCCTTGACTGAGTCCCATATGGCCTTAGCCCCCTCAAGCATGGAGAATTCCACCATAATCTCATCCACCATAGTGGAGAGGAGAGTGACTCTACACATAGAGTTCTTCTTTAGGAATGCCTCATAGGCAGTCCTATCCTGTCCCTCAGCAGGAGGCATGATCTCTTGAGTGAGCACATCAAGAGTATCTTGCTCAGTTAAAATGAATTTGACCTTCTGTTGCCAAATTGAATAGTTTTCACCATCCAATTTGAGGTCACGGTTTAATTCAGCAACTATATTCTTACAAGCCATCTACATTGATGCAATTCACATGTTTTAGTTCAATTTACACAACAAGACTCAACAAAGCAACATGTGTATGAAACAACTTCTAACATGCTCATATATGGCAAAAGAGATGCATATAGCATTCAATCAGAAATACACAAACATGCCTTCATTGCTTCATACACATATCCTTCATTAGCCTTTATCAAAATCATACACATATGTATGATCCTAAATCATGCTTACTACATGCAACATATACATAGAAATGACCTAGGCTCTGATACCAATTGAAGATTTCAGGATCTCATGATAACATATCTTTATGTTATCTACTCTTGTAAGAGCCACATTATTTTTGTTCATTTGAGTTCAACATGAATATAAGCATGCATCATTCAATTTGTTTATATATTTAAACATGGGATATAGCATGTTAGTTTTACATACATATTGTGTCACCTAAATCCTAGCATGCTACTAAGAACATACAAGTAAATAATGAATGAAACCTAGCATGCTACTAAACCAAGAAAAGATGTGCTACCTTTCTTCTTGGTTATGTGTGAAGAAAAAGAGGAAGAACTTGATCTTGGAGGAGCACCTTGATGGCTTGAATTGAGATGAATCCTCTCAATGTAAATCCACCCACAATGCTCTAAAAAGTGTCCTAATATATTTCAACAACTAAAGGAAATAAAAGGAGAAAAATTTCTTCTTGGGAAAATGGAGCAAATGGAGTGTCTTCAATGCTTAAAATGGCTGGCCACTAAAGGCTATTTATAGATGACCAAAAGGCACACCTTTACACCAAGAAAGGTGTCAAAGCCAAAAAACACTTCCTTTGAGCTCTTTAAGGGTCATCTTGTCATGGCCCAAATACATGTCTTTTGGCCAAGGAACACTTCCTTTGGCCCATCACTTCCCATGTGCCCTTCTTGTGATCGTATCCAAAAATTGTGAATGTTTGGCCATTCATTCCTTTATGGCCTAGTTGTGACATGTCTCCATTTCACCAAGGAAATCATTCCAAACAAGTTGTGAATGTTTCAATTCATTCCAAACAAGGCTGTGAATGTTTCCACTCATTCGAAAAGGACAAGTTGCGAATGTTAATAGTCATCTCTTTTGATGTTGAGAATGTTTCCTTTACATTCAAAAGATGTTGTCTCTTGGTTCGGTTTCATGAGCTACCAAAGTTGTGGTGAGTCACAAAGCATTCTCACTATACTACTTATGCACCATTGATGTTCCCATGAGCATTCCAAACACCATGAATGTTTCCATTTCATTCCAAACACATTGTGAATGTTTCCATTTCATTCTGAAACAAGTTGTGAATGTTTCCATTTCATTCCAAACAAGTTGTGAATGTTTCCATTTCATTCCAAACAAGTTGTGAATGTTTCCATTTCATTCCAAACAAGTTGTGAATGTTTCCAGCTTCATTCCAAACTAGTTGCTGATGTTTCCATTTCATTCCACTTAAACTAGTTGTGAATGTTTCCATTTCATTCCAAACTAGTTTGTGAATGTTTCCATTTCATTCAAAACTTGTTGTGAATGTTTCCATTTCATTCAAACTCTGAATTGTAACTTTGCTGAATGTTTCCATTTCATTCCAAACATTCCAAACAAGTTGAATGTTTCCATTTCATTCCAAACTAGTTGTGAATGTTTCCATTTCATTCCAAACTAGTTGTGAATGTTTCCATTTCATTCCAAACAAGTTGTGAATGTTTCCATTTCATTCCAAACTAGTTGTGAATGTTTCCATTTCATTCCAAACAAGTTGTGAATGTTTCCATTTCATTCCAAACTAGTTGTGAATGTTTCCATTTCATTCCAAACTAGTTGTGAATGTTTCCATTTCATTCCAAACAAGTTGTGAATGTTTCCATTTCATTCCAAACAAGTTGTGAATGTTTCCATTTCATTCCAAACAAGTTGTGAATGTTTCCATTTCATTCCAAACTAGTTGTGAATGTTTCCATTTCATTCCAAACAAGTTGTGAATGTTTCCATTTTCATTCCAAACTTGTTGTGAATGTTTCCATTTCATTCCAAACAAGTTGTGAATGTTTCCATTTCATTCCAAAACAAGTTGTGAATGTTTCCATTTCATTCCAAACAAGTTGTGAATGTTTCCATTTCATTCCAAACAAGTTGTGAATGTTTCCATTTCATTCCAAACTAGTTGTGAATGTTTCCATTTCATTCCAAACAAGTTGTGAATGTTTCCATTTCATTCCAAACAAAGTTGTGAATGTTTCCATTTCATTCCAAACAAGTTGTGAATGTTTCCATTTCATTCCAAACAAGTTGTGAATGTTTCCATTTCATTCCAAACAAGTTGTGAATGTTTCCATTTCATTCCAAACAAGTTGTGAATGTTTCCATTTCATTCCAAACAAGTTGTGAATGTTTCCATTTCATTCCAAACTAGTTGTGAATGTTTCCATTTCATTCCAAACTAGTTGTGAATGTTTCCATTTCATTCCAAACTAGTTGTGAATGTTTCCATTTCATTCCAAACTAGTTGTGAATGTTTCCATTTCATTCCAAACAAGTTGTGAATGTTTCCATTTTTCCAAACAAGTTGTGAATGTTTCCATTTCATTCCAAACAAGTTGTGAATGTTTCCATTTCATTCCAAACTAGTTGTGAATGTTTCCATTTCATTCCAAACTAGTTGTGAATGTTTCCATTTCATTCCAAACTAGTTGTGAATGTTTCCATTTCATTCCAAACTTGTTGTGAATGTTTCCATTTTATTCCAAAGTACTTGTGAATGTTTCCATTTCATTCCAAACTAGTTGTGAATGTTTCCATTTCATTCCAAACTAGTTGTGAATGTTTCCATTTCATTCCAAACAAGTTGTGAATGTTTCCATTTCATTCCAAACAAGTTGTGAATGTTTCCATTTCATTCCAAACAAGTTGTGAATGTTTCCATTTCATTCCAAACTAGTTGTGCAAATGTTTCCATTTCATTCCAAACAAGTTGTGAATGTTTCCATTTCATTCCAAACAAGTTGTGAATGTTTCCATTTCATTCCAAACAAGTTGTGAATGTTTCCATTTCATTCCAAACTAGTTGTGAATGTTTCCATTTCATTCCAAACTAGTTGTGAATGTGTCCATTTCATTCCAAACAAGTTGTGAATGTTTCCATTTCATTCCAAACTAGTTGTGAATGTTTCCATTTCATTCCAAACTTTGTGAATGTTTCCATTTCATTCCAAACTAGTTGTGAATGTTTCCATTTCATTCCAAACTAGTTGTGAATGTTTCCATTTCATTCCAAATGAAGTTGTGAATGTTTCCATTTCATTCCAAACTAGTTGTGAATGTTTCCATTTCATTCCAAACTTGTTGTGAATGTTTCCATTTCATTCCAAACAAGTTGTGAATGTTTCCATTTCATTCCAACTTGTTGTGAATGTTTCCATTTCATTCAAAACTAAGTTGTGAATGTTTCCATTTCTTATTCCAAACAAGTTGTGAAAGTTTCCATTTCATTCAAAACTAGTTGTGAATGTTTTCCATTTCAACAAGTTCTAAATAACTTGATATCTTGTGAATGTTTCCATTTCATTCCAAACAAGTTGTGATATGTTTCCATTCATTCCAAACTATTGTGAATGTTTCCATTTCATTCCAAACAAGTTGTGAATGTTTCCATTTCATTCCAAACAAGTTGTGAATGTTTCCATTCATTCCAAACTAGTTGTGAATGTTTCCATTTCATTCCAAACTGGTTGTGAAAGATTTTCAGGATCTTATGATAACATACTTTTGATGTTATCTTTCTCATTCCATATGCCACATGCATATTTTCATTTCAATTCAAATGGATAAGCATGCATAAATGTTATATAACATATCATTCATTCACAACATGTTGTGAAATAAATCCTAGCATGCTACTTGTGAATGAACATACATGAACATGAAATGAAACCTAACATGCTACTAAACCAAGAAAAGATGTGCACCTTTCTTCTTGGTTATCTTTGGCAAAACCTTGAGGGAGAACTTGATCTTAGAGGGGCACCTTGAAGCTTGAATAGAGATGAACAATCTCTATGTAAATCCACCCACAATGCTCTCAAGAAGTGTTTAATATTTCGGCCTCTAAAGGAAATAGGAGGAGAACAATTTTCTCTCAAGAAAAACAAGTTGTGGAGTGCAAATTCGTGCTTAAAATGGCCAGCCACTAAAGGCTATTTATAGATGACCAAAAGGCACACCTTTACACCAAACAAAAGGTGTCTTTTAAGCCAAAGAACACTTCCTTTGGCTAAGGGTCATGTATGGTGGCGAAAATACATGTCTTTTTCATTCAAAAACACTTCCTTTGAATGCCTATAACCACCCATAACTACCTTATGGGCGAAAATACATGTCATTCCATGTTGTCTTTCCTTTCAGCCCAAACCACACTTGTTTGGCATTTCATTCCAAACAAGTTGTGAATGTTTCCATTCTTGGTCCAAAACCAAAGTTGTGAATGTTTCTTTTCACTCAAAACACTTCCTTTGGATGAAAGTGTTCTTTTAGCCAATCCAAACTCTTTTGATGAAGAGACATACCTTTACACAAAAAATGTGTCTCTTGGTGGTTTTGAGCTAAAAACAAGGTGAGCTGGCACAAAGCTAGCTCACTATGCTACTTATGCAAACATTGAGCTCCTTTGAGCTCCAAACAAGCACCATGAACTTTCCATTCCAGCTCCTAGAGCTGACCTTGAGCTGGAGTTAGCTTTCTCTCAAACAAGTGAACTGAAGTCCAGCTACATTCAGCTCCAAAAGCTGAAGAATGAGCTGACTTGAGCTGACTTGAGCTGAAGCTTTTCCATTTCATTCCAAACAACTTGTGAATGTTTAGCTTTCATGAGCAAACTTGAGTTGTGAATGTTTCCATTTCAAGTCCAAACTTTGAGCTGACTGTTTCCATGAAGTGAGCTGACTTGAGCTGAATGTTTCCAGCTACTTTACAAACTGAAGTGAGCTGTGAAGCTGAAGTCTTTCACTCTGAGCTAGTTGTAGCTGCAGTCCATTTCATTCCAAAGCTAACTTGAGCTAAAGGGAGCTACTTCTAGCTGCCTTAGATAGCTGTTCAAGCTAGAGTTAGCTCAATGAGCTCAAATCCTACCTTAAAAGGATCTTGGTGCGCCAAGAATTCCAACAAATGTTTCCATTTCATTCCAAACAAGTTGTGAATGTTTCCATTTCATTCCAAACAAGTTGTGAATGTTTCCATTTCATTCCAAACTAGTTGTGAATGTTTCCATTTCATTCAAAAAGTTGTGAATGTTTCCATTTCATTCAAAACTTGTTGTGAATGTTTCCATTTCATTCCAAACTAGTTGTGAATGTTTCCATTTCATTCCAAACAAGTGTGAATGTTTTTCCATTTCATTCCAAACAAGTTGTGAATGTTTCCATTTCATTCCAAACAAGTTGTGAATGTTTCCATTTCATTCCAAACAAGTTGTGAATGTTTCCATTTCATTCCAAACTAGTTGTGAATGTTTCCATTTCATTCCAAACTAGTTGTGAATGTTTCCATTTCATTCCAAACAAGTTGTGAATGTTTCCATTTCATTCCAAACAAGTTGTGAATGTTTCCATTTCATTCCAAACTAGTTGTGAATGTTTCCATTTCATTCCAAACTAAGTTGTGAATGTTTCCATTTCATTCCAAACAAGTTGTGAATGTTTTCATTTCATTCCAAACAAGTTGTGAATGTTTCCATTTCATTCCAAACAAGTTGTGAATGTTTCCATTTCATTCCAAACAAGTTGTGAATGTTTCCATTTCATTCCAAACAAGTTGTGAATGTTTCCATTTCATTCCAAACAAGTTGTGAATGTTTCCATTTCATTCCAAACAAGTTGTGAATGTTTCCATTTCATTCCAAACTAGTTGTGAATGTTTCCATTTCATTCCAAACAAGTTGAATGAATGTTTCCATTTCATTCCAAACAAGTTGTGAATGTTTCCATTTCATTCCAAACTAGTTGTGAATGTTTCCATTTCATTCCAAACTAGTTGTGAATGTTTCCATTTCATTCCAAACAAGTTGTGAATGTTTCCATTTCATTCCAAACTAGTTGTGAATGTTTTCCATTTCATTCCAAACAAGTTGTGAATGTTTCCATTTCATTCCAAACAAGTTGTGAATGTTTCCATTTCATTCCAAACAAGTTGTGAATGTTTCCATTTCATTCCAAACAAGTTGTGAATGTTTCCATTTCATTCCAAACTAGTTGTGAATGTTTCCATTTCATTCCAAACTAGTTGTGAATGTTTCCATTTCATTCCAAACAAGTTGTGAATGTTTCCATTTCATTCCAAACTAGTTGTGAATGTTTCCATTTCATTCCAAACTAGTTGTGAATGTTTCCATTTCATTCCAAACTAGTTGTGAATGTTTCCATTTCATTCCAAACTAGTTGTGAATGTTTCCATTTCATTCCAAGTTGTGAATGTTTCCATTTCATTTGTGAATGTTTCCATTTCATTCCAAACTAGTTGTGAATGTTTCCATTTCATTCCAAACTAGTTGTGAATGTTTCCATTTCATTCAAAACTAGTTGTGAATGTTTCCATTTCATTCCAAACTAGTTGTGAATGTTTCCATTTCATTCCAAACAAGTTGTGAATGTTTCCATTTCATTCCAAACTAGTTGTGAATGTTTCCATTTCATTCCAAACTAGTTGTGAATGTTGTTTCCATTTTTCCATTTCATTCCAAACTAGTTGTGAATGTTTCCATTTCATTCCAAACAAGTTGTGAATGTTTCCATTTCATTCCAAACTAGTTGTGAATGTTTCCATTTCATTCCAAACTACTTGTGAATGTTTCCATTTCATTCCAAACTAGTTGTGAATGTTTCCATTTCATTCCAAACTAGTTGTGAATGTTTCCATTTCATTCCAAACAAGTTGTGAATGTTTCCATTTCATTCCAAACTAGTTGTGAATGTTTCCATTTCATTCCAAACTAAGTTGTGAATGTTTCCATTTCATTCCAAACTAGTTGTGAATGTTTCCATTTCATTCCAAACAAGTTGTGAATGTTTCCATTTCATTCCAAACTAGTTGTGAATGTTTCCATTTCATTCCAAAACAAGTTGTGAATGTTTCCATTTCATTCCAAACTAGTTGTGAATGTTTCCATTTCATTCCAAACAAGTTGTGAATGTTTCCATTTCATTCCAAACTAGTTGTGAATGTTTCCATTTCATTCCAAACTAGTTGTGAATGTTTCCATTTCATTCCAAACTAGTTGTGAATGTTTCCATTTCATTCCAAACAAGTTGTGAATGTTTCCATTTCATTCCAAACAAGTTGTGAATTTTCCATTTCATTCCAAACAAGTTGTGAATGTTTCCATTTCATTCCAAACTAGTTGTGAATGTTTCCATTTCATTCCAAACAAGTTGTGAATGTTTCCATTTCATTCCAAACAAGTTGTGAATGTTTCCATTTCATTCCAAACTAGTTGTGAATGTTTCCATTTCATTCCAAACAAGTTGTGAATGTTTCCATTTCATTCCAAACTAGTTGTGAATGTTTCCATTTCATTCCAAACAAGTTGTGAATGTTTCCATTTCATTCCAAACAAGTTGTGAATGTTTCCATTTCATTCCAAACTAGTTGTGAATGTTTCCATTTCATTCCAAATGAGTTGTGAATGTTTCCATTTCATTCCAAACTAGTTGTGAATGTTTCCATTTCATTCCAAACTAGTTGTGAATGTTTCCATTTCATTCCAAACTAGTTGTGAATGTTTCCATTTCATTCCAAACTAGTTGTGAATGTTTCCATTTCATTCCAAACAAGTTGTGAATGTTTCCATTTCATTCCAAACTTGTTGTGAATGTTTCCATTTCATTCCAAACAAGTTGTGAATGTTTCCATTTCATTCCAAACTAGTTGTGAATGTTTCCATTTCATTCCAAACTAGTTGTGAATGTTTCCATTTCATTCCAAACAAAACTGTTGTGAATGTTTCCATTTCATTCCAAACTAGTTGTGAATGTTTCCATTTCATTCCAAACTAGTTGTGAATGTTTCCATTTCATTCCAAACAAGTTGTGAATGTTTCCATTTCATTCCAAACAAGTTGTGAATGTTTCCATTTCATTCAAACAAGTTGTGAATGTTTCCATTTCATTCCAAACAAGTTGTGAATGTTTCCATTTCATTTCCAAACAAGTTGTGAATGTTTCCATTTCATTCCAAACTAGTTGTGAATGTTTCCATTTCATTCCAAACAAGTTGTGAATGTTTCCATTTCATTCCAAACTAGTTGTGAATGTTTCCATTTCATTCCAAACAAGTTGTGAATGTTTCCATTTCATTCCAAACAAGTTGTGAATGTTTCCATTTCATTCCAAACAAGTTGTGAATGTTTCCATTTCATTCCAAACAAGTTGTGAATGTTTCCATTTCATTCCAAACAAGTTGTGAATGTTTCCATTTCATTCCAAACAAGTTGTGAATGTTTCCATTTCATTCCAAAACAAGTTGTGAATGTTTCCATTTCATTCCAAACAAGTTGTGAATGTTTCCATTTCATTCCAAACAAGTTGTGAATGTTTCCATTTTTCATTCCAAACTAGTTGTGAATGTTTCCATTTCATTCCAAACTAGTTGTGAATGTTTCCATTTCATTCCAAACAAGTTGTGAATGTTTCCATTTCATTCCAAACAAGTTGTGAATGTTTCCATTTCATTCCAAACTAGTTGTGAATGTTTCCATTTCATTCCAAACAAGTTGTGAATGTTTCCATGTTTCATTTCATTCCAAACAAGTTGTGAATGTTTCCATTTCATTCCAAACAAGTTGTGAATGTTTCCATTTCATTCCAAACAAGTTGTGAATGTTTCCATTTCATTCCAAACAAGTTGTGAATGTTTCCATTTCATTCCAAACATAGTTGTGAATGTTTCCATTTCATTCCAAACAAGTTGTGAATGTTTCCATTTCATTCCAAACAAGTTGTGAATGTTTCCATTTCATTCCAAACTAGTTGTGAATGTTTCCATTTCATTCCAAACAAGTTGTGAATGTTTCCATTTCATTCCAAAACAAGTTGTGAATGTTTCCATTTCATTCCAAACAAGTTGTGAATGTTTCCATTTCATTCCAATCAAGTTGTGAATGTTTCCATTTCATTCCAAACAAGTTGTGAATGTTTCCATTTCATTCCAAACTAGTTGTGAATGTTTCCATTTCATTCCAAACTAGTTGTGAATGTTTCCATTTCATTCCAAACTAGTTTGTGAATGTTTCCATTTCATTCCAAACAAGTTGTGAATGTTTCCATTTCATTCCAAACTAGTTGTGAATGTTTCCATTTCATTCCAAACAAGTTGTGAATGTTTCCATTTCATTCCAAACTAGTTGTGAATGTTTCCATTTCATTCCAAACTAGTTGTGAATGTTTCCATTTCATTCCAAACTAGTTGTGAATGTTTCCATTTCATTCCAAACAAGTTGTGAATGTTTCCATTTCATTCCAAACAAGTTGTGAATGTTTCCATTTCATTCCAAACTAGTTGTGAATGTTTCCATTTCATTCCAAACTAGTTGTGAATGTTTCCATTTCATTCCAAAACAAGTTGTGAATGTTTCCATTTCATTCCAAACTAGTTGTGAATGTTTCCATTTCATTCCAAACTAGTTGTGAATGTTTCCATTCATTCCAAACTAGTTGTGAATGTTTCCATTTCATTCCAAACTAAGTTGTGAATGTTTCCATTTCATTCCAAACAAGTTGTGAATTCTTGGAATTCTTCGCGCACCAAGATCCTTTTAAGATAGGATTTGAGCTCATTGAGCTAACTCTAGCTTGAATAGCTATCTAAGGCAGCTAGAAGTAGCTCCCTTTAGCTCAAGTCAGCTCACTTCAGCTATAAGTAGCTCAAAGTAGCTGGACTTCAGCTGGACTTAGCTCAAGTCAGCTCAAGTCAGCTCAAGTCAGCTCACTTCAGCTTCTGGTAGCTGAATGTAGCTGGACTTCAGCTCAAGTCAGCTCACTTCAGCTATAAGTAGCTCAAAGTAGCAGGACTTCAGCTCAAGTTAGCTCAAGTCAGCTCAAGTCAGCTCACTTCAGCTTTTGGTAGCTGAATGTAGCTGGACTTCAGTTCACTTCAGCTGAGAGCAGCTAACTCCAGCTCTAGGTCAGCTCTAGGAGCTGGACCTCAGTTCATGGTGCTTGGTTGGAGCTCAAAGGAGCTCAATGGTGCATAAGTAGTATAGTGAGCTAGCTTTGTGCCAGCTCACCTTGCTTTTAGCTCAAAACCACCAAGAGACACATCTTTTGTGTAAAGGTATGTCTCTTCATCAAAAGAGATGACTATTGGCTAAAAGAACATGTCCTTTCATCCAAAGGAAGTGTTCCTTGAGTGAATAGACATGTATATTCGCCCATGAGGTGGTTGGGGTGGTTATTGCACCAAGAATGATGTCTTTTGACATCAAGAGACATGTATATTCGCCCATAAGGTAGTTATGGGGTGGTTATAGGCCAAAGGAAGTGTTCCTTGGCTAAAAGACATGTATTTTTTCCATAAGGTAGTTATGGGGTGGTTATAGGCCAAAGGAAGTGTTCCTTGGCTAAAAGACATGTATTTTCGCCACCATACATGACCCTTAGCCAAAGGAAGTGTTCTTTGGCTTAAAAGACACCTTTCTTGGTGTAAAGGTGTGCCTTTTGGTCATCTATAAATAGCCTTTAGTGGCTGGCCATTTTAAGCACGAATTTGGCACTCCATTTGCTCCATTTTCTTGAGAGAAAATTATTCTCCTCCTATTTCCTTTAGAGGCCGAAATATTAAACACTTTTTGAGAGCATTGTGGGTGGATTTACATTGAGATTGTTCATCTCAATTCAAGCCTCAAGGTGCTCCTCCAAGATCAAGTTCTTCCTCTTTTCTTCACACATAACCAAGAAGGAAGGTACACATTCTTTCTTGATTTAGTAGCATGCTAGGATTCATTCATTATTTACATGAATGTTCTTAGTAGCATGCTAGGATTTGTTTACCACAATATGTATGTAAAACTAACATGCTATATCAAATGCACAAAATATGTTAAACAAATTAGAATGATGCATGCTTATACTCATGTTGAACTCAAATGATCAAAATGCATGTGGCATGTACAAGAGTAGATAACATAAAGATATGTTATCATGAGATCCTGAAATCTTCAAAATAGTTGTGTGAATGTTTCCATTTCATTCCAAACAAGTTGTGAATGTTTCCATTTCATTCCAAACTAGTTTGTGAATGTTTCCATTTCATTCCAAACAAGTTGTGAATGTTTCCATTTCATTCTAAACAAGTTGTGAATGTTCATTCCAAAAAGAATTGAATATTTTCATTCCAAACAAGTTGTGAATGTTTCCATTTCATTCCAAACAAGTTGTGAATGTTTCCATTTCATTCCAAACAAGTTGTGAATGTTTCCATTTCATTCTAAACAAGTTGTGAATGTTTCCATTTCATTCCAAACAAGTTGTGAATGTTTCCATTTCATTCCAAACAAGTTGTGAATGTTTCCATTTCATTCCAAACAAGTTGTGAATGTTTCCATTTCATTCCAAACAAGTTGTGAATGTTTCCATTTCATTCCAAACAAGTTGTGAATGTTTCCATTTCATTCCAAACAAGTTGTGAATGTTTCCATTTCATTCCAAACAAGTTGTGAATGTTTCCATTTCATTCCAAACAAGTTGTGAATGTTTCCATTTCATTCCAAACAAGTTGTGAATGTTTCCATTTCATTCCAAACAAGTTGTGAATGTTTCCATTTCATTCCAAACAAGTTGTGAATGTTTCCATTTCATTCCAAACTAGTTGTGAATGTTTCCATTTCATTCCAAACAAGTTGTGAGTGTTTCCATTTCATTCCAAACAAGTTGTGAATGTTTCCATTTCATTCCAAACAAGTTGTGAATGTTTCCATTTCATTCCAAACAAGTTGTGAATGTTTCCATTTCATTCCAAACAAGTTGTGAATGTTTCCATTTCATTCCAAACAAGTTGTGAATGTTTCCATTTCATTCCAAACTAGTTGTGAATGTTTCCATTTCATTCCAAACAAGTTGTGAATGTTTCCATTTCATTCCAAACAAGTTGTGAATGTTTCCATTTCATTCCAAACAAGTTGTGAATGTTTCCATTTCATTCCAAACTAGTTGTGAATGTTTCCATTTCATTCCAAACAAGTTGTGAATGTTTCCATTTCATTCCAAACAAGTTGTGAATGTTTCCATTTCATTCCAAACAAGTTGTGAATGTTTTCATTTCATTCCAAACTAGTTGTGAATGTTTCCATTTCATTCCAAACAAGTTGTGAATGTTTCCATTTCATTCCAAACAAGTTGTGAATGTTTCCATTTCATTCCAAACTAGTTGTGAATGTTTCCATTTCATTCCAAACTAGTTGTGAATGTTTCCATTTCATTCCAAACAAGTTGTGAATGTTTCCATTTCATTCCAAACAAGTTGTGAATGTTTCCATTTCATTCCAAACTTGTTGTGAATGTTTCCATTTCATTCCAAACTAGTTGTGAATGTTTCCATTTCATTCCAAACAAGTTGTGAATGTTTCCATTTCATTCCAAACAAGTTGTGAATGTTTCCATTTCATTCCAAACAAGTTGTGAATGTTTCCATTTCATTCCAAACAAGTTGTGAATGTTTCCATTTCATTCCAAACTAGTTGTGAATGTTTCCATTTCATTCCAAACAAGTTGTGAATGTTTCCATTTCATTCCAAACAAGTTGTGAATGTTTCCATTTCATTCCAAACAAGTTGTGAATGTTTCCATTTCATTCCAAACAAGTTGTGAATGTTTCCATTTCATTCCAAACTAGTTGTGAATGTTTCCATTTCATTCCAAACAAGTTGTGAATGTTTCCATTTCATTCCAAACTAGTTGTGAATGTTTCCATTTCATTCCAAACAAGTTGTGAATGTTTCCATTTCATTCCAAACAAGTTGTGAATGTTTCCATTTCATTCCAAACTAGTTGTGAATGTTTCCATTTCATTCCAAACAAGTTGTGAATGTTTCCATTTCATTCCAAACTAGTTGTGAATGTTTCCATTTCATTCCAAACAAGTTGTGAATGTTTCCATTTCATTCCAAACAAGTTGTGAATGTTTCCATTTCATTCCAAACAAGTTGTGAATGTTTCCATTTCATTCCAAACAAGTTGTGAATGTTTCTATTTCATTCCAAACAAGTTGTGAATGTTTCCATTTCATTCCAAACAAAACAAATGTTCCATTCATTCCAAACAAGTTGTGAATGTTTCCATTTCATTCCAAACAAGTTGTGAATGTTTCCATTTCATTCCAAACAAGTTGTGAATGTTTCCATTTCATTCCAAACAAGTTGTGAATGTTTCCATTTCATTCCAAACACGTTGTGAATGTTTCCATTCATTCTAAACTAGTTTTGAATGTCTCCATTTCATTCTGAACAAGTTGTGAATGTTTTCATTTCATTCCAAATAAGTTGTGAATGTTTCCACTCATTCCGAACAAGCTGTGAATGTTTCAATTTTATTCGGAACAAGTTGTTAATGTTTCCATTTCATTCCAAAGCAGTTTGAATGTTTCAATTTCATTCAAAACAAGTTGTGAATGTGTCAATTTCATTCCAAACAATTTGTCAATGTTTTCATTTCATTTCAAAGAAGTTTTGAATGTGATGCAAACCTCGATGGTATAAAATCCATGAAACATGCCCAAGATGTGATTCAAGCTCCAAAAGACATCATAAAGACCAGGTTTGAAACCCCCACCTGATATGATCAAAGAAGGCACAACCAAAGATGGCAAGGATCCATTGAAGAAAACTAGTGGACCATTGACAAGGAAGGAGGCTAAGGAGCTCACTAGTGCACTTCAAGCTCGGATGTTGACAGATTGGCGATGTTCTGGTGGAAAAATCATATCTTGAGCTAAACAGATCAGAATTGAGTGATTCTTGATTCATTGGAAAGCTAACATCTATAGCTACAGATCATATGAAGACCATGAAACCCAGTTTTCACGTTAAGGAGGTCCAATTTAGCTT
>SMDT01002610.1:0-25151 GCA_005392925.1 Aquilaria sinensis | reverse complement strand
TACAGAATATTGGATTTTGTCTACGTTTCAAACTTGTGTTTCATACTGAAATGCTGAATTATACTAAAGACACTTATAACATGTTGTGTTTGCCCTATTGTTTCAGTTTACATTGAAGAATGCTTATAAAACTTATATTTCACTCCTATTTTTCCCTTAGAGTAAATTATATATGAATTGCATCTGCCAACTATAGAAACATATAAAAGAAGAAAATTGCCTAATATGGAAAGAATTTATAGGTGTTAAGCAATGCACAAAATGAAAGTCATCCAAATAAAAATCTTCACAATTCTTAATCATTTGTCTTCCAGAGTATGGGCAATTTTTAACTGAATAGAGAAGAAACATCGAATTGGAACAAATCAATTAATAAAATTTCACGAAAATAAACCTAACAATCAAGCACAAATATGTTGGTGTTAAAACATAAATGGCATAAAATTAAACCCAAAATCAAATTTATTCTACTGCCATGTAAAGCTAAACACTGAATGCATTTTTAGCATTCGAACACATTCCTCATCATTAAGTTTGCCTTATATTTCTACCATATGCGTGCATCTTGACCAAGACAATTATGCAGTAGAGACAGCATGCTGGAACTTCCTAATTCAAGTCTTGTTAGCCCGGCAACAAATTATTTGTAATATGAAAACAAAAAAGACAACAAGGACCTTGGAATTTACATTAACATTTTACCTAGAAACACTAGTAAACAAATTGCGCAATTACACGTTTGAGTTGTGAAACAAAAATTTTAATATCTTAACATGATGATAGTCTTGAGGTTGATCAGTGCAAGTACGTTTGCATTTCAAGTAACTGAAAGCCTAGGTCAACAATGTGTTCTATCTATGAAAATAAATAACATGACTAACCTTTGGATTTAGAGCGTTTAATTCATCTTGGAACAAATGTCTGCTTAAAGAATGGCCACAGTCTAAACAATTATAGAATACACAGTGCCATGCAATTCAAGGGGGTTGCTCCCTACACGATGATGCAGAACAAAATAAATTTGATGGCAAATTAATGCCAGAGACCCTATTTTTTTATTATCAGTTCATAAGAAGCATTTTATATTTTTGCTACCTATCAACATTTTGGGTGATCATAAAACCTATTCATCCACCTTTTCGAAGAGATGCTAAAGGAATATAAGTTGAACCAGGTTGTGTGGCAATGAACCTTCTCCATCCAGCATAGCTCGTTGCCCAATAACGCCTTCGGGCCCAAATTGAACTGACAAACTCCTATTGCATAACATGCTGAATTAAAGTACAAGCACATAAGATGATGAGACTGGAAGCAGAAAGACTCTGATAAGGCATCAGGAACTTGTTGGAGTTTTATTCTTATGAATGCTAATTGTTCAACCCTAAAAGAAGCAGCTTCACATAACATGCCTGCAGATCACCTGATGGGTAATTGGCCTGAATCCAGTACTATAGGCTCCATTTTGGCTATTAAATAGATGCATGAATCTTTTTATTAGGTACAGTAAATATATGGCGCTAGTACTAACAAAGATAATGAGTAAGATGATATGAAGGCAGTTCAGCATATACTAGCCTCAACTTTCTATTCACTTATAACTTCAGCAATAAGACCTCATTAGTTTGAGAATGTACGACAATGATACAGAAGTCATAACTAGTTATTCTCACATGCTTAGATGGAAAAATGACTATACAAATGTGACTGGAATGTTTAGAATTAATTGCAAATAGAGGGAAACTTTCAAACCAAAAGCAATATTATTAATGGTTATGTTCGCTAAGGGCAATTTGGGCCATGACTGTAAGAATACATCAATTTACAAAATCTGATACCCATGATTCTTAGAACACACGTTCATTACATATTAAAACGTTCATTACATATTAAAACAATGTTAGTTAATTCTTCTTAAACATTTGACCTTTGTTTGCTGCATGTGCCCATACATCAACCCAAAACAACAGACTGCTGAAATCTACCTGTCGCCGGGCATGATTCAATCTCTATGACCTGGGTGTTAACATATGGAGTGACAATATCAGTACCAACCTTGGATTTGAACTTTACAGTGCATTACCCAAGAAAGCAATGTTTAACATTCTAACCTGAACTTGATGCATCCCCCAACTAATTGAGCATCTGAGACTGAAGCATGTATTGGAAAAAGACAAGGTACAGAGAGAAAGCACATGATGACTGGTTTATTGGCTGAGTCTGCTGGAGGAAATGGAACGCAGAGTTCGCATAACCACTGTAACTTTGAAAATGACAACTTGATGGTGCAGGCCATGCATAAGAGGCTGTCTATTGACACGGATAAGGTGTTATACTATTGACCACGCTTTCTTCTGCCATTTGTGGTTCAGATTTAGGAATGGCCATAGCCAACCATGAAGCCTCCTTAGCCTCTAACTTCTGCTTCATTAAATGCTTTCTTATCTTTGCCGTGCTCTTCTTTTATGCATCCGCCTTCTTCCCCATCACCCGTATAAGATCCCTAATGATACTGCCATGCTCTCATCCTAAATTGTCTTCATGTAGCCTAGTTTGGTGTTGCTTGAACAACTCGGCAGCTCTGACATTCATGGCACCCATCTATTCCTTCATTTCCAAATATCCATCGTCTGATGCCCAAGAAGCAAAGAACATAAATTTGTTACAAATGGCAGCCAATTGTGCTCGTTTCACCAAAATTGATGATTCTTCATCATCGAGACAAACACAAGAAATGTAAGATGGATCTTTTTTGGTATCTTTTGTCCACCTTCTTAATATACAGGTGTTTGGGATAATTACTACAATCTCTACTTCAAGACATCAAAGATATGACTACAAGGAATCCCTGAAACATATATGGTAACATAAGTAACTTCATCTCCATAGGGCAATCTTGTAAACATAAAAACAATGAATTAAAGTCTAGGTCGTACAAACCTCTATAAGTAAAGAGCTTGTATGTGCAGTCATAAACCCCTGTAACATCATCAAATTTGACAATTGTCAATGCCGTTTCACTTGCATATTTGTGAACCTGATACAAACGAGTAGCGACAAGTGCATTATCTCCAAGATCAACAAAGTAGTTGGGCTCTACAATAATTTACTACAGGATATGTACCAAGATCCGAGGAGTGTATTCCTTTGTTGCATGCCTCTCCAAATGCTTCAAATGGGTAACCACCTAAGGAATTGTATGTCGACTATAGAAATGCTGCTGGACTTTTACCTCCCACAACCTATCTAGAGCCACATCAAGACGCTGAACAAAGTCATACAGCTTTAACTATGAAGATAATAATCTCTTTTGGAAAGCATGCATACCCTTAGCCCTCTGTGTGTTTATCATCCCAGCGAAGAACATATTCTTCAGAAAAGCTATGGCCCAATATTCCCACTTATCCGAAACATCCTTAACCTACTGATTTTTTTGTAGCCCATGCTCTGTGATTGCTACATGCCACTTCGCTTCAAGTTCACTTGCATTGTAAATATTGAGCATCATATGAGCGAACAATCCAACGAAAGCAGGTTCTTCTTTTACATTTGTCTTGCAATTGCACATTAGATGCCAAGAACATGTGTGGTGCTAAGCAGTAAGTAATTCTGACTGAATCGCCAGCTTGAATCCTGGGGCCCCGTCTATTATAACTGCTATTGGCATCTTACCTCCCATACAGTGAACAAAGCGGCTGAGTAACCACTTGAAGCAATCCTTGGACTCATCACGCACAAGAGCTCAACTGAATATGGTTGTCATAAAGTGGTGGTTCACGCCAAGAATGACAACATATGGTAGCTTATATCCATTGCTATTGTAAGTTACATCGAAGCAAATAACATCTACAAATACTACATAATCCCGCCGCATCCCATCATCTGCCCAAAACAGAAAGCGCAATGTATCCTCCCCATCAACCGCGTACCTACAGTAGAAGTCAAGGTCGCACTGTGCTCTAAAAGTTTGATGGGCAATTGATTTATCACAATTTGTTGCAAGCTCCCTAACCCTGCCATCGGAGTCAACCCAATTGTATAGGTCTTTTCTTGTGAAGCTAACATTTTTATAGCCACCGTTCGTGACAACCATATAGTCCATCACTCGTACCGTACCAACTCCGACCCTTCGCATATCCGCTTGAACATGTTTAGCAGTAGGAGTAACTAGTCTCCTCGACCATAGCTAATGTGACTCCACATCTGATGCAAGGACATGTTTATTGGTAACGTCGAACTTATGAACATGATATTTATGCTTTTTAGAACTATAATGTATGTGGAAAGTAGCTTTGCAACCACACCGTGACACACGCCGAGGCTCCCTGACAGGCTGATGACCTTTATTTTCCTTTACTTTAGCCTTGCCCTCCTTTGCACAAACCCACTGCCGCCACTGCGCCAACTTATACTTAGAGCTAATCTTTAGCTCATCTTTAGGCACAAGAAAGCCCATAAAACATGTGTACTTTCAGTAGAAATTTTCAACATCACATACATTGTCAAACTCAACGTCTTCAACATCATCAAACTGCCACTCCTTAACTAGTTTGTTAATCTTCTCAGCAATGGCGACCAAATCATAATCACAATACTCATCAATAAATGCTTCCTCATGTTCTTTATCATCTATTTATCAGAAATCTGAAAAGGTTTGCCAAATTTGTAGACTACAGGAATAATGTAGTGCAATTGTTATCCATACTCAACTTCCTAAACCTTATAAAAAATGGTTGTAGCAAGTAATGTAAATGAAGTAGTCATCAACTGGACCTTAAGATAGTGTAATACACAACAATGTTAGCAAATGGCTATCAAACTGACAAGTTATTCAAATGTCATACCCTTCAATGTTCCAAATATGAAGAAAAAGGTTAACAAGAGGGGCTGTAGCTTAAGCCAGACATTCTAATGAACAATTGGTGTACATCCCTAAACCTTCAGCTTGTTGCAAACCTTCACGATGGCCTTTCTATGGATCAACCTAGGATCAGAAGAACTGGGACATTAGCAACAGCCGCAATACATAGATGGAGCCCAGTTGCATAGAGAAGGGATGAACTATCATACCTGGCGAAGCCATCCATATGTTAATTTACAGGAGCATTTGCGTGTTCAAATTCAGCAGCCAGAAGCTGGGCATTTGGTTGATGGAGCGCTGTAGCCTCACCAAGTGATCAATGAAGGGCTCTAGAATTTCAGCTCGGTTGAGTAGCCAATGGGTTCTTTATGTTGGGTCTCAACAGACTAGTTTTACCTTTTATTAAGCCGACCCCAAATAATTAAAACGTTTGGAAGCATGTCAATGTTTAAAAATAAATATTTGTATTGAAATTGTTATATTTGTATCATAATGTTTATTGTATTTATTTTTTTGATGAATTTTTCTACTATAAACAATAAACAAATATAAATTCAGTGACATTTATTAGCATGATAAAAATTGTTTCAAATGTTCTTTTCATGTTTTTTGATGTTGGGCAAAAGTACAAGAAAAAAGTTAAAATAACACATAATTTGTGGATCTTTGCTAATTTATCTACTATTTGTGAAGGGTGCAAATAATCTACATATATGGAGTAATATTAATTTTATATAATCCTTTACGTTATTCATATCATTAGTTAATAATTGTAATGTATACAGCTAAAAAGAAATGGTTTATTGGTTTCAAGATAATTAATTATATATGTGATGATTACATTGAATAAATGTCATATCATTAAATATACTTATATTAATTAATTATACTTTTTACTCAAAACATATGCGTTTAATTATACTTTTTACTCAAAACATATGCGTACTTTTTATAATATTATTAATATTATCATTATTATGATTACAATAAAAAACAATAATAAGCACCAATTGGATGAATTATATATTCCAACTTTTTTTTACAAGCAATTAACTAATACCGATGAGCAAGCTTGTATTTCATTTTATGGATGAAATTGTTTTACATATTTTAACTAAACCCTTATTGACCCTAAATAAATAAAAAAAAACGTTAAAGACACATCTCGGTGGAAAAAAAAAAGCAAAAATGCACCAAGAGTTCCATGTTATGTCTCTTATGATACATTTTCAGCCCTAACGCTATTTAACATTCAAAAAAGGATAAAAGTGTTATGAAAAATTAAGTGTGTGGATGAAATCGTGAGAAGTTGCAAAATTAGACAACCAACTGAGACTAACCCATATAAGTTAATGAAGCTAACAGGGCCCTGGGATGATATAGCCAAATTATAATAACAATCGTAATTTAATTGGGGAAGTATCAGTTTGAGCTTTAGGTTGATTTTATATTAAATAGATTTTACGTTCTAGTTTTTTTTCTAGCGTTTAATATAAGTCAGGTCAAATTCTCACATAATTTTTTGCCAGGTTATTTAGGTTAGGTAATTATAGTTATGGATGCCAAACATATAGAATTCAATATAATTTATATTTTTTTAACTTAAACCACAAAAAAATATAATGAAAAACAAACCTTGATCCCTAACTCTAATTCTTAATCCATAACCTTAACTAAACCTTATTCTTACACCCTAATCTGAAACCGCAATCCTTAACCCTCACCATAACCCTATTCCCTAAATCTTAACCTAACAATATCCTCAACCCTAACATTAAAACCCTAACTCTAAATATAATCCTAACCCTAACCCCTTAATCCTAAACCCTAATCCTTGACTATAACCATAACCCTATTCCCAAAACCTTAATCTAACCTTAATCCCTATCCCTAAAGCCTAATCCCTAATTATAAACCTTAACATTAAATCTCTAACCCAAAACGTAATCCTAATCCTTAATCTTTTTAAGAAGTCAAAAATTAATTGAATTAAGGTGCTAAAATACTTAATAAATCTATAAGTATAATGGTTTTGGTGGACTTAGTAAAGACCCACGGCAAATTTATTTCTTTCAAATCCGCTTATTTTTCAATAATTTTTTTAAAAATTACAACTATCTCCCACCAAATTTAAAAACATCTTAAAAAATCTTATAATAACATAAACCCTAATCTCTAACTCTAAATCCTAATTGTATGTTCAGTGAACTATTTGATGAGAAACCTCTAACACTACATGTAACCCTAACTTTAATCATAACCCTAATCCTAAACCCTAAACAAATTACTAACCCTAACCTTAGATCCCTACACATAATTCTAACCCAAACCATAACCCTAAACCCTAATTTTATTTGAAATAATCCATTGAATGTAATATTTCTATGATATTGTTTATGTTTTTAAAGAATTTTTAATTTTTATTTTCATTTATTTTGATTTTTGGGCAAAAGTAGAAGAAAAAAAGTGAAAATATCACATAATTTTTTTTCATCTTCCTTAATTTATGTACTATTTACAAATGGTGCAAATAATCTAGATACATAGAGTAATATTTATTTTATATAATTATATACACTATTCATATCATTAGTTAATAATTATGCCTAAAAAGAAATGATTTATTGGTTTCAAGATATTAATTATATATGTGATGATTACATTAAATAAATTAAATATCATTAAATATAATTCTATTAATTAACTATACTTTTTATGGAATACATATTTCTACTTATTACTATATTATTATTATTGTAAAAAACAATAATGAGAACAAACTGCATGAATTAGATATTCCAATTTTTTGACAAGCAATTAACTAGTAATAATGATAACCCTAAACCCCAATCATAAACCCTAATTCTTAACCTTAATCCTAACCCTATTCCCTAAACTTTAACCTAACTGTAATCTCTAATCTCTAATCCTAAACTCTAAACCATATATCCAAAAACCCAAAAAACTAGCCCTAACTATATTTCCAATTCCTAATCCTAAACCTTAAACTTTAAATCCCTAAACCAATTACTAACCCTAACCTTAAATCCTTAAACATAACTCTAACCCAAACCATAACCATAAACCCTAATTCCTAACCATAACTATAAACCCTAATCTTACATCCCTCAACAAAACTCTAACCCCTAAACCCTAAACCTAAAACTAACTTGAATCTCATACCACTTAACCTGAATCCTATACCACAACAATCTAAATCTCATACCATAACAACCTGAATCCCATACCGTTTAGTCTGAATCTCATACCATATTAACTTGAATCTCATACCACTTAACCTGAATTTCATACCACATAACTTGAATCTCACACCAATTAATCTTAACCAGTAACAATTTATCCTGAATCTCATACCACATGAATCTAAATCTTATACCAATTAACCTGAATCTCATGCCATTTAACATGAATCTCATACCAATTAACTTGAATCCCATACCATTTATCCTGAATCTCATACCAATAGAAACTGAATTTTATATCACTTAACCTGAATCATATACCACAACAACCTAATTCTCATACCACAATAACCTGAATTTCATACCACTTAACCTGAATTTCATACCAATTAACCTGAATACCATATCATATGAACCTAAATCTAATATCACTTAACCTGAATCTTATACCATATCAACCTAATTCTCATATCACAATAACCTGAATCTCATATCACTGAACCTGAATCTCATACCAATTAAGCTGAATTTGATACCACATGAACCTAAATCTCATACCACTCAACCTGAATCCTATACTACAATAACCTCAATCCCATACCACATGAATCTGAATCGCATACCACTTAACCTAAATCTTATACCACAACAATCCAATTCTCATACCACAATAACCTGAATCTCATACCACATGAACCTGAATCACATACCACTTAACCTGAATGCCATACCATTTCTCCTTAATCTCATACCACTTAACTTGAATCCGATACCACAACAACCTGAATCTGATACCAAATAACCTAAATCTCATACCAATTAACCTGAATACAATACCATATGAACTTGAATATGATACCACTTAACCTAAATCTTATACCACAACAACCTAAATCTCATACTAAATAACCTGAATATCAAACCAATTAACCTGAATCTAATACCACTTAACCTGAACCTTATACCACAATAACCTAATTCTCATATCACACCCACTTGAATCTTATACCAAATAACCTAAATCTCATACCACAACCACCTGAATCTTATACCAAATAACCTAAATCTCATACCACTTCACATGAATCTCATACCAATTATCTTGAATCAATACCACTTGAACCTTAATCTAATACCACTCAACCTGAATCCTATACCACAAGAACCGGATGCTCATACCACAATAACCTGAACCTTATACCACATGAACTTGAATCTCATATCAATTAACTTGAATCTCATACCATTTCTCCTAAATATCATACTACTTAACCTCAATATGATACTACAATAACTTAAATCACATACTACAAAGAACCTGAATCTTATGCCACATAACCTCAATCTTATATCACAACAACCATAATCTCATAACACAAAAACTTGAATCTCATACCACTTAACTTGAATCCCATGCCATTTAACCTACAATTGAACAAAATTATAAATGACATACCACTTAACTAGAATCCGAAACCACAACAACCTAAATCTCATACCAATTAACCGGCAGCCCATACCATTTAACCTAAATCTCAGACCACTTAACGTGAATTGCATATTGCAACAACCTGAATCGCATACCACAACAACTTGAATCACATACCAATTCACCTGAATCTCATACCAGTTAACCTGAATCTCATACCATTAAACCCAAATCCTGTACCAGTTAACCTAAATCGCATACCACAAGAACGTAATTCTCATACCACTTAACCTAAATTTGATACCACAATAACCTGAATCTAATATCACTTAACCTAGATTTGGTACTATAAGAACCTGAATCCTATACCACACCAACCAGAATCTCATACCTATTAACCTGAATTACATACCACTTAACCTGAATTCGATACCACAAAATCGTGAATCTTAAACCAGTTAATCCAAATCCTATACCACAACAACCTCAGTCTCATACCAGTTAACTTGAATCTCATACCACATGAACCAGAATCTAATACCACAATAACTAGAATCTTATACCACATGAACTTGAATCTGAATCTCATGCCACTTAACCTCAATCTGATACCTCAATAACCTTAATCTCATACCAGTTAACTTGAATCCTATACTAAAGCAACCTAAATCTCATACCACAAAAAACCTAAGTGTCATACCAAGTGAACCTAAATCTCATACCAAATAACCTGAATCTTATACCACAATAACCTCAACCCCATACCACAATAACCTTAATCTCATACCATTTAACCTCAATTGCATACCACATCAACGTGAATCACATACCAGTTAACCTTAATCTTATACCACAACAACCATAATCTCATGCTACATCAATCTTATACCACATAAACCTCAATCTCACACCACATCAACCTGATTTTCATACGATTTGAATTTGATATCACATGAACCTGAATCTAATGCCATTTAACATAAATCCAATACCACCTAACCTAAATATCATACCATTTAACCTAAATTACATACTACATGACTTGTAACCCGCTGTTTAGGTTACATTGTGATTTCCTTAATTTGTATACTTTTGTTGCATTTGTAAACTTAGGTCCTTAACTGATCAAAAAATAAAAGTTTGGGGATGAGGCACCCCCAATGTCCATTGTCCGAATGAAAAACACTGATTTTCTTTAACTACCCATCAAGTCCTACATTTTCTTCTTTTTATGAAATAGAGATTTAGGTTTTATATTTTATCATCTAGGCCCAAACTAGTAAAGATCAAGCAGAGGCAACTAGTTCAAGGGTTTAACCGGTGACTTCTTCAGAATGTAAGATTGCTGTCATCCGTTCGTCAGGATATCCCCGCCGTCGTATCCTCCTGGACACAGGCCTTTCATTGCGCTGCCATTCAACAAGCCACCAGCCAAACCAACCTGATAGAACCGTTTGCGAATCCCAAGCTGCCGTCGATCACGAATCCCAGGCCACTATCGTTCTCAAATCCTAGGCCGTCATCAATTGTGACTCCACATTTGCCGTTTGTTCCAAATCCAAGGTGGCTGTTGTCATTTGCAAATCCCAAGTCGCCATCGTCGTTCTCAAATCCTAGTTTCCTGGCCTTCCACCATCGCCCGTGGTTCAACCGGCCACTTCCCCAAAAGTCACCAAGTGCATGCCACTTGTGGTTCTAAAAGTCACCAGCCACTGTCGAACACGCCCCAAGTGGCCGCATGCTCATCTGCTGCCATCGTTGTGAGAATCCAAATGAACCCGATCACGACCCTTGGCCATTCCATTTGACTAATTGGTCAAACTACTGTGTAGTCCTCTTTTTTACATGTTTGTTCATTTTAGTCCCTATCTCCTTTCTGTTTTATGGTTCAATCACTGACAACATTATTTAGTTATTCATTTTCATGCTAATTTTATTTTATTTTAATTTAAGTCATGAAATGAATTAAATACTAGCATGAAATTTTGAATTATAGATTTAATCTAGTTTTGTAATTTAAGTCATGTTTTATTAGCAACGATCATCATGAAAAGAAAATAATTATCACAACGCATTAATATATTCTATTTTTGAAAGGTCAGTAAATGCTAAATTTTTTAATAAATCTTTTAAAATATTTATAGTTATTTTAAAAGAAATATGGACATGTTGATTAGTAACCATAACCATATTTCTATGTTAGTTTATTTTGTTCAAAAGGTTTATATGTTTCAACATTTATAAGTAAGGCCCTAAAATACTTAATAAATCTAAAATTAAATTGTTCTTATAGGACTTGGTAAAGTACCAAGGCAAGTTTATTTTGTTTAAATCTGATTAGTCTTATATATTATAATAAGATTTCCAATTAGCCTAGGAAAATTAATTTCAAGTTAAGTAGATTTAAGATTTGGGATTTTGGATTCATGTTGATTTTGGGTTAAGTAGATTTTAGTTTCAGATTTTAGCTTTCATGTTTAATCGGATTATTAGTGCATAAGCTGAAATGGCTAGATTATTAAACTTAATTAGTGAATATGGAAGTTACTTATTTGGAAGAACCAAAACATAGATTTACCAAATGTGGATGTTCCTAATATAGACTTGCTAAATATGGATGTTCCTAATATAAACTTTCCAAATATAAATGTTCCTAACATAGACTTACTAAATATGGATTTTCCTAACATAGTGTAGACATTACACCGGCATTTCAAATATAATGGCCATATTAAAAGGAAAAAAAATAAAATAAATAGATAACATAATTCAAACTCTAATCCATAACTCTAAACCCTAAGCCCTTAATGTAATGTAAAAAAATAATAAATAAAAATTTAACCCTAACATAACTTTAACATAATGCTAAAACTTAAAAGTGTGACTCTAAACTATAAACCTAAACCCAAACCATAGAAAAGATAAATTCATTGAAATTTAAGAACATCAAAAAAATTATTTTAATATTTATATATATAATTATATACATTATTCATATCATTAGTTAATAATTATGCTTTTTAGGCCTATAAAGAAATGATTTATTGGTTTCAATATATTTAATTATATATGTGATGATTACATTTAATGAATTAAATATCATTAAATATAATTCTATTAATTAACTATACTTTTTACTGAATACATATTTTTACCTATTATATTATTATTATTATTATTATGAATACAGATTCTACATTCAGGTTTTTTGTTCGAGTTTAATACAAGTTAGGTCAATTTCAAGCGTAGGTAATTTTAGGCCAAGTTATTTAGGTTGGGCAATTATAGAGATTGCTATGGATGCCAAAAAAATATAATTAAATATGACTATTTATTTTTTTAACTTAAACCATAAAATAGTAACAAAACCAAAAAAATAGAATGAAAATTATACCCTAATTGTGTAGATATTGATTGCCAATTTTTGAGAAATAAATTTGAATAAATTTTATTCGAAATAATCCATTGATTGTAATATTTCTATGATACTGTTAATTTTTTTATGAAATTTTATTTTTTAAATATTAAAAAAATAAATTTGTGTCATCCTTCTTAATTTATGTAATGTTTAGAAATGATGCAAATAATCTAGATATATGGAGTAATATTTATTTTATGTAATTATAAATACTTTTTATATATTTATTTAATACTATTTTACATTCGGGTGTTTTTGTTCTAGTTCAATACAAGTTAGGTCAATTTTTATTTAAGGTAATTTTAGGCTAGGTTATTTAGGAAGGGTAAGTATGAAAACTATTATGGATGTCAAAGAAGTAGAATTAAATAGTAACAAAAATACAAAAATAGAATGAATAATAAACCCTAATCCCTAACTCTAATTCCTAATCATTTACCCTAAACCTTAAACTTAAATCCTAAACCTTAACCCTAAACCTTGATCTTTAACCCTATTCCCTAAACCTTAACCTAACCTTAATCCCTAATCATTAACCCTAAACCCTATTCTATTCCTTAATCCTAAACCGTAACATTCAATATTTAACCCTAAACGTAATCCTAATCCTAAACCCTTAATCCTTAACCCTAATATAAACCCTAACCATAACCCTATTTCCTAAACCTTAACCTTAACCATAACCCTATTCCCTTAACCTTAAACCTAACCTTAATCCCTAACCCTTAACCCTAAACTCTAATCCTAATATCTAATCCCTGACTCTAATTCCTAATCAATAACCCTAAACCTTGAACCTTAATCCTTAATCATATTCCCTAAACCTTAACGTAACCTTAATCCCTAATCCCAAAACATTAAACCATAATCCTTAATCCTAAACCCTAACATTAAATCCCTAACCTTAAACATAATCTTAATCCTAACCTCTTAATCCTAAACCGTAACCCTAAACCTAAACCGTAAACCTCAATCCATAATCCCTAACCCTAAAATCTAATCTTAATCCCTCATCCTAAACCCTAACATTAAATCCCAAACCATAATCCCTAATCCTAATCCTAACCCCTTAATCCTAAACCATAACCCTAAACCCTAATCCTTAACCCTAACCATAACTTTATTCCTTAAAGCCTAATCCCTACTCCTAAACCCTAACTAAACATAATCCAAATTCTCAATCTCATACTACTGAACCTGAATCTCATACCACAACAACCTGAACCTCGTGCCACATGAACCTAAATATTATACAGTTAACCTGAATCGAATACCACTTAACTTGAATCCTATAACATAATAATCAAAATCTCATACCACATAACCTGAATCTCACACCATTTTACCTGATTCCTATACCATAATAACTAGAATCTAATACTACATAATATGAATATCATACCACATAACCTTAATTCTATACCATAACCTGAATCTCATACCATACCAGTTAACTTGAATTGGATACCACTTAGCCTGAATCCTATACCATAACAACCTAATTATCATACCACAATAACCTGAATCTCATACCAGTTAACTTGAACCTCATACTACATGAACTTGAATCTCATACCACTTAACCTAAATCTCATACCATTTAACCTGAATCTTATACCATTTAACCTGAATCGCATACCACTTAATGTCAATCCTATACCATAACCTGAATCTCATATGATACTAGTTAACTTGAATCACAAATCACTTAACCTGAATCCTATACTATAACAACCTAATTCTCATACCACAATAACCTGAATCTCATACCAGTTAACCTGAATCTCATACCACTTAACCTAAATCTCATATCACTTAACTTAAATCTCATACCATTTAACTTGAATCTCATACCATTTAACTTACATCTTATACTATTTAACCTGAATCTCATACTACTTAACCTCAATCCTATACCATAACCTGAATCTCATACCATACCAGTTAACCTGAATCCTATACCACATCCTGAATCTCATACCATACCAGTTTACCTTAATCGAATACCATTTAACCTGAATCCTATAGCACAATAACCTAATTATCAAACAACAATAACCTGAATCTCATACTAGTTAACCTGAACCTTATACCATATGAACCTAAATCTCATACCACTTAACCTAAATTTCATACCACTTAACCTAAATATAATACCATTTAACCTGAATTTCATACCGTTTAACCTAAATTGTATACCACTTAACCTCAATCCTATACCACAACTTGAATCTCATACTATACCAGTTAACCTAAATCGCATACCACTTAACCTGAATCCTATACCATATAAGCCTTATACCACATAAACCTAAATCTCACACCATATCAACCTAATTCTTATACCATCTGAATTTTATATCATATGAACCTGAATCTAATACCATTTTACCTGAATCCAATACCACCTAACCTAAATATCATACTGTTTAGCCCAAATTACATACCACATAACCTGTAACCTATTGTTCAGGTTACATTATGATTTCCTTATTTTATATAATTTTGTGATATTTCTAAACTTAGGTCCTTAACTGATCAGAAAACAAAAGTTTGGGGATGAGCCATGAAAAAGGGGTATTGGTACCACCCCTCGTATTTTAGAACCTCCCGGATCATAGGGGGCCAGATTTGAATTATTCCCATAAACGGTATTGAAAATGACCAAGAAAATGTTACTTTTTAAAATTTAAATAAATTAAAATATTATAAAAATGAGAACGGGAATGATGATGCAAAATGGAAGGATTTTGTAGCTTAGATTAACAATATAATCATGAAAGTGTAGAATGTTTTGCTGACAAGATTATTTGGTCAATAATACAGCCAGCAAAATTACAATTTGCCCATTAATAATTTGGTAATTTATGTCAAAATATGTTTTATTAATTATATTTTATTATTTTATATATATTTATATATTATATTTTGATATTAAATAATAATTAAAAATATATTACATTTACCCATGCACCATAGTAAACCATATACTATAGTACATACAGTGCAAAATGCAATAGTAAACTGATTAAATATACATGAAAATTCATGAAATATCACAATAAAGCACACAAAAGAATGATAAATTGTGAAAATTTCTACACCTTATACCCAGATAAACAAAATTTCATGTGAGATTTAAGTGGATTGGGCCAGGTCATTAAGTCAAGTTAAATTCTGCTATCCCTACATATTGTTGTAACATAGGGAAAGTGGAAATGTTATTCTGTTGCGATTAGTTAAATCCATTTACTTGTGAAAATTCATCTGTCTATATATTTCAGGACTCAAGCTATCACTTCGAGAGAGTATATTGAGTGATGGACTCTGAAATTGTGAAAAAGTTGAAAGCATAGTTGCAGGAGTGGAAGATTGTCACATACAAATATTTTAGCTAGCTTAGAGTTTGTTGGACAATGCAAGTGATGATGCTTCTATTTAGTTGTAGTACATGAGGTGCCTCTATCTAATTTCAGAACTATGGTGCTGCCAAATGGTTTCAGGCTACTAAATAAAGCTTAAAAGTCCCATTTTTATTTGTTTCGGATTACATACTTATCAATTATTTAATGCATTATTTCCACTTTTAGTGATTATTTATTTAACTTGTATACCACTTGAAACTCTAAGTTTTAAAAAGCCCAAGAAGTATTTTTAAAATATATTTTTTTTAAATTAAAAGTATTTTTTATTGATTTTTCATTTTATTAGGTTGTGTATGGATAGAGACCATAAAAAGTAATTGACACTGTGAGAATTGAAACTTGATCAAGGAACATGCTTAATCAATGAAACAAATGAGAATCCACTCATAAAGATTGCTAAAGCAAACTGGAATACCTTAAAATCAATGATAGAATGAGTAATAATAACGTAAGATAGCCTATTAATAGTGTTACACCCTAACTGCCCTATAGCCTATGCATTTCAATGATTAGCTCAAATCATTTTTACTTAGCTGAAACAGATAGGCATATCAACAAGCAACTTCGAAAATTACCCTACGTAGTGCCTATGTGCAAGAAATTGTGAAAATTCATTTTAATGGCTTAATGGTGGCTGTTTTGGCTTAAACTTGGAACTAAAGCTAGTTTTAGGATATATGAGGAGGCAAAAATGGCTTAGAAATAGAACACCACATAGTTTGCTCACACCAACTTTACCCAAGGCAAAATAACATAGTAATTGCTCATAATTTTGTTTAAGTCCAACAAAAACACTTATAGTTCATAATCAAGCATATTTTCATTAAACAATCTACATTAGTTCAAATAAATACATGCACACTTAACAATATACATGTTGGATTTGTTCCAATGAATCAACAAGAATTTTGGTGATAGCAAAACATTAATGAAGAACTAATGTGTTTATTTTAAGTGTGCAAGGAATTTAGACAATTTTGTATGTTGTTTCTAAGCGTTTCATGGCAAGGAGAAGTAGCAAACTGAATTATGAATGCAATGCTTTGGTAAGAAGTTGAAATTTGGAAGTTATTGAAGCTAAGTTTCAAAGGAAGCCAAAACCATTGGCTTGGAAAAGCTCAACTAGTTGATATATTGAAGAATTTTTGGACCCGAGATGTTTTAGCTTCAGGTGGTTTCAAAGAAAAAAGTTAGAATTAGCCAACTTGTTGAATTCTGGAGGTAGGAGCTATAATAGCTATTGGAAGTAAAGAACAATCAGTTGAAATGCATTAACAAGTAGGAGATCTCCAAAAAACCCTGCCACTTTAAAAAATTGTCCAAAAATCTTCAAAAATTCAAATTAAATTCATGACAACTCAGATTACTACATGGATTTCACATTAGCCTAGTGAGTATTACAGCCATTGGAGAAAAGTACACCTTTCTGGTCTGTGACACAGTTCTTAATAGATTGAAAATTTCCAACTGGTTAAAAATGTTGGGTAAAAGCAAAGCTGTCAAATTTGACAGTAATGGTCACCATATTTCTTGTAAGTTTTTATGACATTCTCAATGGCTCCTTAACATCCTTTTGCTCCATAAAAGGCTACAAAAACATGAAAAAAAAAACTTTGAGAAGGACTCTTGGCTATTAGAAGTAAGAATTTATCATCAAGATCAAATCAAAGTGCTCAAAAGTTGAGATTAGCCAAAAGATTTATGCTTTCACTTGCTTATCTAGCAACTAGTACTTAAATTGCTCTTACAACCTTGTAAACACCAATGTGGTGAGATTATTTTGTGAGATTGGGTTATTTCCTTCAAAACAAAAAAGTGTTGGTGATATTTCTAGTTAGCCTCTATGAAAACTAGTGACTGTTAGTGGTAAAGATAACTACCAAATGAGTGTGTGATCTTGTGTAAACTTAACTTAATAATGGAGAAGAAAACTCTCTTATGGTGAACTTGAGGAGAGGTGTAGGCTCTCAAGATGAGAGACCGAACCTCTATAAAAATCTTTGTGTGCAAGCTTCTCTTTTTCTACTTGCTTGATCATTGCTTGGAGATTTGTGTTCTTACATTGGTTAAGGTTATTTATTTTCAAAAACTCTTCAAAGCAAGCTTTTCAAGCAAAATTTAGGATCATTGTGGTAGTCATGTTCTGGTTAGAATTTAGGATCATTGTGGTAGTCATGTTCTGGTTAGAATATGTGATGGCTCTCCTAGTTAATGATGGGTCTTAACCAAGTAAGTATTTATTTTTAGTTTATTTAAGAGTTTTTAAATTAAGTACCTCAAGTTAGCACCTTGTTAAGCAAAAAAGACAAGCTTAGCTAAGTAAGCGAGTTCCTAAGTGTGGTTTGGCACCTAAAGGTCAAAAAGGGGCAAAATGATAATTTTGACCCAATTAAATAGCATGACTATAATTTTGATAAAATTAAGATCATGTGAGAAATTTGGCCTAGTTAAGTCAAGACCATTAGTTATCCTAGCTATTAGGGCCCTCTTTAAAGGAAAAGAGTAAAAGGTTTCACTAAGTGTTTAATTGAGCCATTTATGTCTTAAGTGGCTTAAGTGTCCAACAGGCCAAGTGTAAGAGGGCCATGGGCATTCTTTAGGACAAAGGAAAGATGTTTTTGGGTGAGTGTTTGGTGACCAAAGTAAAACAAATGAGAACTTAAGGGTCAAAGAGCAAGGAAACAAGAAGTATGCCTTAGTAGGGGAGTTATGATATTTTTGGGTAAGTTGACTTCCTTTACCATTTGCTTTCTTTCCTAAAATTCGTAGCTTCCTCTCCCCACCAGAATTTTTACTCCAAAGCTCCCCAATTCTACAAATTCCCATTGAATTCGAAGGCCCCAAGGTGATTACAAGAAGCCTCAAGCTCCATTTTGGTGTTCCTACTTCAATCTAGCTCTTTGATGCTTGTTTTGGACTTGAAACCTTAGGCAAGATTTTATATGGGCTGGTTCTAAGTTGTTCCCATAGCTAGAAAGGGTCTTGATTTAAGGTGTTTGGTGCCATATCAAGTTGGTTTTAGGTTTGGAACTCAAGAGAGCTTGGTTGAGCTAAAGAGGGCATGTGCTTTGATTCTTGCTTATGGCTGAGTTTGAGGTAAGGGATCAAGTTAATCTAGCTTAAATAATGCATAGAAATGTAGTGTTATGTGTGGGAATGAAGTAGAAATAAGACCCATGTAAATCGGACTTGGGATGAGGAAGTTTGAGCAAGTTTTGTGCAAGTTCGCACGTTGTCGCGCAATACTGTAAATGCATTGGTGACTCCATTTGGTGATGCATCACCAGACGCATTGCCAATAATCATTAGGATACTAGAGCGTCAATGCCTTTGGTGACGCATCACCGATGGCATTGCTAAGGCATTAGTCCCTCAAGCTTGGGGCATCCTAAGAGTGTTATCATCGCTAGGCTAATTTAAGATGTTCCGTAGCCTTGGTTGGGTCTTAGACTCATTCCTAAGTTAATAATTATGCATTATTTAAGAGGTACCTAAGTATAGTGGTTAAGTTAGAGCTAAGTAAGGTGGCTAAGGGCTAAAGGTGCTCAAGTTGTCAAGTGGGCACTAAAGGGGATTAAGTCGGTTTCAGAGGCTACATTAGCCTAGAAGAAAAAGGTCTCAAACCTAAGAGAAGTGAATAAAAAACCTAAGAAGATCCAAACTGAACCATTTGGTTTGGTAAGTAAGCCACTAAGGAGCTCTAAGCTAAACTCTAAGGGTTTGGCTAGTTAAACCACATAAGATGGCTACCCTGTGCAATAAATTAAGGGTAAGGCGGGTAAGTTTGAGAGGAGGTGACGAGCTATTCTAGGACCCCTAAGTGGGACTTAAGGAAGGTAAAGTATTCGGGATACGGGGGCCAATGTCTCAAGTACCTCTGCCATTTGGGCTCATGGCAAGTATAAGGCACTTAGTGTACAAGAAGTCCCAAAGATTGTGTGAATTGCATATCATACATTCATGCATTGCATATCTTACATGGTGTTGTCTTGAGTTGCTTGTTGGTTGGCTACTTGATTGTTTGTTTGTCATGGTTGCATGTTGGCTTGATGCTATCTTCTTTACAGGTACCCCAAGGGACCTTTACTGAGTACATTCATGTACTCACTCCCTTAAGTTTGTTGTATAGGTTCTAACATCGGGCCTAACAACTAGTGGATAGTTGTGGGCTCAGCTTTTTATTTTTGCAGGTATTCTTTCTCTAGAATTCTTGTGATTCTAATTTTACTTATGGACTACGCAACGTATTGACTAAGTTCTATGCCTTTACAGTGTAGAGGCTAAGGGGTGCACACGGACTAAGGAAGGGCTTGCACTTGGAGCTTTGATAGCTCAAAGGTGGGGCTCAAGTAAAGGATCTTAGTTAGGTTTTGTTTCATGTATATAGTACCTTGTATACTAAGGTGTTGCCTCTATTAGGATACATTGTGGTCTAAAACCATTGAGTTACTTTTGGGTGCATGTTAGTGATGTTAAATGTGCACAGACTATTACTTGAAGCCGAAGTAACTAGCATTTCACTGTCTTGGCATGATTTAAGCATGTTTTAAATGAAATGCTCGAGCAATGTTTTTAACAAATAGTTTACTTATTCGTTTGCATTGCCAGGACAAAAGCACGCATATCTTTTGCAGGGTAGGCTAAGAAACTAGTTGTACGTAAATTGTTTTAATTTATACTGATGAGTAATAGTTAGCCAATAGTAACTAAGTGGGATTCATAGTCCCTAAGGGCCTACAAGCCAAGAAATTTGGGCCGTTGGGACCTCGTTTCGCGACAAAATAGGTTTATTTGTGATTCTTAAATTACATTTTTGTTTAAGGGCTTAAAAACTCATTTTCATTATTTTTTGAAATTCAACCAATTCACCCCCTTTCCGGGTTGCACTGGGCCAACAATACATATGCATATAGCAATAGCCGCAACAGCCTTAAGTTCACATTAAACTTAGTAACACTTAGTACACGCTTTTGGACACACTAAGAATTATACATTGTGCCTATCCTCTACTTACGAGCTTAACCCTACTAGCCACCAAGTTCATTTCTAGCCTTTAGCCTCCTAGCCATCTAGAACCGTAGCACACCCTCATGCACAATTAATTCCAAGAAAATAAATTTTACATATTCTATGCCATTTGTCTTAACTTAGTATGAATATTGAGCCCTTCTTAAGAGCATAAGTATAGTCAAAGCTTTAGTAGCTGCACTACAAGGCATAATCACAACACTTTGTGCAAATTATTCAGCTAGTCCTTTTCTAAAATATGATGTAAGGGGCATGAGTGCATGGTACTTAGTAAGGGTAGACACATTAGTAGCATAGTCCATAACTTGTAACTCGGTTAACCTGCATCCAAAGTAAACCAATAAACTAGGTGTATATATACTACAACCATGACACAATAAACATAGCTATTCTAAGAAGGTTAGCATATGCATCCAATTCACAGAAGCACATGAAACACACACACACACACACAAACCATAGAACATGGTTCCAGCCTTTGGCCTTAGCAAGTAATTCATAATACATAGGGTTCATTAACTTAGTTACATAGTTCTTGTGATGACCCACGTCTAGAACCGATCTATGGAACACCTGTCTATATCACATGAGCTATCCTTTGTAAAAAGGATAAGCAAACCATCTATGATGACCCAAGTCTAGAATTGATTCACAAAACACCAGCTCACACTATATAGGCTATCCTTTTTGGAAAAGATGAACGTTAGGTGCTACTATTCTTGAACTTGAGCTTATATATCTACTAAGGTTTCCCACATTTCTCCCATGTAGGATATAATGGTCTTATAAACTCTACCTTTATGTACCTAATGACCCCATGGGAATCACTCAAATTGCATGGTCCTCAAGACCAATAACTTCTCCAATCAAATTACTTGACCCCTAACGAAGTAACCTTTCTAATCCAAGATCAGCCTCAATAGATAGTAGAAGCACACACCCAGTATGCCACATCATCATGGTCCTAGATCAGCTTTATTGCCATTTTGTGATGACGTATGTCTAGAACCAATCTGCAGAATACCCGCCCACACCATATGGGCTATCATTCATGAAAAGGATAAGTGCAAAGTGCAAGGTAATCAAACTCTTGAACTTGGTGTCGTATATATAAGTCATAAATCCCACATCTTTCCCATGTGGGATTTTGGGGGCCTCACTATCTCCCCCACTTACATGCCCAATGTCCTCCTCATTGGGCTACAAATTGATCTAGAATCTTCAGCCTGATAGATGACAGACATGGACCACGGTTCATCTTTCATAGTTTGGGCCTCAGCCCATGTACCTTGGTTTGTATGATCCACACCATCATCATCTAAGGTCAGCTTTGATACCATTTTGTCGCGACCTAAGTCCAAAATTGATCCATGGAACATTTACCCACAACACATGGGCTTTCCTTTGGAAAATGATAAGCGCTAGGTGTTAAAATGGACTCTCAATATAAGGAAGTCCTTTCATTCAATACTATTAGATACAACCACATACTTTGAACCATTTTTCTACTTTGATACTGACTATAATGACCCAAGTCCATGACCGGTCAATGAAACACCTGCCCACACCACATGGGTAATTATTTGAAAAATGATAAGTGCTAGGTGATCAAGCTCTGGAACTTTGTGTCATATATATGTCATAAATCCCAATAAATCTCAATTCTATTCCATGTGGGATTTAGGGGCCTCACAATTCTTAGGTCGAATTGTTGAAAGAAATCCAGAACTAACATAAGGAATGGCCAAACCTTTACATAGTTCCTACCACTTGCCACATAACATACTAAAAGCTAGCTAAGTGCTTTAAGCACCCAAGAATGCTTCCCTAGCCCCTTCCCTAAGCACATGATTCCTCTAGCTTACACTATCACTATGGCTTCACTTTCCTAAGGAAAACCTGGTATCTAGCCATGTGATTTACATTAGAAAGAGAATAATCAAACCCTTACTAGCTTATAACAACTTTGATCCAACTCTAGTTACCTTGATCCTTCCTTTTTAGTAGCTTGTACTTCAAGTAACCCTTGGTCCCTCTTGAATCTAGGCTTGAATTCACCCTTTCCACTCAAATTTTACTTAGATTTCTTTCATAAACTGAAACCCTTCCTTTGCTCTAGTTTTCCTCAGTGGAGCTTGAATTCACAGTCAGCCTTAGCCTAGTGGCGGCATGCATCTAGTAGCCAAGGTCACTAAAATGGCACTAACCTTACTTCAAGCTTCCCAATTTCCTTGCATGCTTCAAACAGCTCTGGTTGACCTAGTTTTGATCACTTTGCTCCTTGATACAACTTTGTACCTTAAGCAATTGGGGACCTCAACTTCAATTCAATCAATTCAACCCTTGAAGCTTAGCAAAAGCATTGTATTGCCCTTATGAAATTTCTAACTACCCAGTTACGAAAGTTTTGCTTCCTTTATCCTTCCAACGCTACTTTTAGTGTTTTGGGAGTTGTTATTCTAGCCCCTAGCCTTTCCAAAAGTATGGGTTCTGATAAATAGGCCCACAAATGAAGCCTAACCTGACCTGAAATATAGAAAGAAATCCATGATAACCAAGAGTATAAAATAACACAAACTTTATATGTCTAGATACTCCTCAAAACAATGGAATCTTGACTCACAAAACACAATTATAATGGGTAAAGCCCTTATAATTCTCATAGAGTACACAATTTCTTTTCAAATGATATATTATAATAGTGATTCTAACAACTACAACAAAAGTTATGGTCTCTGGAAGTTGAGGGTCACCTAGGACCTATTTTTGCTTTTTCTTCTTCAATTTTGCCTGATTGGCCTATTCCAAGTATTAATCCACAAGACACCCCGCATTAGTAAATCATTTTCTTAAAAAATTATTCAACCAATTACTAAGTGGACATAATATTAGCTTTAAGATAGTAATAATTCTAGATAAAAGATCACTAACAATTAAAATAATACATTGTTGAGTTATTTAATGTGAATAGGACAACTTGATGTTGGTCAAGTAGATAGATCTCATTGGTCAAGAATGACCAATTTGCATAATGTTGACCCAAGTGCGACTAAGAAAGGCTGAATTGGTTGATTTTTAAAAATTTCCAAACTTTATTTTTTTATACCTTAAAGCAAAATACAATTCAAAGATTATAAATTAACCTATTCTAATGAGAAAATCTACTGCAATAATTCATATTTTTGCTTTGAAAACATGCTTTAAGGAGAGTTTTAAAGAAATCACAATTAACCCAACTTTAATGAATAGAAAGAATACAAGAACAAGCAAGCAATAAGAAGGAGAAGAGCTTAGACACAAGAATTTTTATAGATGTTCAGCCTCTCTTCTTAAGAGCATACTCCTTTCTTGAAGTTCACCATTGGAGAGTTTTACCTCTATGAATAATTCAAGAGTACACAAGGCCTTATAATCTTTGGTATCCTTTTTTTCCACTAACTCTCACTAGTTTTCCTAGAGGTTAACTAGAAACCTCACCAACATCTTTTTTCTTACTAGTTTTCCTATGGGCTAACTAGAAAGCTCATTAATTCAATCTCACCAAATGGTGTTTACAAGGTTACAAGCTCAATTGAAGTACTAGCTATTAGATAGCAAGTGAAGCACAATCTCTCTTGGCAAATCTCAATTTAAGCATACTTGATTTAACCTTATTGATGGATTCTCACTTTTAATGGCTAAAAATCCTTCCCAAAGTGCTTCTCCATGAATTTATGTTTATTTAGGAGTGAAAGAGATATTGCAAAGCAGCTGGGAAGATTAGAAAAGCTCCCAAGAAATATAGTAACAA
>SMDT01002609.1:0-26330 GCA_005392925.1 Aquilaria sinensis | reverse complement strand
CATTCACAACTTGTTTGGAATAGAATGCAAACATTCACAATTTGTTTTGAATGAAAGGGAAACCTTGACAACTTGTTTGGAATGAATGGAAACATTCACAACTTGTTTGGAGTGAAATTGAAACCATCACATCAAGTTTCAAATGAATGGAAACATTCACAACTTGTTTGGAATGAATGGAAACATTCCCAACTAGTTTTGAATGAATTGGAAACATTCACGAGTTGTTTGGAATGAAATAGAAACATTAACAACTATTTTCGAATCAAATGGAAACCTTCAAAACTAGTTTGGAATGAAATGGAAACATTCACAACTTGTTTGGAATGAAATGGAAACATTCACAACTAGTTTGGAATGAAATGGAAACATTCACAACTAGTTTGGAATGAAATGGAAACATTCACAACTAGTTTGGAATGAAATGGAAACATTCACAACTAGTTTGGAATGAAATGGAAACATTCACAACTAGTTTGGAATGAAATGGAAACATTCACAACTAGTTTGGAATGAAATGGAAACATTCACAACTAGTTTGGAATGAAATGGAAACATTCACAACTAGTTTGGAATGAAATGGAAACATTCACAACTAGTTTGGAATGAAATTCACAACTTGTTTGGAATGAAATGGAAACATTCACAACTAGTTTGGAATGAAATGGAAACATTCACAACTAGTTTGGAATGAAATGGAAACATTCACAACTAGTTTGGAATGAAATGGAAACATTCACAACTAGTTTGGAATGAAATGGAAACATTCACAACTAGTTTGGAATGAAATGGAAACATTCACAACTAGTTTGGAATGAAATGGAAACATTCACAACTTGTTTGGAATGAAATGGAAACATTCACAACTCTAGTTTGGAATGAAATGGAAACATTCACAACTAGTTTGGAATGAAATGGAAACATTCACAACTTGTTTGGAATGAAATGGAAACATTCACAACTAGTTTGGAATGAAATGGAAACATTCACAACTAGTTTTGAATGAAATGGAAACATTCACAACTAGTTTGGAATGAAATGGAAACATTCACAACTTGTTTGGAATGAAATGGAAACATTCACAACTTGTTTTGGAATGAAATGCAAACATTCACAACTTGTTTGGAATGAAATGGAAACATTCACAACTTGTTTGGAATGAAATGGAAACATTCACAACTAGTTTGGAATGAAATGGAAACATTCACAACTTGTTTGGAATGAAATGGAAACATTCACAACTTGTTTGGAATGAAATGGAAACATTCACAACTTGTTTGGAATGAAATGGAAACATTCACAACTTGTTTGGAATGAAATGGAAACATTCACAACTAGTTTGGAATGAAATGGAAACATTCACAACTAGTTTGGAATGAAATGGAAACATTTCACAACTTGTTTGGAATGAAAATGGAAACATTCACAACTTGTTTGGAATGAAATGGAAACATTCACAACTTGTTTGGAATGAAATGGAAACATTCACAACTAGTTTGGAATGAAATGGAAACATTCACAACTAGTTTGGAATGAAATGGAAACATTCACAACTAGTTTGGAATGAAATGGAAACATTCACAACTAGTTTGGAATGAATGGAAACATTCACAACAAGTTTGGAATGAAATGGAAACATTCACAACTTGTTTGGAATGAAATGGAAACATTCACAACTAGTTTGGAATGAAATAGAAACATTCACAACTTGTTTGGAATGAAATGGAAACATTCACAACTAGTTTGGAATGAAATGGAAACATTCACAACTAGTTTGGAATGAAATGGAAACATTCACAACTAGTTTGGAATGAAATGGAAACATTCACAACTAGTTTGGAATGAAATGGAAACATTCACAACATTTGGAATTAAAGAGACATTCATAACTAGTTTGGAATGAAATGTAAACATTTACCACTTGTTTTTGAATGAAATGGAAACATGCACAACTTGTTTTGAATGAAATTGGAAACATTCACAACCGTGTTTTGGAATGAAATGGAAACATTCACAACTAGTTTGGAATGACATAGCAATTAAATGAAAACATTCACAACTAGTTTGGAATGAAATGGAAACATTCCAACTTCCTTTGGAATGAAGTGGAAACATTCACAACATGTTTGGAATGAAATGGAAACATTCACAACTTCTTTCGAATGAAATGGAAACATTCACAACTAGTTTTGGAATGAAATGGAAACATTCACAACTTATTTTTGGAATGGAAATGGAAACATTCACAACAAGTTTGGAATGAAATTGAAACATTCACAACAAGTTTGGAATGAATATTGAGACTTTGATGTCACAACTTGTTTTGAATGAAATAGAAATATTCACAACTAGTTTGAAATAAAAACATTCACATTTAGAATGAAATGGAAACATTCACAACTTCCTTTAGAATGAAATGGAAACATTTTTACAACTCGTTTGGAATGAACTGGAAACATTCATAACTAGTTTGGAATGAAATAGAAACATTCACAACTAGTTTGGAATGAAATGGAAACATTCACAATTTGTTTCAAATGAAATGGAAACATTTTTGACATGGGACAAATAGTTTGTTTGGAATGAATGAAATGAACTCATTCACAACTAGTTTGGAATGAGAAGGAAACATTCTGAACTAGTTTTGGAATGAAATGAGGAAACATTCACAACTTTGTTTGGAATGAAATGGAAACAGTCACAACTAGTTTTGGAACGACATTGAAACATTCACAACTAGTTTGGAATGAATATGGAAACATTCACAACTTGTTTTGAATGATGGGCAAGCATTCACAGCTTGTTTGGAATGGAGACATTCACAACTTGTTTGGAAGTTAATGACTAAACATTCACAACATGTTTGGAATGAAATGGAAACTGTTCACAACTAGCTCAATGAATAAAATGGAAGCATTCAGGGATCTTATTTACAATGAATTGGAAACATTCACAACTTGTTTGGAATGAATGAAATGCAAACATTCACAAACTTGTTTTGAATGGAATCAAAGGAAACATTCACAACTAGTTTGGAATGAAATGGAAACATTCACAACTTGTTTGGAATGAAATGGAAACATTCACAACTAGTTTGGAATGAAATGGAAACATTCACAACTAGTTTGGAATGAAATGGAAACATTCACAACTAGTTTGGAATGAAATGGAAACATTCACAACTTGTTCGGAAGGAAATGGAAACATTCACAACTTGTTTGGAATGAAATGGAAACATTCCCAACTAGTTTCGAATGAAATGGAAACATTCACAACTTGTTTGGAATGAAATAGAAACATTCACAACTAGTTTGGAATGAAATGGAAACATTCACAACTAGTTTGGAATGAAATGGAAACATTCACAACTAGTTTGGAATGAAATGGAAACATTCACAACTTGTTTGGAATGAAATGGAAACATTCACAACTTGTTTGGAATGAAATGGAAACATTCACAACTTGTTTGGAATGAAATGGAAACATTCACAACTTGTTTGGAATGAAATGGAGACATTCACAACTTGTTCGGAATGAAATGGAAACATTCACAACAAGTTTGGAATGAAATGGAAACATTCACAACTTGTTTGGAAAGAAATGGAAACATTCACAACTAGTTTGGAATGAAATGGAAACATTCACAACTTGTTTGGAATGAAATGGAAACATTCACAACAAGTTTCGAAAGAAATGGAAACATTCACAACTTGTTTGGAATGAAATGGAAACATTCACAACTTGTTTGGAATGAAATGGAAACGTTCACAACTAGTTTGGAATGAAATGGAAACATTCACAACTTGTTTGGAATGAAATGGAAACATTCACAACTTGTTTGGAATGAAATGGAAACAATCACAACTAGTTTGGAATGAAATGGAAACATTCACAACTAGTTTGGAATGAAATGGAAACATTCACAACTTGTTTGGAATGAAATGGAAACATTCACAACTAGTTTGGAATGAAATGGAAACATTCACAACTAGTTTGGAATGAATTGGAAACATTCACAACTTGTTTGGAATGAAATAGAAACATTCACAACTTGTTTGGAATGATTCACAACTTGTTTGGAATGAAAAGGAAACATTCACAACTTTTTTGGAATGAAATGGAAACATTCACAACTAGTTTGGAATGAAATGGAAACATTCACAACTAGTTTGGAATGAAATGGAAACATTCACAACTTGATTGGAATGAAATGGAAACATTCACAACTTGTTTGGAATGAAATGGAAACATTCACAACTAGTTTGGAATGAAATGGAAACATTCACAACTTGTTTGGAATGAAATGGAAACATTCACAACTTGTTTGGAATGAAATGGAAACATTCACAACTTGTTTCACAAATTTTTTGGAATGAAATGGAAACATTCACAACTTGTTTGGAATGAAATGGAAACATTTGCAACTAGTTTGGAATGAAATGGAAACATTCACAACTATGTTTGGAATGAAATGGAAACATTCACAACTAGTTTGGAATGAAATGGAAACATTCACAACTAGTTTGGAATGAAATGGAAACATTCACAACTTGTTTGGAAATGAAATGGAAACATTCATAACTAGTTTCAAATGAAATAAAATGGAAACATTCACAACTTGTTTTGAATGAACTACTTGGAAACATTCACAACTTGTTTGGAATGAAATGGAAACATTCACAACTTAGTTTGGAATGAAATGGAAACATTCACAACTAGTTTGGAATGAAATGGAAACATTCACAACTTGTTTGGAATGAAATGGAAACATTCACAACTTGTTTGGAATGAAATGGAAACATTCACAACTAGTTTGGAATGAAATGGAAACATTCACAACTAGTTTGGAATGAAATGGAAACATTCACAACTAGTTTGGAATGAAATGGAAACATTCACAACAAGTTTGGAATGAAGTGGAAACATTCACAACTTGTTTGGAATGAAATGGAAACATTCACAACTTGTTTGGAATGAAATGGAAACATTCACAACTAGTTTGGAATGAAATGGAAACATTCACAACTTGTTTGGAATGAAATGGAAACATTCACAACTAGTTTTGAATGGAATGAAATGGAAACATTCACAACTTGTTTGGAATGAAAGGGAAACATTAGACAACTTTTTTGGAATGGAAATGGAAACATTCACAACTAGTTTGGAATGGAAATGGAAACATTCACAACTTGTTTGGACATGAAATGGAAATATTCACAACTAGTTTGGAGTTGAAATGGAAACAACTTTCACAACTTGTTTGGAATGAAATGGAAACATTCACAACTTGTTTGGAATGAAAATGGAAACATTCACAACTTATTTTGGAATGAAATGGAAACATTCACAACTCAGTTTAGGAACATGAAATGGAAACATTCACAACAAGTTTAGAATGAAATGGAAACATTCACAACTAGTTTGGAATGAAATGGAAACATTCACAACTTGTTTGGAATGAAATGGAAACATTCACAACTAGTTTGGAATGAAATGGAAACATTCACAACTTGTTTGGAATGAAATGGTAAATGTTCACAACTAGTTTTGGAATGAAACTCGCTGGAAACATTCACAACTAGTTTGGAATGAAATGGAAACATTCACAACTAGTTTGGAATGAAATGGAAACATTCACAACTTGTTTTGGAATGAAATGGAAACATTCACAACTTGTTTGGAATGAAATGGAAACATTCACAACTAGTTTGGAATGAAATGGAAACATTCACAACTTGTTTGGAATGAAATGGAAACATTCACAACTTGTTTGGAATGAAATGGAAACATTCACAACTAGTTTGGAATGAAATGGAAACATTCACAACTAGTTTGGAATAAAAAGGAAACATTCACAACTAGTTTGGAATGAAATGGAAACATTCACAACTTGTTTGGAATGAAATGGAAACATTCACAACTTGTTTGGAATGAAATGGAAACATTCACAACTTGTTTGGAATGAAATGGAAACATTCACAACTAGTTTGGAATGAAATGGAAACATTCACAACTTGTTTGGAATGAAATGGAAACATTCACAACTTGTTTGGAATGAAATGGAAACATTCACAACTTGTTTGGAATGTTTGGAATGAAATGGAAACATTCACAACTAGTTTGGAATGAAATGGAAACATTCACAACTTGTTTGGAATGAAATGGAAACATTCACAACTTGTTTGGAATGAAATGGAAACATTCACAACTAGTTTGGAATGAAATGGAAACATTCACAACTTGTTTGGAATGAAATGGAAACATTCACAACAAGTTTGGAATGAAATGGAAACATTCACAACTTGTTTGGAATGAAATGGAAACATTCACAACTAGTTTGGAATGAAATGGAAACATTCACAACTAGTTTGGAATGAAATGGAAACATTCACAACTTGTTTGGAATGAAATGGAAACATTCACAACTAGTTTGGAAACATTCACAACTTGTTTGAAAATGGAAACATTCACAACTTGTTTGGAATGAAATGGAAACATTCACAACTAGTTTGGAATGAAATGGAAACATTCACAACTTTGTTTGGAATGAAATGGAAACATTCACAACTAGTTTGGAATGAAATGGAAACATTCACAACTTGTTTGGAATGAAATGGAAACATTCACAACTAGTTTGGAATGAAATGGAAACATTCACAACTAGTTTGGAATGAAATGGAAACATTCACAACTTGTTTGGAATGAAATGGAAACATTCACAACTTGTTTGGAATGAAATGGAAAACATTCACAACTTGTTTGGAATGAAATGGAAACATTCACAACTTGTTTGGAATGAAATGGAAACATTCACAACTAGTTTGGAATGAAATGGAAACATTCACAACTAGTTTGGAATGAAATGGAAACATTCACAACTAGTTTGGAATGAAATGGAAACATTCACAACTTGTTTGGAATGAAATGGAAACATTCACAACTAGTTTGGAATGAAATGGAAACATTCACAACTAGTTTGGAATGAAATGGAAACATTCACAACTTGTTTGGAATGAAATGGAAACATTCACAACTAGTTTGGAATGAAATGGAAACATTCACAACTAGTTTGGAATGAAATGGAAACATTCACAACTAGTTTGGAATGAAATGGAAACATTCACAACTAGTTTGGAATGAAATGGAAACATTCACAACTTGTTTGGAATGAAATGGAAACATTCACAACTTGTTTGGAATGAAATGGAAACATTCACAACTTGTTTGGAATGAAATTTGGGAATGAAATGGAAACATTCACAACTTGTTTGGAATGAAATGGAAACATTCACAACTTGTTTGGAATGAAATGGAAACATTCACAACTTGTTTGGAATGAAATGGAAACATTCACAACTTGTTTGGAAACTGAAATGGAAACATTCACAACTTGTTTGAATGAAATGGAAACATTCACAACTTGTTTGGAATGAAATGGAAACATTCACAACTTGTTTGGAATGAAATGGAAACATTCACAACTTGTTTGGAATGAAATGGAAACATTCACAACTTGTTTGGAATGAAATGGAAACATTCACAACTAGTTTGGAATGAAATGGAAACATTCACAACTTGTTTGGAATGAAATGGAAAATGGAAACATTCACAACTAGTTTGGAATGAAATGGAAACATTCACAACTTGTTTGGAATGAAATGGAAACATTCACAACTAGTTTGGAATGAAATGGAAACATTCACAACTTGTTTGGAATGAAATGGAAACATTCACAACTTGTTTGGAATGAAATGGAAACATTCACAACTAGTTTGGAATGAAATGGAAACATTCACAACTAGTTTGGAATGAAATGGAAACATTCACAACTAGTTTGGAATGAAATGGAAACATTCACAACTTGTTTGGAATGAAATGGAAACATTCACAACTTGTTTGGAATGAAATGGAAACATTCACAACTTGTTTGGAATGAAATGGAAACATTCACAACTAGTTTGGAATGAAATGGAAACATTCACAACTTGTTTGGAATGAAATGGAAACATTCACAACTAGTTTGGAATGAAATGGAAACATTCACAACTTGTTTGGAATGAAATGGAAACATTCACAACTTGTTTGGAATGAAATGGAAACATTCACAACTAGTTTGGAATGAAATGGAAACATTCACAACTAGTTTTGGAATGAAATGGAAACATTCACAACTTGTTTGGAATGAAATGGAAACATTCACAACTTGTTTTGGAATGAAATGGAAACATTCACAACTAGTTTGGAATGAAATGGAAACATTCACAACTTGTTTGGAATGAAATGGAAACATTCACAACTTGTTTGGAATGAAATGGAAACATTCACAACTTGTTTGGAATGAAATGGAAACATTCACAACTAGTTTGGAATGAAATGGAAACATTCACAAACTTGTTTGGAATGAAATGGAAACATTCACAACTTGTTTGGAATGAAATGGAAACATTCACAACTTGTTTGGAATGAAATGGAAACATTCACAACTTGTTTGGAATGAAATGGAAACATTCACAACTTGTTTGGAATGAATGGAAAACATTCACAACTAGTTTGGAATGAAATGGAAACATTCACAACTAGTTTGGAATGAAATGGAAACATTCACAACTTGTTTGGAATGAAATGGAAACATTCACAACTAGTTTGGAATGAAAATGGAAACATTCACAACTTGTTTGGAATGAAATGGAAACATTCACAACTTAGTTTGGAATGAAATGGAAACATTCACAACTATTTGGAATGAAATGGAAACATTCACAACTAGTTTGGAATGAAATGGAAACATTCACAACTAGTTTGGAATGAAATGGAAACATTCACAACTTGTTTGGAATGAAATGGAAACATTCACAACTAGTTTTGGAATGAAATGGAAACATTCACAACTTGTTTGGAATGAAATGGAAACATTCACAACTAGTTTTGGAATGAAACATTCACAACTTGTTTGTTATGAAATGGAAACATTCACAACTTGTTTGAAATGAAATGGAAACATTCACAACTAGTTTGGAATGAAATGGAAACATTCACAACTAGTTTTGAATGAAATGGAAACATTCACAACTAGTTTGGAATGAAATGGAAACATTCACAACTAGTTTGGAATGAAATGGAAACATTCACAACTTGTTTGGAATGAAATGGAAACATTCACAACTAGTTTGGAATGAAATGGAAACATTCACAACTACTTTTGGAATGAAATGGAGACATTCACAACTAGTTTGGAATGAAATGGAAACATTCACAACTAGTTTGGAATGAAATGGAAACATTCACAACTTGTTTGGAATGAAATGGAAACATTCACAACTTGTTTGGAATGAAATGGAAACATTCACAACTAGTTTGGAATGAAATGGAAACATTCACAACTAGTTTGGAATGAAATGGAAACATTCACAACTAGTTTGGAATGAAATGGAAACATTCAAATGGAAACATTCACAACTTTTTGAAATGAAATGGAAACATTCACAACTTGTTTGGAATGAAATGGAAACATTCACAACTTTGTTTGGAATGAAATGGAAACATTCACAACTAGTTTGGAATGAAATGGAAACATTCACAACTAGTTTGGAATGAAATGGAAACATTCACAACTTGTTTGGAATGAAATGGAAACATTCACAACTTGTTTGGAATGAAATGGAAACATTCACAACTTGTTTGGAATGAAATGGAAACATTCACAACTTGTTTGGAATGAAATGGAAACATTCACAACTTGTTTGGAATGAAATGGAAACATTCACAACTTGTTTGGAATGAAATGGAAACATTCACAACTTGTTTGGAATGAAATGGAAACATTCACAACTAGTTTGGAATGAAATGGAAACATTCACAACTTGTTTGGAATGAAATGGAAACATTCACAACTTGTTTGGAATGAAATGGAAACATTCACAACTTGTTTGGAATGAAATGGAAACATTCACAACTAGTTTGGAATGAAATGGAAACATTCACAACTTGTTTGGAATGAAATGGAAACATTCACAACTTGTTTGGAATGAAATGGAAACATTCACAACTTGTTTGGAATGAAATGGAAACATTCACAACTTGTTTGGAATGAAATGGAAACATTCACAACTTGTTTGGAATGAAATGGAAACATTCACAACTTGTTTGGAATGAAATGGAAACATTCACAACTAGTTTGGAATGAAATGGAAACATTCACAACTTGTTTGGAATGAAATGGAAACATTCACAACTAGTTTGGAATGAAATGAAACATTCACAACTAGTTTGGAATGAAATGGAAACATTCACAACTTGTTTGGAATGAAATGGAAACATTCACAACTTTTTTGGAAAACAAACATCACAACTAGTTTGGAATGAAATGGAAACATTCACAACTTGTTTGGAATGAAATGGAAACATTCACAACTTGTTTGTTTGGAATGAAATGGAAACATTCACAACTTGTTTGGAATGAAATGGAAACATTCACAACTAGTTTGGAATGAAATGGAAACATTCACAACTTGTTTGGAATGAAATGGAAACATTCACAACTTGTTTGGAATGAAATGGAAACATTCACAACTTGTTTGGAATGAAATGGAAACATTCACAACTTGTTTGGAATGAAATGGAAACATTCACAACTTGTTTGGAATGAAATGGAAACATTCACAACTAGTTTGGAATGAAATGGAAACATTCACAACTAGTTTGGAATGAAATGGAAACATTCACAACTAGTTTGGAATGAAATGGAAACATTCACAACTTGTTTGGAATGAAATGGAAACATTCACAACTTGTTTGGAATGAAATGGAAACATTCACAACTAGTTTGGAATGAAATGGAAACATTCACAACTTGTTGGAATGAAATGGAAACATTCACAACTAGTTTGGAATGAAATGGAAACATTCACAACTTGTTTGGAATGAAATGGAAACATTCACAACTAGTTTGGAATGAAATGGAAACATTCACAACTAGTTTGGAATGAAATGGAAACATTCACAACTTGTTTGGAATGAAATGGAAACATTCACAACTTGTTTGGAATGAAATGGAAACATTCACAACTAGTTTGGAATGAAATGGAAACATTCACAACTGTTTGGAATGAAATGGAAACATTCACAACTAGTTTGGAATGAAATGGAAACATTCACAACTTGTTTGGAATGAAATGGAAACATTCACAACTTGTTTGGAATGAAATGGAAACATTCACAACTAGTTTGGAATGAAATGGAAACATTCACAACTTGTTTGGAATGAAATGGAAACATTCACAACTAGTTTGGAATGAAATGGAAACATTCACAACTTGTTTGGAATGAAATGGAAACATTCACAACTAGTTTGGAATGAAATGGAAACATTCACAACTTGTTTGGAATGAAATGGAAACATTCACAACTTGTTTGTTTGGAATGAAATGGAAACATTCACAACTAGTTTGGAATGAAATGGAAACATTCACAACTAGTTTGGAATGAAATGGAAACATTCACAACTTGTTTGGAATGAAATGGACCCAACTAGTTTGGATTCACAAACACTACTTGTTTGGAATGAAATGGAAACATTCACAACTTGTTTGGAATGAAATGGAAACATTCACAACTAGTTTGGAATGAAATGGAAACATTCACAACTTGTTTGGAATGAAATGGAAACATTCACAACTAGTTTGGAATGAAATGGAAACATTCACAACTAGTTTGGAATGAAATGGAAACATTCACAACTAGTTTGGAATGAAATGGAAACATTCACAACTTTTTTGGAATGAAATGGAAACATTCACAACTTGTTTGGAATGAAATGGAAACATTCAAATTAGTTTGAATGAAATTTTTGAACACATTCACAACTAGTTTGGAATGAAATGGAAACATTCACAACTTGTTTGGAATGAAATGGAAACATTCACAACTTGTTTGGAATGAAATGGAAACATTCACAACTAGTTTGGAATGAAATGGAAACATTCACAACTTGTTTGGAATGAAATGGAAACATTCACAACTAGTTTGGAATGAAATTGTTTGGAAAAATGGAAACATTCACAACTAGTTTGGAATGAATGGAAACATGGAAACATTCACAACTTAGTTTGGAATGAAATGGAAACATTCACAACTAGTTTGGAATGAAATGGAAACATTCACAACTTGTTTGGAATGAAATGGAAACATTCACAACTAGTTTGGAATGAAATGGAAACATTCACAACTTGTTTGGAATGAAATGGAAACATTCACAACTTGTTTGGAATGAAATGGAAACATTCACAACTTGTTTGGAATGAAATGGAAACATTCACAACTTGTTTGGAATGAAATGGAAACATTCACAACTTGTTTGGAATGAAATGGAAACATTCACAACTAGTTTGGAATGAAATGGAAACATTCACAACTTGTTTGGAATGAAATGGAAACATTCACAACTTGTTTGGAATGAAATGGAAACATTCACAACTAGTTTGGAATGAAATGGAAACATTCACAACTAGTTTGGAATGAAATGGAAACATTCACAACTAGTTTGGAATGAAATGGAAACATTCACAACTAGTTTGGAATGAAATGGAAACATTCATAACTTGTTTGGAATGAAATGGAAACATTCACAACTAGTTTGGAATGAAATGGAAACATTCACAACTTGTTTGGAAAGAAATGGAAACAACCACAACTAGTTTGGAATGAAATGGAAACATTCATAACTTGTTGTGGAATGAAATGGAAACATTCACAAGAACTTTGGAATGAAATGGAAACATTCACAACTTGTTTGGAATGAAATGGAAACATTCACAACTAGTTTGGAATGAAATGGAAACATTCACAACTAGTTTGGAATGAAATGGAAGCATTCACAACTTGTTTGGAATGAAATGGAAACATTCAGAACTAGTTTGGAATGGTGCCATAATCTTAAAGGCTCGTTTCCTCCTTTAAATACGCCAGGCATTTGGCGAAAAGGGGGGCTCACACACCGGAGAAAAAGGGGAGAGTGAGGCTGGAAAAAATGGGATACTCTTCCTTCACTGCCTGAATACTCTCCCTCTACCCCTCCAGCCCACAGAAGGAAACACTAGGTACGCGGTTCATGCGCTCATTACGATACTTCCTCCTGGAAACAGGCACTAACTTGGGCGTCGGAGGCTCCTCCCCAGAAAAAGACTCCGGGGACCTCCTAACCCTTGTTTACTGAGTGTTTCAGCTAGGTATCCCCGGAGGATCTCTGTTCCAGGCTCCCCGTCACACCGTGGGAACTTCCCATTAGCTCCCCGCCACGGAACTAATGAGCTGCCACCCATCACTTAAGGAAATCACACCCAGGACACTAGTCTTTTTCCAGGGCCCTGCCGCCTTCGTCACTGCACACAGTGTAGATGCTAGCTCCGCCACCGCCGGACGGCATCATATGGTGCCGTCTGTGGGAACTCACTACCAGGTTGCCGAAGTTGGAAGTTCGGCATTCTAAGGAGGAGGGATTGCCGAAGTCCCCGTCCGCGCCAAAAATTCAACGGGCAACCGAACAATGGCAGCAGGGATTCACCTGCCTAGGAGTAAATGCCCATTGACTACCACCATAGGCTTCCTGCGCGAATACCCACACTCTGCCGTGGTCGCGATGATGTTGTAGCCAGGCCAAAGAAGGACACAGCTGAGTTCAAACCAAAGCCCCTTCGGAACACCATCTCGTTAAGGGGAAAGGTCCCGTCTCAAGTCATAGAAGTGTGGGAAGTAGAGATCAACAGGACCAGTTCCCGGCAGGAAGCATGCCCCTTCGGAATATGATCTATGGGAAAAGCAAGGGGAAAATGGCCCGGACCTTCATGAGTTCGGCACCTGAGGAAAAATCGTCATCTCCTCGACAAGAAAGTCAAGGCCCATTGCCCCGAAAAGTTGTCTATGACTTGACTAGTGGGCAGAAGGAACCGATTCTACTTCCCTGAACATGCTATCGCTGTCCGAAGCGACCAACCCCTGCGCGACGTTGCAAAAAAAGGTAGAGCATTCGGAAAAGACTATCAAAATGGTGCATCGAACTCGGAAAGTACTACATCACGCATGAGCATAGAAGGGCAGTGAATGCCCAGGTACTGGCAGACTACACCGCCGAAATCCCAAAAAGAGGGAAGGCTGGAACCAATAAGGGAGCTAGAGCGAAGGAAACTCTTTGCCAGTGGAACCCCCAGTGCAGAACGTCAGGACGCTGGGATACCCCCTTGACGTCCCAAAAGCAGGAAGGCGACCGAAACGATCAAATTTTGATCACCAGAAGTGTTGGGACGTCTGAGTATGGCAACGCTAGGTATAACGACCTCACCCAAAAGGCTAAAAGATCCTTGGAACCAAAGGATCCCAAGCGGCAGACAGTGCAAAGACGTTCCGGGCGATATTTCCCGATTAAGGGAAAACCATGCAGGCAAAGGTACGCAACTCCGGTATTAATATATATCGGTAAAAAAGGGTGCGGGGCAATTCGTCCAGGAAATGTGAAAATGACCAAGAACGATCCAGCACCCGAAGACTGCCTTCTCAGCGGATAACCTCGGAGAAAGTACACCACCGAGCCGCTCCTGACATCACCCGAAGATGTGAAGTAAAAAACTACTTCGCTGAGCAGGGTAGGGCAGAACACCTAGCAACCATGCTGGCAGAAAATGCGCAAAAAGTTCGTCTGGTCGCATACGAGCAGTAATACTGGCCAATAATGATTCCCAGTCTATAGAAAAAGGATTTCAAGAATCCGTCATCAGCCCCAGCATAAGAAACCACCTCGGCCTACTAACTCGACTTCCTAGCAACAGACAGACAAAGTTGCCCAGAAGAGCTATAAAAAAGGGACTACAAAAGAGGTTGGAGGAAACAAGGGGAAAATGGCCAGGAAAATTTCCTATCGTATCTAAGAGTTACCAAATAACTCTCAAAGGAACCATGGGGGAAGCACCTTTCTCACTTATCTACAGTACGGAGGCCTTTATCCATTTGAAGTAGCACGGCCACCTGTTAGAATGCAAGTGTTCGATGGGAAAGGAAATGACCTCGGGTTGAGAAGTAAGCTCTACCTAATTGCCGAACGCGAAAGAATGGCCAAGCTCAAAAGAATAGCCCCTCAGCAAGAGGTGACCATAAGTGCAAATCTGCAGAATGGGCCAAAAAGAATGGAAAAGGGCGACCTCATCCTCCGAAAGGCTGAGTTTGAAAGTACCTCGACCATGTGGGAGTAGACAAGGTCCAAAAGGGAGTATACAAGCTTGGTGGCGCCGAAGGAGGAAAACTAAAAAATGCGTAGCATTCAGTTGTCTTAAAAGAATTTTAGACAAGAAAGTGTACAAGAGAAAAATTCTCTAAAGTACAGAAGTTTTCCTCTATGCGAAAGCACTCGTCCGACGAAGCTGAAGCACGCGCTCCCGAAGGTCATGTTTTTCCCAAAGTTCATGTTTCCCTAAGTTAATTGGGCAACACACCCAAAAAAGGGGGAAGTCCATCGAATATGGCCGATGAAAGCAGGCTAGAATTGGCCTAAGGGAACTTCGCTGATAACAAACACATGCCCAAAAGATCGGTGGGAGAAACGAACAAGAAGTTTTTCCCAAACTCCCTTGACTGAATATGGTCAGGAAAAGATAGAAAATGAGAAAGGGTTTTCCCAAACTCCCTTGACCGAACATGGTCGGGAAGAGATGGAAAACGAGAAAGGGTTTTCCCAAACTCCCTTGACCGGGTTTTCCCAAACTTCCTTGACCGAACATGGTCGGGAAGAGATGGAAAACGAGAAAGGCTTTTCCGAAACTCCCTTGACCGAACATGGTCCGAAAGAGATGGAAAACGAGAAAGGGTTTTCCCAAACTCCCTTGACTGAATATGGTCAGGAAGAGATGGAAAACGAGAAAGGGTTTTCCCAAACTCCCTTGATCGAACATGGTCGCGAAGAGATGGAAAACGACAAGGGTTTTCCCAAACTCCCTTCACCGAACATGGTCAGGAAGAGATGGAAAATGACAAGGGTTTTCCCAAACTCCCTTGACCGAACATGGTCGGGAAGAGATGGAAAATGACAAGGGTTTTCCCAAACTCCCTTGACCGAACATGGTCGGAAAGAGATGGAAAATGACAAGGGTTTTGTGACGGCTCTCCTAGTTGGTTAATCAAGTAAGTGTTTATTTTACTTTGATTAAGTATTTATTAAATTAAGTACCTCAAGTTAGCACTTTGATAAGCAAGTAAGGTAAGCTTAATTAAGTAAGTGAGTTCCTAAGTGTAATTTGGCATAGTTAAATCAAGACCATTAGTTATTCTAGCTTTTAGAACCATCCTTGTGAGTTTTGAGAACTTGTGGCACTAAGTGTGTTTTTGGGCCATTTAAATCTTAAGTGGCTAAAGTGTCCAAGAAAATTAAGTATGAGAAGCTTTTAGCATCCTTTAGAGCAAAGAAATGTAGTTTTGGGTGAGAGTTTAGTGACTCATTTGAAGCTTTTGAGAGTAGGAGGACTTAAGTGCAAGGGAGGGAAGAAGTTGCTTTATAAGCTTATAAGCTAAGTCTTCTTCTTCCTTAGTCATTTTGTTCTAAGTCTCAAATTCGTAGCTCCTCTCCTCTCTCAAAATCACAGCCCAAACTTCCATTTTCTTGCAAGTTTTCATCAAATTAAGGGTGCCCAAGGTGTTAGAAAGCATCACCAAGCTTCTTTGCTAGTGTTCTAGCTCAAGTTGCTCTTTGGAAGCTAGTTTTGGACTCAAATTCGTGGGTAAGCTTCTTGAGATCATTTGGATTGATTCTAGGTTGTTTCTAGAGCTAGAAATGGTCTTAGTTTGATTGGGTTGGATGCCAAATTGCATTGGTTTTAGGTGTGGAACTCATGGAAGCTTAAGGAAGCTTAATTGAAGTAAGGAGGCTTTGTGTCAATGCTTGCTTGTGTGGCTAAATTGAGGTAAGGGTTCAAGTAATTAAGTTCAAATAACGCATGGTTTGGTAGTTTTGTGTGTGGGAATGAGTTAGGAACAAGACCCATTTCGTTTGGATTGGAAATGAGAGAGTTTGAGTAGTTTGAGTGCAAGAACACACCTATCGCGCCTCGCAGAAATGGCGTTGGCGCCGCAGCGCCCCGCAGGAAATGGCGTTGGCGCCGCAGCGCCAGAAGTAAGTGACCGGCGCCGCGGCGCCAGGAGGCGATTTTTCACTCAGGAAGTTTTGTTCGCCGGCGCTGAGCTTTTGCTCTATGGCGCCGCAGCGCCAGAGGTGACCTTAAGGAATTTTGGGCCATTTTTCCGGCCATCTTAAGAGCAACTTAGACTCTCGGTTTCTATTCCTAGGCTATTCTAAGACGTTCCATAGCCTCGGTTGGGTCTAGAATTCATTCCTAGAGCGGGAATTGTGCATTATTTAAGAGGTAGTCAAGTTGTGTGGTTAAGAACAAAAGTGTGACTTGGTGGCTAAGTTATTCATAGTGCTTAAGCTTTTAGATGAGCATTAAGGGGATTTAAGTGGGTTTTTAGACTCTTTATTGGCCGTATAGAGCGTCATTTACATATGGTCAATGAAGAGAAAAACCTAAGTCGATCCCAACCGAACCATTTGGTTTGGTAAGCAAGCCACTAGTAGTGTTCTGAGTTAAACCTTGAGGGTTTGGCTAGTTAAACCACATAGGAAGACTACCCTGTACAATAAGTTAAGGGTAAAGGCGGGTAAGTTTGAGATAGGTGACGACCTACTCTAGAACCCGTAAGTGGGACTTAAGTGAGGTAAAGAGTCAGGGATACGAGGGCCAGTATCTCAAGTACCTCCGCCGTTTGAGCTCACGGCAAAGTTTTAAGGCACCTAGAGTGCAGAAAGTCCCAAGTGCATATATTGTGCGCATTTCATACCATACATCCATACATTGCATATCTTATATTTTGTTGATTGTTTGAGTTGTTTGTTGGTTGAATTGCTTGTTTGGTTGCTTGGTTGTCATATTTGCATAGTGTTGTTGCATTTTTCCTTGCAGGTATTCAAGGGATCCTTACTGAGTACTTTCAAGTACTCATTCCCTTAAGTCTTATTGTGCAGGTTCTAACTCCGGGCCTAATCACTAGGTGATAGCTAAGGCCTAAGCTTTCTGTTTTGCAGGTATTTCTCTTGAGAATCCTAGTGATTCTAAGTTACTTGTGGTATAAGTTATGTGCTAACCAAGTTGTGCCTTTACAGTGTAGAGGCTAAGAGTACACAAGAACAAGATCTAGTGAAGGGTTTACACTTGGAGCTTGGTATAGCTCAAGGTGGGACTCAAGTAGTTGATCTTAGTTAGTAGTTTTTGTCTCTTGTACATAGTACTTTGTGTACTAAGTAAGTTGCCTCTAATAGGATACATTGTGATGTAAATCCATCTTGTTACTTTTGGGTGCATGCTAGAGGTGTAATGTATGCACAAACTGTTACTTGTAGTTAAAGCAACCAGTATTTTCAAGGTCTTGGCACGTTTTATATATGTTTTAGTGAAATGCTCGAGCAATGTTTTTAATCCACGACTTATAAAATTCGTTTGCATTGCCAGGACAGAAGCATGCATAACTTAAACTGAGTAGGCTAAGAAACTAGTTGCATATAAATTGTTTAATTTATATTGACAAGTAATAGTTAGCCAATAGTAACTAGTGGGATTCATAAATCCCTAAGGGCCTACAAGATTATGGGGCACTGGGGCCCCGTTCCGCGACAGTTTTTGGTATCAGAGCGGGTTAATGTACCTAGTAGAGGCAATAAGTGAACTAAGATCTAAGTGTTCTTGTGTTAAGTGTGGTTAGTACTGCTTATAAGCTGCTCTGGGTATGGTCTTCTGGCTGTGGTTGCAGGTATGGTGAACACACGGGCAGGTACTGCTGCTACTGCTGCTGAGGTTCAGGGTTCTGGTGCAGGCACTAGTGACCCCAATGGGGCAGATATGAGGGAAGTAGTTTCCTTGCTGAGGAGACTTAATGAATCCATGGACCGGATGTTGCATGGCATGGCCATTTTGCTTGAGGAGCGTGCTCAACCTCCAGTTCAGGGGGAGACCTTGGAGGACCCTAATGGGGTAAGGGCCGAAGTGCATCAAGGCCCATCGATGCACCAAGGTCAGGGGAGAAATCCCCCGCCCCAAGGGCAAGTGCAAGGTCAGGAGCCAGTAAATGAGCATGTTCAAGTGGATTCCAGTGAGGACAGTGAGGAAGAAGATGAGGAGGACATCCATCCCAGGAGGAGAAGGAGGAGACCCGTCATTCCAGACCATATGGGACTTGTTTCCTTATGCCGGATATTAATACTCCAAAGTTTAATGGCATAGGAGATCCCGATATGGCTGAAGGATGGTTGTATCAGATTAATGAAATCTTCAAGAACATGAAGTTGGATGATAAAGCCAAGATGGATTTGGTGCCTTTCTTCTTAGAAGGCAAGGCTTCCTTATGGTGGAAAGATGTCATGGAGAGGCTTGACTCTTATAATGAAGGTAGGCCCGGGCAAAGGCCTAAAGAGCTTGATTGGATCGAATTTGAGAAGGAATTTCGGAATGAATTCAATAGTGAGGCGGCCCAAGATCAAAAGCGGATTGAATTTGATGAGTTGATACAGGGAAGGTTGACGGTCCATGAGTATGAAAGGAAGTTTAGTTCTCTTTTTCGGTATGTACCTCATTTGGCCGGGAAAGATGAACTAAAGGCAAAGAAGTTCATTCGTGGACTTAAGGTGGAATTAAGGAGTTTCTTGACGATGATTGGAGTTCGGACTTATCATGAGGCTGTCCAAAAGGCCTTAGTATTGGAAAGGGAACTAATGGAGGCAAAACCTAAGGATAAGGCCATTGAGCCGAGGGTACCGGTGCACTCAAGGTTGACGGACAAAAGGCCTATTATGGGAGGAGACCAAGGACCCTCCAAGAAAATCAAGAAGGTTGGGAAGGGCCGTTGTCCTAAGTGTCAAAGATTTCATGGTAACAAACCTTGCACCCTTGGAACCGATCTTTGTAATTACTGCCGTCAGCCTGGACATTGGGCTAAGGAGTGCCCAAGGCTTAGGCAATATCAAGGTCGAGGAAGACCGGGAGCCTCAGGAGCTGGTAATGCTTTTGTCAGAGCCCCTGTGCCACCACGAGTTTTTGCTTTGACGGGCCAAGCACCCAGGGAGCCTACAGCTGTGCAAGGTAACTTTAATGTTCAGGATAGTAGTGTTAGAATTCTGTTTGATACTGGTGCTACTATTTCTGTCATTTCCTTGAGCATGGTTGTTAAGTTTGGTTTGCAAAGAACTTTGTTGGATGAGATGAGGCTCATTAAGTCGGTTGGGAGGAATATTGTTTTTACCAATGAGTTGGTCATAGGGTATCCTTTGGAATTAGGAGGTCGTAAGTTTTTGAGTGACCTTTGGGTCTTGACTTCGATTCCTTATGATGTTGTTCTTGGGATGGATTGGTTAAGTAGGTATAAGGCCCATATCGACTGTGCAGGTTATAAGGTCACCCTTGAGGATACCTCAGGGGTAAGTGTGACTTGCACGGGTGGTTTGGCAAGTAGTGCTAAGAGTTTGCACCTCAAGTTAATGGAGTCCATTCCCATTTCGAGTGAGGTGGTGACTTACTCGTTGAATAGGGTGGCAGTCGAGGAGCAACTCAAGGAAATTCAAGTAGCCAATCTATTTCCAGAAGTTTTTCTTGTAGACCTCCCAGGATTACCCCCAAGAAGGGAGATTGAATTCTCCATACACTTACAGCCTGGGGCAGAACCAATTTCTATACCCCCTTATAGAATGTCAGCACCTGAAATGGATGAACTGAAAAAGTAATTAGAAGAATTGCTTGAGAAGGGCTTTATAAGGCCAAGTGTTTCCCCGTGGGGTGCTCAAGTGTTGTTTGTAAAGAAAAAGGATGGAACCTTAAGGTTGTGCATAGATTATAGAAAACTGAATGCAGTGACTGTAAAAAACAAGTACCCATTGCCCAGAATTGATGACCTATTTGATAAATTAAGAGGGGCGAAAGTCTTTTCCAAAATAGACCTAAGGTCTGGATATTTCCAGATAAGAGTAAGGGATGAAGATATCCCAAAGACTGCATTCAGGACTAGGTATGGGCATTATGAGTGTACGGTTATGCCGTTTGGAGTGACTAATGCTCCAGCAGTTTTCATGGATACCATGAATTGGATTTTTAGGCCCTACCTAGATCAGTTTGTTGAGGTGTTTATTGATGATATTTTGGTGTATTCCTAGACTCCCCACGAGCATGAAAAGCATTTAGAGATAGCTTTGCAAGTGCTCAAGAATAATCAATTTTATGCAAAACTATCTAAGTGCCAATTTTGGGCAAGTGAAATTCCTTTCCTTGGACATATTATAAATGCTCAGGGATTAAGTGTGGACCTAGAAAAGGTAAAGGCTGTGGTGGAGTGGAAACGCCCAACAACTATAACTGAAGTTAGAAGTTTCTTGGGGTTGGCGGGCTATTACCGAAGGTTTATTGAGAAATTCTCTATAATAGCTTCGTCATTGACTGCCTTGACAAAGAAGGCACAAAAGTTCATTTGGACTCCTAAGTGTGAGGAAAGTTTTCAGGAGCTTAAGAAGAGGTTAATTTCTGCTCCCATCTTAATCCTACCAGATCCGCATGAGACTTTTGTGGTATACACCGATGCATCTGGGACAGGATTAGGATGTGTGTTGATGCAGGATAAGCAAGTGATTGCATATGGGTCTAGGCAGTTAAGGCCTAACGAGTTGAATTACCCAGTGCATGATCTTGAGTTAGCAGCCGTTGTGTTTGCTTTAAAGCTCTGGAGACACTACCTTATGGGAAGATCCTTTAAGATCTTTACAGACCATAATAAGATCTTTACGGACCATAAAAGTCTGAAGTATTTATTTACCCAAAAGGATCTTAACATGAGGTAGAGAAGGTGGATCGAGTATATCAAGGACTATGATTGCTCGATAGACTATTGTTCTGGTAAAGGCAACGTGGTTGCTGATGCCTTGAGCCGTAAGTATTCTGGGGTAATTCTCTCCAAGGATCAAGTAACACAAACCTCAAAATATCCTAGTGCAGAGCAATTCACAGTTTTATTTGAATTGTGGAGAGAATGGGAAATGGCTCAAGTCATGGTCCTTGAAATTCAGTCAGCATGGCTGGCTAATGTTAAGCAAGCTCAAGAGAATGACCCAAGTTTGAAAGGAGTTTCTGGGGAGGAAAAGCATGGTACTGTACTGAAGGAATTTCAGTACAAGGATGGGTTACTTTACTATGGTGACCGGCTCTATGTGCCAAGTGAATGAAGGCAACAGGTGTTGTAGGAGGCACATACGAGTAAGTTTAACGTTCACCCTGGTGTGAATAAGATGTACCATGACCTTAGGACTCATTTCTGGTAGCCAAAGTTTAAGAGAGACATATATGAATATGTGTCTAAGTGCCTCACCTGTCAAATGGTGAAGGCAGAGCACCAAAGGCCATCAGGAATGTTGCAAAGTTTACCACTCCCAGAAAGGAAATGGGGATCCATCACCATGGACTTTTGTGTTGGGTTGCCAAACACAAGAAGTCAGCATGATTCCATTTGGGTGGTGGTGGATAGGTTGACAAAATCTGCACACTTTATCCCCATTAAAATTACTTATACCATGGAGAAGTTAGCCCAGTTGTATATTCGGGAAGTAGTAAGACTTCATGGAATTCCTGATCAGATTGTATGTGATAGAGATCCCCGTTTTTTTTCAAGGTTTTGGAATGCCTTTCAAAAGGCTATGGGTTCCGCTGTGAACCTAAGTACTGCATATCACCCTCAGACTGATAAGCAATCTGAGCGGGTGATCCAGACCTTGGAAGATATGTTACGAAGTTGTGTGATGGACTTCAAAGGGGATTGGGACCAACATCTGCCTTTGATTGAATTTGCTTATAATAATAGCTATCAAGAAGCTATTAAGATGGCGCCCTACGAAGCTTTGTATGGGCGTAAGTGTGTGACCCCTCATTGTTGGGCAGATAAAGCTGATGAAATAGTTGTTGGTCCAGAAATCATTGCCGAGACCACGGCAAAGATTAAGTTGATCCAAGCAAGGATCAAAGCTGCCTTAGACCGGCAAGCTAAGTACACCAATGTGCGAAGAAAAGATTTAGAGTTTGAGGTAAGAGACAGAGTACTCCTTAAAGTTTCACCAATGAAAGGTGTGGCTAGGTTTGGCCAAAGGGGTAAGTTGGCACCAAGGTTTATTGGTCCTTTTGAAATCCTCGAAAAGGTAGGAAAAGTGGCTTATCGGTTGGCTTTACCGCCAAGTTTTGCCCATGTTCATAATGTGTTTCATGTAAGTTCCTTAAGGAAGTGCATTGTGAACCCTGGGCAAGTGTTAACCCCGCCCATTATCCCTTTGAGAGAGGACCTAAGTTATGAAGAACATCCCATCAAGTTTCTTGACCGTCAAGTCCGGAAACTAAGAACCAAACGAATCCCAATGGTCAAGGTACTATGGTCTAACCATGGGGAGGAAGAGGCCACTTGGGAGACCGAGCAGGATATGCTAAGGCAATATCCAAGTTTGTTTGCTCAATTAAGTCAGAATTTAGAGGACCAAATTTCTGAAGGAGGGGAGGATGTGACGGCTCTTCCAGTTGATTAATCAAGTAAGTGTTTATTTTACTTTGATTAAGTGTTTATTAAATTAAGTACCTCAGGTTAGCGCCTTGATAAGCAAGTAAGGTAAGCCTAATTAAGTAAGTGAGTTCCTAAGTGTGATTTGGCATAGTTAAATCAAGACCATTAGTTATCCTAGCTTTTAGAACCATCCTTGAAAGTTTTGAGAATTTATGGCACTAAGTGTTCTTTTTGAGCCATTTAGAATTTAAGTGGCTAAAGTGTCCAAGAAAATTAAGTGTGAGAAGCTTTTAGCATCCTTTAGAGCAAAGAAATGTAAGAAACTTGGCTTAGTTAAGTCAAGACCATTAGTTATCCCAGCTATTAGAACCGTCTTTGAAGGATTTGGGTAAAATGTTGCACTAAGTGTTTATTTGAGCCATTTAGGTCTTAAGTGCCGTAAGTGTCCAAGAGGCCAAGTGTAAGAGGCTTTTGGGCATCATTTAGAACAAAGAAAGATGGTTTTGGGTTGAGATTTTAGTGACCAAATTCAAACAAATGAGAATTTATGGGTCAAGGAGCAAGAGTGGAAGAAATGTGCCTTAGTGGGGGAGTTAGTATGTTTTTTGGTTAAGTTGACTTCCCATAGCCATTTGTTTCCTTCCCCAAATTTCGTAGCTTCCTCTACTCACCAAAATTGCTGCTCCAAAGCTTCCCATTTCTGCAATTCTCCATCAAATTTTGAAGGCCCCAAGGTGTTTACAAGAAGCCTTAAGGGTCATTGTTGGTGCTCTTAGCATCAACTAGCTCTTTGATGCTTGTTTGGACTTAAAATTCGTTAGGTAAGCTTCTTGGGTTTTCATGGGCTGGTTCTAAGTTGTTTCTATAGGTAGAAATGGTCTTGGTTTGATGTTATTGGTGCCATATCACGTTGGTTTTAGGTGTGGAACTCAAGAGAGCTTGGTTGAGCTAAGGATGGCTTGTGCTTTGATTCTTGCTTTGTGGCTGAGTTTGAGGTTAGGGTTTAAGTTAATTAAGCTCAAATAATGCATACAAATCTAGTGTTTTGTGTGGGAATGAATTAGAAACAAGACCCATGTGATTTGAGTTTGGGATGAGGAAGTTTGAGCAGGTTTCATGCAAGGTCGCACACTGTCGTGCAATGCTGGAAAGACGTTGGCAACGCGTCGCCAGTGGTGACGACATATTGGCGACGTGTCACTGGTGGAGACGCGAGTTGGCGACGCATCGCCGAGAGTGCAAAAATGCACAGAACATTGCCCGCCTTCGGCGACGCGTTTACCAACGCGTCGCCGCCAAGGCATTTTGCCCTCAAGCTCCAGGCATCCTAATAGTGTCTCAAACTCTCAGTTTTTATCCCTAGGCTAACTTAAGATGTTCCGTAGCCTCGGCTGGGTCTAGAACTCATTCCTAAGTTGGGAATTATGCATTATTTAGGTGGTAGCTAAGTTGTGTGGTTAAGGAAGAGTATGAAATGGTGGCGAAGGAAATTAAAGTGCTTAAGTTCCTAAATGAGCACTAAGGGGATTAAGTCGGTTTTCAGACTCTTTGTTGGCCGAGTGGAATGTCATAGACCTTTGGTCAATGAAGAGGAAACCTAAGTAGATCCCAACCGAACCATTTGGTTTGGTAAGCATGCCACTACGGAGCTCTAAGCTAAACTCTAAGGGTTTGGCTAGTTAAACCACATAGGATGGCTACCTTGTACAATAAGTTAAGGGTAAAGGCGGGTAAGTTTGAGATAGGTGACGACCTACTCTAGAACCCGTAAGTGGGACTTAAGTGAGGTAAAGTATCCGGGATACGAGGGCCAGTATCTCAAGTACCTCCGCCGTTTGAGCTCACGGCAAAGTTTTAAGGCACCTAGAGTGCAGAAAGTCCCAAGTGCATATATTGTGTGCATTTCATACCATACATCCATACATTGCATATCTTATATTTTGTTGATTGTTTGAGTTGTTTGTTGGTTGAATTGCTTGTTTGGTTGCTTGGTTGCCATATTTGCATAGTTGTTGCTGCTTTTCCTTGCAGGTATTCAAGGGATCCTTACTGAGTACTTTCAAGTACTCATTCCCTTAAGTTTTATTGTGCAGGTTCTAACTCCGGGCCTAATCACTAGGTGATAGCTAAGGCCTAAGCTTTCTGTTTTGCAGGTATTTCTCTTGAGAATCCTAGTGATTCTAAGTTACTTGTGGTATAAGTTATGTGCTAACCAAGTTGTGCCTTTACAGTGTAGAGGCTAAGAGTACACAAGAACAAGATCTAGTGAAGGGTTTACACTTGGAGCTTGGTATAGCTCAAGGTGGGACTCAAGTAGTTGATCTTAGTTAGTAGTTTTTGTCTCTTGTACATAGTACTTTGTGTACTAAGTAAGTTGCCTCTAATAGGATACATTGTGATGTAAATCCATCTTGTTACTTTTGGGTGCATGCTAGAGGTGTAATGTATGCACAAACTGTTACTTGTAGTTAAAGCAACTAGTATTTTCAAGGTCTTGGCACGTTTTATATATGTTTTAAGTGAAATGCTCGAGCAATGTTTTTAATCCACGACTTATAAAATTCGTTTGCATTGCCAGGACAGAAGCATGCATAACTTAAACTGAGTAGGCTAAGAAACTAGTTGCATATAAATTGTTTAATTTATATTGACAAGTAATAGTTAGCCAATAGTAACTAGTGGGATTCATAATCCCTAAGGGCCTACAAGATATAGGGGCACTGGGGCCC